>CM068953.1:165498045-165515232 GCA_035128595.1 Eptatretus atami | reverse complement strand
AACACACCAGCAGCAGGGTTGAGGGCTAAAATCGAGGGAGACATTGACAAATATGGGATTTGGGGAAGAACGAGGGCTAGGAGAGGACGTGGAGTGGACAACATTGAGACGGCGGCAAACTCTCAATCGCAGAAGTGGAGGGAAAGACTAGAAATTTGGATAGAGGTTGGCTTTGGTAGGGTTAATGAGGGTAGAAAAGATCATGGTTTTGGATGGGCGGTGATCTGAGATGAGAGTGAACAGCTGTCTTGAAGATCTGGAGGGATGAATGAGATTGAAGAGAATGTGGAAGTTTATTTTGCAGGGAAGAAAAAGAGGAATGAATGCATGAGTGGAGGTGAACAGGGATTCTAGATTTTGGGTGTTTCACTAGAAGGGGGTTGATGGTGGACCGCGTACGCCCTGCAGATACCTGGGAAAGGGGGAGAGGGAGGGGCCAGGCACAAAGCGGGGAGAAGGCAGGAGGGTGCAAGACCACAAATGAGGCGGAAGAAGACAGACACCATCGACTCTTCGGCGATTTTCAAAATGATAGGCCCATCGACTCAGCTTCATATCGGGAGATTCCAATGATCTTGAAGGCTTTGGTTTCCACGGTGTCGATCTGAGCAATGTGTGAGGTAGGGCTCAGGGGAGAGCAGCACTCCCAGCTGAGACCTGCACCAACCGTGACATGTCATGTGAGAGGTAATTTCATGGAGACCTGCAAGTTAATCACAGGGAAAGACATGGGCATGACCTGGGAAATTGCTCAAATTATATGATGGTGCAAATTGCTTTCTATTTACTCATTAAAACCCCTTGGGATGATTGAAAATGGGCCTTTTTACGGCGGCACGGGCCTGGGACTGGTCCAACTTCCTCAGTTCAATGCCACTCCCTCCAGGGCTTTAAGAAGGCTGTTCACCGTCACATTAGGTCTCCCCCCCCCCCCACATCCATACTCATTACCTTTTCTACCCTTATTAACTATCTCCAAGCTCACCTCTTCCCTTCCACGTTATTGGGTTTCTTTCACTCTTGCGTAATTTTTCGTTTTCTTGAATGTCATTGTTATGTCCTGGAGCAGATGCTTCTCAGGAGTAACTACGTGTTCGGTGCAGAGTTAGGTGATACGGCCGACGTGGAGGAGATGGTAGAAGACCGCTGTATGTTTTGCTCTCCGAAGATAGCGGTTACTTTGTGTCATTGATCTTGTGAAATCGCGATGCGTTGTCAAATGTCATTCTCAGACTGAGGTTGTGCACATATTTTTGGCTCTAATGCTACACTCAATCTGATGTCCTTCAGATCTTGAAGATTGTGACATATACGGTCATTCTGTTGAAGATGACTTTGGAGTTTCTCCGGCTACAGGTACGAATTGACATTGTTTCTCCCCCCTGTCTGTTGACTCCCCTTCTCCTCTCCCCCCCCCCTCATTGTGTCATTTCCTTATTCCCCACCCGGTGTGTGGCATCGAGGAGGTCAGAACTTCAGGAACGAAGGTGGCCTTGTATGCCACGGGCAGAGTGCGTGGCAAGCGAAGCGCGACTCCAGACTGTCAAATGGCCCGAGACACGTCCAGCAAGACGGTCCTGGCCTTTTGATTGAGATTTAGGGCCTCCAACCATTGCTGAGAGGGAGGGCAGCAGCATAATTTTCAGAGTTGTGACCAGGACAGAATCCAAACTGATGGTCAGAGATCGGGCTGTTTGAAACCAGGAAAGACTTGACATCAGCAGTTTCACGATGCTCACCAGAAATGATGGTGTTGATGCTGCGTTTTCCTTCCTGTTTTCAAATTACCTTTCTCCTTTGATAGTTCCCGATTAAGCAGGATAAACACGAGGCCAGTATTATCAGGTGCTTGCAATGACCTGTTTTATAGAACTTTATTTTCGGTCTTGTGCCCTTTGCCCTCTCTTGGCTCTGTCCCTCCCAGGTTTCTGCAGGGCACATATGGGTCTGCCCCTCACCCTTCTCTTGTTAAATTCCCAAAATCCAGGCTCACTCGCCCACCTCCACTCAGTTGTTCCTCTTCTCTCCCGGCTTCCAACTTCCCTAGTCTGTTCAGTCGCATTCTTCCCTCCAGGACTTCAAGACAGCTGTTCACCACCACGTCAGGTCATCCCCATCCCTGCTCATGATCTTGTTCGACCCCAAATGACCCCATTCTCAAGCATTCCCTTTTTCCATGTTGTGAGTTCGCCCCCCCCCCCCCCCCCCACTCTCCCTCACTCTTTTTGATTCTTATTTGTTGGTTGCTTTGTTCCTTTTCTGTTTCATCCCACTTTTCCCTTACTCTTCTTGCTGTGTTTCATCCGGCTTGTGTGCAGCTTGTTCACTCCTATGTGTCCTCCTCCCCCCCCCCTTCATCTCGCTCTCCCTCTCAGTTCTACTCTGCTGTTGGTTTTTTTCCCCCCTTTCCTTTTACTCTCGCTCTTCCACGAGCCTCGTTCATAGATGTTTCAACAAAAATAAATAAATAAATTAATTCGATATCTCATGGTAAATGTCCCATCAAGGCTAAAGGCCCAGTCACACCTTGACGTTTTTAGCCAACGTATGCCGATTTTTGTAAAAATTGTCTAAACGCTGCTACACGTCGAATACGTTATGGGTAAGTTTTGATAACATTGAGAGCACGCTGAAAAACACTGCCATACGTCGTTGCACGCTGGCTTTAAACGTTGTACTTTTCGGTTGTCCTCAAAGCTTTCCATGCTTGAAATTTTACGACTTATGCCAGCGTATGACTCACACGTTCCACATAACGCTCGCCATAAGTTGTAGGCACGTCACGCGATCGTTGACACACGTTACTTGTAAGTTACTCATAAGTCGAACACGTCGAGGTAATGTTTAGTGTACCCGAAACTTATTTCTAACCTATGAGTAACGTGTTGTAGGCACGTTACGCGATCGTTGACACACATCGACACACGTTACTTGAAAGGTGCTCATAAGTCGAAACACGTCAAGGTAATGGTTAGCGTCAGTGTTCCAGACTCCCTGGTTTTATTTTTTTTTTAATTTTTTTTTCTTCCTTCCTCGGTATGATGGTGATTTTGACACTTCGATTTCTAGTGCGGTTATAATATATATAATTAAAGACTGCCGCCTCAACGATTTAAATCAATAACGCACTGTACACTGAACACCGTCATACCGAAGAAAAAAAAAAACGGGAGTCTGGAACACTGACGCTAACCATTACCTTGACGTGTTTCGACTTATGAGCACCTTACAAGTAACGTGTGTCGATGTGTGTCAACGATCGCATATCGTGCGTACAACTTATCCCATCACATACGGAACGTGTGTCATACGGCAAGTACATCGTAAAATTTTCACATGCTTAAAATTACAAGACGTAACCACTTACTACGACGTATGATAGCGTACTTTAGCGTTTTATTCACGCCATACCAACTTACCCATACCGTATTCGACGTGCGCCAGCGTTTTAGACGCATTTTTCAGAGGTCGCATACGCTGCAAGATCGCCAAGGTGTGACTGCGATTGACTTCCATTTCTGCGCGGTTATGATTTGAATCGTTGTGCGGCAGCCTTTCCATAACCTACGCCACGTCATCGTCGGCGATGCGTGCAGCGCGCTATGCATGAGTTAGACTATCGTTGGGCATAGGTTGTGAAGGCCGACAACAGGTTCAGCATTCGTTGGTATAAGTTATCTATAACACAACGAAACGTTCTGTGTCCATACTAATACGTTATGCATAAGACCAAGTCGTTATGATACGTCCGAATCTTTAAAAAAAAACATCAAAAGTTCAACGTAAGCCAGCGTTTTACATACATTTTAATACGTTGCCATCGCTGGCTAAAACGTCAAAGTGTGACTGGCCTTAACCAAAGTTTTTACTTCCCAGAAATCTCCTTTTAGCTGTGTGTGTGTTCGATCGATGCGATTCTTTAGTTGGTCACCTATTTCCTCGTATGAGCATCTTGTAAGTTGGACTAACAGTGAGGAGTACCTGTTGGTTGTGTGGGTGAAAGGTGTCTGTGGTCTTCATCAGGTTCAAACCTCATTTTACTTGCATTGTTGACAGATTAATACGCAGGTTTTTTGTTTTTTGTGTGTGTGATTGAATGTGCTGTGCTTTGTGTTCTGTAGTTGCCCAGTTCACCTTCCAAAGAGGCAATTGCCAATTATCCCATTATGTTGACGAGCCTCTGAAAGAGGAACATGAAGTGGAAGAGTGCTATCCGTTGGAGGATGGTGGTGCAGCACAAGAGCTTGCACTGAACAACTTGGATTATGGTAAAGGAAAATTTATTTATTTATTTATTTTTAAAAGTGGATTTCATTAATTTGTTTGTTTATTTATTTATTTATTTTTAGTCATTGTCGTACAGCATTTTATGTTTATATGTTGATGTTAAGTTCACTCAAACTCAGTGCGTACAGCACTCGGGGAGACTTGTCCGCTTTGGAACTGGGAATACATTTCCCATTTACGTATTTTCATGCAAATAACCCGTGGGCTAAAGGTTAAACTGGTTCCAAATCTTCCAACTGCGGGGTATACCCATGTGCGGATTATACGGCATTTCACCATACAGCATAGAGCCTGGTGTTCGCTTAGTGGTTAGGGCGGTGGCTTGGGATCTTCAGGTCCTGAGTTTGAGTCCCGTTGGCCACTGAATTAACACCAGGGGGTTGACCCAGCCTGTCATCCTTCCGAGGTTGGCGAAATAAGCACCAGTATACTGGTAATAGGGGCACTACATCAGCGGCATAGCCGCGTCCCGAACCAATGATGCAACCAGCAGCCAAAAAGGCAGCACATGATGGGAACCATACAGCACATGACATAACCACAGGGGACCAAGTGAAATGATCAATGAGATATAAAAAGAGGCAGCTTTTGTTTGTTTGTCTTGTTTTCTTTTGCAAGTTTAATTGGAACCACATGCAGACAACAGATAGGTGTCCAAGACAGTTATCCCATT
This sequence comes from Eptatretus atami, assembly GCA_035128595.1. Lineage (NCBI taxonomy): Eukaryota > Metazoa > Chordata > Myxini > Myxiniformes > Myxinidae > Eptatretus > Eptatretus atami. The sequence continues at coordinate 165,510,272 of CM068953.1, read as the reverse complement.
ATTATACTGTGTAGATAGTTCCCTTCCTTTTGTTTAGCGGGACAACAGGGAGTGCGTTGCGATGATTTAATAGTTAGGGTTGCTAAATCATTTTCTTTTATTTCATCCCCACTCTTCTTCTTTTCTTTCCTGGGATAAATCGTCACGTGCACTTTCGCATGTAAGGTGGGCAAACTGCCGCGCCGCTGTGATGGTCTCGCTGCACCCGGAGTCTCGTTTCCGGGCGAGCCCGAAACCGGCATGTGCGGCGAGTGATGTGCGCAGGTGCTGGACTGTCGATTTGAGCTTCCAATAGCTGGGGAGAATTGCCGATTTCATTAGAAGGCATGCGAACAATACCTCTTAAGAGGCTGCACGGATTGTTTTTTTTTTGACAGCAAGACAATCACGGTACTCTGCCCTGCTTGCCCTCGTCTCGTTTACCAGAGCATACCGTCCTTCACCTGACACGACGTACGGTCCACGATGACCCGAGATCTCAGAGCGAACACCTCTGGGATCTGCAAGCGGCTCCGTGGAGGAAGTCGTGGTCGGTCTGGGAGGTTCTCCGAAGACCGCGGTCCATGGTCGGTTCACCCTAGGACAAGGGGTCCAGACCCAATGAAGATTTGCTTGTGATTCGCGTGCCGATTTCGGTGTGGGCGATTCGTGTCGTCCTGTGGAGTCAGAGCGCAATGTTCCGCTGTTGGGATGGCCTTGTCGGAAACGGAAGTGAGGTGGTTTCCGGCCCAAGCTGGCAGGCACGTGAGGGTCGGGGCCAATCGGAGCTCCCGATTCGGGCGATGCGTTTGAATTCGGTATGGCCCCTCCCCCTGAGATTCGGGCCTTATAAAAGACGGAGAAGTTCTCCGTTCTCTTGTGTGTGTTTTCACGCGGTGTGTTCCTGTTCCCGCATCCTGCTTCTAGTCTCCGCCATGCTCGCCTTGTCGATCCGCTCCTGCTTCTCGACTCCGCCCTCTCGTCTCCACCTACGCCTCGACATCGAACCCACCCGCCTACCTGGTCCCGCCCACTGCTCCACCCTCACCCTCTGGACTCCGCCCCTTCTCTACTATAGCTCTCTTCAAGAACACAGTTCCGCACGTGCGGCTGGGGCCAGAGACAACGCGACTACTCTCGGTACCGCACCATGGGCATTCCCCCCCGAAAACTATTGGTGGCGTGTCGTGCATTGGGCGCACAGGTACCGAAAGCAATACCTCAAACCCCTCCCTCCCTAGCTGCAAAACTCCCTTCTCATCGGGGTTTCTTTTTCTGTGTCTGTGTGTGTGTGTGTTGTGTGATTGTGTGTGTGTGTGCCTGGCGCCTGTCTGGTTTAGTAAGTCTGTAGAAGATATTATTGTTATTAATTTCGCGTCAGTTCTGTTCTGTGTCTGCTTTGTAATTCCACTTATTGTCGAACCCCACGCTTCTAGTGCACTATGATATGTAATTTCGTAGGATTTTTGTGCCAAAATTGATTTTTTTGCAGTTTTGTCAACTATAGGGGGTAAATTAACAGAAAAATTCGGGTTGAATTTTTCGTGACTTTTAGGGTGTATTTTGGGGGGCCCTTTAGTGGGTGACCCCCCAAATTATTGCTCTGGACTATATCTTCGCTCGAGACATGCTAGCTTCATAATCTTGGTGTCTAGGATAGGGTTTATGGGGGCTCTGAGTTCATTATGATGGTTATGAGGTGATCTGAGGTCAAGGTCATGGGTCCAAGGTCACCACAGGGTCATAATGGCTCAAATGTCAATCGGCCAAAATATTGAACTATATTGGGTAATACCACTTTATATGGGTTTTTGTGGGTGAGGAATTCATGGTGACATTCTTTTTTTATTGGAGGTCATGATCAGGTTATAAAGATCATGGTCAAGTTCATTTGGGTAGTAAAAATATGCTGAAAACAAAATATGGCACATCTCGTATATAACGTTGCGATATAAAACCTTAATTTTGGCAAAAAACAATCCAGAGCAATTGCATACTATAATGCATCAATTTTTGATCTCATGACCAAAACTATAAACCTGTAAATTTATAAAACCAGAAACCTGTACATTATACATCTTCATCCTCAATATCGTCATGCCTGACATTTTGACATTCGTGGTCATGACATTTGCAAAGCGGCGTGCAGGGGAGGTTGTTTTTTGCACAAGAACAGTTGCGTGCACAGGCAGAGGATTTACAGCCGCATTTGATCAGCTCTTAGAACTGCTTGTGGAGCAGGTAGTGCAAGACACCGTAGAGGGAAGATTGCACCATCCTCGAGGACCCAACCGCTGTCTTCCAAACTAGGAAGTTGGGGATGTGATATGACATAAGCTTTGTTCACCATGCATACAAAGTTTGCCCGTTGAACATGAGGCAGCAGTGTAGCTCGGGTGGGGGCAGCATCTCAGACTCATGTTTTCGACCTGAAGAGCTCCCAGCGAAGTTGGGGGAGCTAATGAAATGATCTGCAGTGATTTGAGGTTCACATCACCTAGATTAGCCCGCTCACAACCTTTTCTTTTAGATCTTTCACGAGTGATATTTCATGTTTATCACAAGTTTCTTATTGACAGAGTCTCTCTCCTTGCAAATGATGCAAGCTCACTTCTTCCAGCTTTTTTGTTGAGACATTTTTTCAGGTAGGTTAAAGTGTTCAGAGCTTGACTCCATGGGCACGTTCACAGTGATGCAGGGAAACACCTGAAAATAAGGAGAAAATAATGGGCAAGATGTACAGACCACTAGGTTCATATTCAGTTATTCTGCCAACACAGATTTGATAATTTTTACTAAGAATGCCTTTTGCATTTTTAAAAATTATTTGATATCTATAAATCATAGTCTACCTAATATTACATTTTTACATAGAATGTTATTTTCATTGGACTTGAATATATTTATCTTCTGTTTTAATGCTAATTTTAGTCAGAAATGTATGGCACTTATAGGCCACCATACACAAACTAGTTAAATAAATGAAGTTTAAAATTAATAGAATATTTGACAAATAACATAATAATTAAGAGACTATGGTATTACATTATGATATAGGTGGAAGTTTTAACATACATACCTCTCAGAGAGCCACTTTTCTCCAGTTATTTTCCAAAACATGGCATGATGGATTTGGCACCAGCATGGTTCAATGGGGAAATCCCGGGGAAATCCCAGAAATACATGGTGTCCCATAAGGGACATAAAAATCAAGATACATGTATAATGACTATTTTTATTGATCAACACATTATGTAGATCCTTAATCATTTGATTTGAAAGTTTATAATGGTAAAGTTAAATGTTATGTTTGATGAACAGAAATTTATCCTAAAGGAAGTTTTAATGGAAATGTAATTCGATACTGCATTTTTAGGGGGAAATGACAATTTGGCTCTGTTAATTGGAATTTATTTCCATAAACAAATATGATCTGTAAGTACCTTATCATACTTGATTAATGATATTTAATTATCATTATAATTATGGTATACCAGAGAGTTTCATATATATTCCTTGAAATACATTACAATTGCCCACCCAAATGACCTTGACCATGCCTTTTATACCCTGATCATGACCTCCAATAAAAAAAAAATGTCACCATTGAATTCACACCCACAAAAACCCATATAAAGTGTAGTACTATGATAATGTTCAATTATTTTGGCTAATTGACCGTTTGAGGCCATTTATGACCCTGTGGTGACCTTGGACCTATGACCTTGACCTCAGATCACCTCATAACAATCATACTTGATCTCAGAGCCCCATAAACCCTATCCTAGACACCAAGATTATGAAGCTAGCATGTCTAGGAGCGGAGATATAGGCAAGCAATATTTGGGGGGTCACCCCACTAAATGGCCGCCCAAATACCCTAAAAGTTCACGAAAAAATTCAACCCCAAATTTTTCTGTTAATTTACCCCCTATAGTTGACAAAACTGCAAAAAAATCAATTTTGGCACAAAAATCCTATGAAATTACATATCATAATGCACTATTCTTTCTATCCCTGCATTACACCCCAATAAATCTTCACTGTGCCACATAGCTTTCCTCACCTGCTTGTAAATATATATTATCATTAGGAATGTTCCCAGCTCGTCTTTTGTGTTCTTTCATTGATCCAGCATGGTCCGAATCCTAGTTTTAGCCGGGACTTTTATTCCCAACGATCCGTTCCTTTTAGCCGGTACGTCCTTGGCTGTGTCGCTCGGCTGCATCCGATCCGGTAGAGTGATCGGTTCGGACAAAGGACGTACCGAGGGCGTGTTTCCCCGGTAATTAAACCACGTGATTAATTAGGTAACCCGATTAACCCAAAGACGGGAGGACCCAAGGTCACGCAGTTGAGTTATTGGCGTCCACGGTCGGTTAAGCGACCCTCCGCATCACGGAATTATCCGTGTGCGACGGCCTACAATCTGGGGAGTCTGGTGGGAATTACAATCAATATAGTCATCACTCTCATCCTCTTCTCTAGAAATCGGTCTTCTTTTTCATCAACTCTCAGTGTGAATCCGGCCATGAAACTTTTACGTTTTCTTATTTGTACTGACAGCAGGGTTGTGTTCATTTACCAAGCAGCTCACTCGTGCTTGCCAAGCCGGCCATTCCCTATCAACTGCTTACCTGAGTGCTTAAGCCACTTGGCTAAAGCGCTCTTCAAAAAACTTGGTAACTGAACGCACCCCTGGCATTGTACAGCAGGGACTTGTTAGATCACGTTGAGAATTTGTGGAATGATATAAAATTCAACAGCATGCAGGGTGTTTTCGCATCTCCAATGGATGAGCAGCATCGGTACTGGAAACCATGCTGGTTTTACGCACATTGGTTCAGTAAACTTTAATTATTGCAATAACCCTTTCTCGAGACATTCATTTTATTGTCGATTGGTTATTTACCGCAGTCGTATTTGAAAAAGGCTGTTCGTCGGCCCTTGACAACAAAGCCTTGTCAGCTGTCGGAAATATTGTTACGAATTTGGAGTTTACTGCCCTCAACATACAGGTCTATAGATCAGTTATCGGTAAGTACGTGTTGCAGTTAGCTTCCCGTCCTTGTTTAATGGGTAATTAAATGTTCATGCGGCTGTGGAGTTATTTTGATCGTTAGGGTTTTTCTTTTATTTTTACACCACCAACATCAACGCCGACAACACGCATCACCCTCCCTTCACTTCGCTTTCTCACCTCGCTCTGGCCGACGTCATGGTGGGCGGAGTTCAAGGAGGAGCCGCGTGGCGGCCTCGACCAATCAGCGTGCAACGAGTGAGGTGACCATCGCCCGGCCATCAGATCCCGCGACAGGAGGAAAGGGCTCCGCGTGATTCACCACCCCCGGGCCAATAGGAGCTTGCCGCCCGTTTTGGCCAGTGAGAGAGACGAGCGATTTGCGCGCCAAAGCTGGCCAGTGGGAGAGACGACGAGCGATTTGCGCGAAACCAGCCAGTGAGAGGGGGGTCGCGAGGAGGCCCCCCCCTCTGAAGAGGGGGTATAATTATGGGCGCGGTCTGCACGCGTGGGGTTCTGGCAAGAAGTGAGCATCTGCGCGCAAGGTGGTTGAGTGCGAAAACGTCTGCGCACGGAGTGGTGGTGCAAGAGGGTCTTCTCCTGCCAGCCTTCGCCCTGCCGACTTCGTTCGCCTGGAGCCCGGTCGTGAGGGCGTCTGGATCGTGCTGGGGGTCCAGTTCTGCCCCGAGGACCTGGTCTTAAAGACCGCACGAGGCGGAAAGGTCAAACAGACTCTCACCTCCAGCTGACTGTCCTCCGGGCTGGAGGTCCGAATAAAGACCACTTTGGTCTGATTTTTTGGGTGTGTGCGTGTGTGTGTTTGTAGGCCAGTCCGTAAGTAGTGAATTGTTAAGTGCCTTGCTGTACATACGTGCATTTCTTCTAATCGTTTTTAACTCTGCTCTTGCGTGCTTCCCTCGTTCCCAATTATTATTGTTAAATAAAACATCCCCATTTGTGAAATGTATCCGTCGTTTGTGTCCTTTCCTCCATTGGCTTAGTGTGCTGCGTGTTGGGGAAATTAGCCAGGCTGTTGCCGCTGTAACGGGACATTTGGACCGACGGATCTGGCGATAAACCGCTCGGGTCGCACGTGGTTCGAGTACGCTAAGCGGCTCGTGCCGTCGAGGGTGTGGAGACTCGGTAAATGCCACGTGTTATCTAGGTATTTTGAAAATTGGCGAATAACCCTGTACCACGTGGCAGAAATATTGACGCTTCATGGTCCGATAAGGGACCCGTACTTTTTCGGAGTTTTCCGAAAAGGTACGATTTAAATTCCGGGCGATCGGTCGAGCCGACTCTACGGCTCCATCTAGCGGTCGTGCTCGCAGCCGATACCCGGCCCCACAACAATATGTTGATCGCTTATCTCCCGGTCATGTGGAGAGGAAAGCTGGCTTATGGGTTATACGTGCCTCAAATTTCCCGAGAGCACTTTTATTGCCCCAGGTGGCGGGTTATTTGCGTGAAAATACGGTAGTCAGGTGAGATACCTTTTGTCTGCATTACAATTACCCCCAGGCACTTTGCTTCACCACATTGACAGCTTTGATAACCTCATGCTTTTATGTGAAATAAATCTATGCAAGATGCTTGTTGCTGGCATGATGTATTTCTCACATGACATGGGATGGATGAGGCAAAACAGGTTCTCTAAAGCCGAGCAGTTGAGCCGACTCTCAGAGCTCTCATTTTGGTTGAAGCGGTTTACCGCTTATACCGATAATTATATAATACCGTTTACCGCTTATACCGATAATTATATAATATATCTTATTTGGCAAATCAATTTTTGGCTTCTTGGGAATTATTTGATGTTTTCACTTTTCTATACATATATATTTATGTATATATATATATATATATATATATATATATATATATATTTTTTTTTTTTTCATCAACCGCTGTGTGTTCTTAGCTCGACTAAATTCGTGTTTGGACGAAATGAGAAACGTTGCTGGTGACTCGTTTTCTGAACCTGTTATGGTTCAAGCTGTTATCAACAACAACTATGATCTGGAAAAAGCCTTGAATTTTCTATTTCTGCAAAACGAAACGTCTTCGCCCAAGAATCCTGCATCAATACCATCCAGAATGAAAGGTATGAAACCTGTGTTGCCTGCCAATGGAATGTGTTTGCCTCCTCGGTCGCACTCCCTGTTTTTTATGTTTTTTTTTTTATTTTTAATGTTTTATACAAAGTCGAGGTTTGTGGAAGAACGAGAACACAGAACAGATCGGGATACAACAGAAGAAAAGGAATAGCAGAAAGAAGGGAAAACAACGGCAGCAGGGTTGAGGGACAAAAAGAGGGAGACTTGGACAAATATGGGATTATGGGGAAGAATGAGGGGTAGGTTAGGATGCATGGGGTGGACAAGATTGATACCAAAGCAAACTTGGCAAGGAAAGAGAACTGCAAGGCTGAATTACCAGGCGATAGCGTTTTACTGGGTTTCCGCGTTAGCAGGAATGATTTTGGCGGTTTCATGTTGCAGAGAAGATATGTTTTAAATGGGTCTTCACGTTGGCAAGAGAGAGGTTTTGACAGAGATTATCATTGAAACCGTCGCATCACTGATTGTAGTTGAACAACATGACTTGTACATGTTACAGTTCAGCCTGTCAATATTTACTTCTTTTTAAAAAAAATTTGTTTTTTTTAATTCCAGAAACATTTTGTTTACTGCTCACAGCCCAGCATCAATTTAAACCCTCATCCTCACACTTATTCGCAAAAAATATATATAGATATTATGAATTGGTTTTATGTTCCCAGGGATCAGACGTTGCGGCATTCTTTTTGGTGTTTTGTTTTTTTTCCAAGTTCCAAAATGCAATTCTCATCGAGTCAGGAATAATACACCGCCTCGAAGGCTAAATGTAGCGCAATACATAACGCCACAATGACATCCCAGACGTGACGACGTCTTGTTGCACCGCCATCTTACTTAATCCGTCATCCCAATTCCGAGCGTCTGGAATTCAGCCCGTCGCCTACGGGCATCAGATAGTCAGATACATGGGTTATGTTGTTCAACTGCCATCGGCGAAGTGACGGTACGGGTTGAGTGCTGGATCCTGGGATGACGTGCATGTCCGCAGAGGCCGAGTCGAGTGCCGGATGTGACAGACATGACCGACAGATCACACAATTTTAAGATATCGATTTCATGTTGAGAAAAATTTCTTGATGAAGTTCTCGTATTCGGAGTGAGATTTTGACCGAATTTTCACTTTTTTTTGACCGAAGAGAATTTGAAGGGTTTTTGCATATCACTGCCAATCTTCTTGTATATATACAAGAAAAAAATAATATCTACTGATGGTGGCACCAAGAAGAACAAGCCTGATGAGTTTGACGAAGAAGAAGAAGAGGATGTGGCCAAGCAGATGACATTGAAGTCCGTGCATAAATTTATGAGTGATTATAAACAGTGTGATGGGTATTTTATGTGGGCAGTTTCAGGGATGTTGGCGAGGGGAGGTTTGTGGGCTCTTCCCTGTGGGACATGTGTTAAGGTGGCACGCCTAAGGACTGACTGACTGATTGATGTGGTGAAGAAAGGGATAGCAGCTTTAGTGGGTTTTTTTTGAAGGGGTTTAGTCGTGTTTGTGAGGTGGATTTGCGGCTGACGTGAGTGGAAGTGGGTGCAGGTGGCATTGGTGGTGCTTTGATGGGATTGCTAGATGGGTAGTGGTTGCAGATGGGAGTGGGGGTGCTTTGTCGCAGCTTTGTGCTTTGTCCGGATTGCTAGATTACAGTCTTTCCACACTCCATCAGCACCTTTTTATCTTTTTGGTGTTTAATGACTGTTTCACTCATAAACAGTTTCTTCAACTGCACATTACAACAACATTACTTCCATTTTAAGATCCCTAACTTGGGGATCATGATGCACCTGACTTTGGAACACTCCCACCCTCCCCCCACTCCCACCCCGCCCTCCCTCCCTGCTCACTCTCCTCTCTGAACACACATGCCAAATTTTCTTAAGATCGGATAAAACCTGGAGAAGTAAACGGACTATTTACCCTTGATGTTATAGATTTCAAGAACATTCAGAGTCAACGGAGTAAGGGGCCATCAATTATTTTATTTTTATTTTTTCCCCACAAATGTTTAACCGTGAATTTGTACGCACACCTTCGATTCACCATTTGTATTTTTACTGAAGATGAAAAGGAGAAATTGCTGCTTTATTAGTAATCCACTGCCTTTTCTCCCCTCTTTTCCCCTCTCTGTTGTTTTCTTTCTTTGCTCTGGTTTCTCCTCCTGTTTGCCACGGCATCGATGGCTCACGTAAGGTAAGAAGAAACTTGTTTCTCACAATCATATGCACTGTCGTACGGCGAGGCCCAGTTATCAATGTGTACCAAGGGTGAAGACACCTCTGAGACGTTTGATCTCAGCCAGTTGTTAGCAGAACCTGCCGACAAAATGTGCACTCACGTCGACGCGATGGGTGCAAATCCACGTCCTCGTGACGTTAAACAGTATGAAAATTTGGGGCGGCCGATTGTTGGACAAAGGATGAGGCTTTCCTCTGAGGGACTATTTCCAGGGTCTCAAATGGTATATGGTCAGACTAATTTGAGAAATTGTTGCGATTTTCCCGTTAAGAATGCTGAACGAGCCTGCGGAGTGGTCGAAAGTCACTCCTCATTGCAAGCGCTAAATATCGAGCCCATCGGCAGTTTGAGTGATTCTTTGGACCAATGTGGCTCAGACTTTATGTTAATTGGACAAACGAGTGATTCTTTGGATTTGATGCACTCGGCGGCCATGACGTGTGACAGGGCGTTGTCGGACCGGCCAACGTCCAATTCGACTTCAGGTCGTTCTGCTGTTAAAAGCAAATTTGCTGTTTCGGATGGTGATGACGCACGAGCACTTGCAAACGATGCTTTACGAAATCGGTCAACCGATTCAGATTTACTTCTGAACAAGTCAAGGTTTGATCGGGAGACCGAGGCAAGTTCCATGGGCTTGCTTTTGGGTGAACTGGCAACACGTCACGAGAGAAAAATGCAGGAAATCGGCCATTCCACAGTGTTGCAAGCAACGGACACGATCGGCTGTCCTAGCCCGTCTTTGTTTGACTTGGCAACTAAGCATGTTGAAAATCTTTCTTTGGAGAATGATGCCATCTGTCTGGAACAGCCAAACAACTGCTCTTCAATCTTGGATTTCAAAAGGAAATTGAGAAAGGAGAATGCATTAGTTTCTCGTAAAAGCGCCGGGAAAACGAGACGCGTCCTACACACTATGTCAGGAACAAACATCTCCGAGATGTTTTGGCCTAAATACGCGGGAAGCTTGAGCAGTCCCCTTGCACCCATAAAGCCCGGTTTGTGGAAGAAGAAGAATCTTTGGAAGAAAGGTCTCCTTGCCAAACCGTCGCCGTTCGCTGCGGCACTTTGCTTCCGTCATTCTGCAGTGATTCAAAAACGAACGAAACATGCAGTGGTGTACGCGGTGTTCGAGTACCACAGGCAAATGATGGCGGTTAAGCCAAAAGTGGAGTCCCCTTTAATGGAAATTCCGCATTTTGATTTTTGCACACCATCGCCTGATGACATCGTAAAGGAAAAGCAGAAGAGAGCATTTTCTCATCTGAGGGACCCCAATTTATCTTTGATTTGATTTTTTAAATCATGGGTGTGTTGGAGTTGTGTACCCAGAGGTACACAATTTGGGTTTTGTACCCAGAGAATAACTAGGTGTATTGGGGTGTTGTACTGGGTACATTGGGGTTTTTTTCTCCCTCTCTCTGGGGAATACCTGCTGCTTTGGGGTTTTGCATCCAGAGAATACATGATGCATTGAGGTTTTGTACCCAGACAATACCTGCTGTTTATGGGTTTTGTACCTGGAGAATACCTGCTGCTTTGGGGTTTTGTACCTGGAGAATACCTGGTGCATCGGGGTTTTAAAACTAGTGCATAACTGGATTATTCAACTGGGTTTATACCTAGGTTATTTTGCTACTTTAGAGCGTGTCATTTTCCAATTCTTAAACCTGTAAATAGTCTTGATGGACCAAGATCGCTTTTAACAAATCTCGTGAAGGCTTTTTTAACACCTTTAATCAATGAGGAACATTACGATGCCACCTACTTGTGGTTTCTTGTTCATATTTATGATTTTGTACCAGTGTGCAGCTAATGTTTTTAAGAGGGAGTAATGATACGTGTGCAAGCGAGCACTTTTGTTTTTGGAAGTAAAATTGTTTTGGAGCTTGCTGGTTGTTTTATCTTTCAAGGAGTGCTATGCGTTAAACTTTTTGAATCGAAGTTCATGGAACAATCTGCCCCACACAGTCTTGAGAAATTAGAATATCGGCAGGGTGTACGAGTGGCGAATTTGATTGGTTGAGGAGATATAAAATTCCATAATATTTTGGCCAAGTCCTGCCAAATGAAAAGGTTTTGAAAGTGCCAAAAAGGCATTTTGTGTTCTGCACTGTTCAACTGCAGTATATTATTGAATTGAAATAAAATAAAGATTTTGAAGGTCGTCGGAAAAAATAAAAATCCGGAAGTTTACCGCCATTGAAGCAGCGTCTTTTACACCACCTTATTTAACGCGTTCCATTCGTTCTTCAGCCTGTTGTTTGTGTCCTTGATAACGTCCTTAAAAACAGTAAGTTTCGTGTTTGGAATGATTTTCAATTTTGTTTGACAGACAGGCAGAGTTTTAAAATATATATATATATATTTCTCTGCGCATGCACGACCGGGACAAATTCAGAGCCAAAATACTCCAGACTAAAGTCTGAAGTCCAAACTACAGGCTTGCTTTCCGATTCATGTTCCGATTCTTGTTCAAAATATCACATTCAATTTAAAGGAAATAGTTCCTCGATCATAAACTGACACCTGGAGGCAGGCAGACAGATAGATAGATGATAGATAAAGTGAACCAATTGCTTAACCCCACTTTTCGCTTTGTGCCCGTGGTGTATTAATTAACACAATTAAAACATTCTGCTTTTACATGTTGCAAGGTACGAGCTGTGCGAAATGAGTGCTGAGGGAACCGATCAGATAACCATTTGTTTGAAATGCGCCGAGCGTTGACTCTTACAACCACCTGATTGAAATGCACTGAACGATGGTGGATTGCATTTGTACCTGGGTGTATAAAGATTGAGCGAATAGAACATTCTTCAGGCCCTAGCTTTGAGTGCTTAAAAAAAACATTTCCTTTGTTGCTCAC
>CM068953.1:165482413-165497247 GCA_035128595.1 Eptatretus atami | reverse complement strand
ACACACACTATTTCATTCCTCTTTACTGGAGGGAAACATTCCATACGACTACAGCTGTGTTCTGTCTGAAAAATAGAACACAGCTAAAATTAAATATACCATCAGAGATGGGGAATCCCCCGCCATTGAATGAAAAAGGTCATACATATTCCAGATAATGAGAGAGGTGAATTGGAAACAAGACACCATTTGGTCATCATCTCGAAAAAGTTCCCAGGGGTGAGGAACGTAGTAACCAAAAACAATTGAAATCAGATAAGCGGTTTCCATTTATTACAAAAAACATTTTTTTCAAGATGGCCGCCCCAGTCGGCCATCTTGCATCCGGCCACGCCCAAAATCAATAGGGTTCTTCCTTTTCAGGTGGTACATGTGTGATCAAATTTCAAATCGAATGGCGAAAAAAAATTTTTTTCAAGATGGCCGCCCCAGTCGGCCATCTTGGATCCGGCCACACCCAAAATCAATAGGTTCTTCCTTTTCAGGTGGTACATGTGTGACCCAATTTCAAATCGATATGGCGAAAAAACATTTTTTTCAAGATGGCCGCCCCAGTCGGCCATCTTGGATCCGACCACACCCAAAATCAATAGGGTTCTTCCTTTTCAGGTGGTACATGTGTGACCCAAATTTAATTCGATATGGCAAACAGTTTATGAGCTATCACAATCACAGCTATAAATGTTGACGCACGGACGACGGATGGACAGCCGGACGGACAGCCGGACGACCTGGGTGACAACAATATCCCCTTCCGCCACGCGGCGGGGATAAAAACCAGTAAAATGGAAGAGGAAGCAAAATACAGCTCACATTTTAAAACCAATGAACTCGAATCAGACAACTGCACAGATTGACCGTGAGAACGGGGCACCTAAGCTGCGTAAGGACTCTCTTACATACCACTGTCGTGTAAATAGTGTGCAGTTTGCTTTTTCAATATTGAGGAAAACCAAACCCACTCCCTCTTCTTTAGAAGCACAGTCGATCAAATCTCAAGTTGAAACTATGTGATCCGAGAGTGATCCTCCCAGAATACAATAACTCTGATGACCCACAGCTCCAATAAAACGGCACTTGATGGAGCGCATACCTTCATCAGGCTGAACGGTTTACGTTTTGTATCCCACTGCTAGGCCGGATCTGGATCCGGACCTGAACCAAAATATAATCGGCACCTAACCAACTCTTCCACCAAATTTGGTCATCCGTCCACAACCTTTGGAGATATCATCGTAAGTATCGTTTTTTTGGCCCCTTTTCTCAGAATGACTGTCTAAATCCAATTCTAATAAGTTCCCCCCACAAATGCAATTTTTTTTTTTTTTTAATGTTTAATCATTTTTCGCATTTGTATATCTGTTGTAAAAGTTAAAGAAACATTGGAAACTGGTCCGATGAGTTGAGTCCAGATATTGAGGAAACCACCTAAAGCGAGCTTGAGGGCCTTGTAAGGAAAATTCGCATTGAGCATGGACCTTTTGCAATTTATTTCTCACCATGCAATCGTAAAAGTGTTGGTTCGAACCTGCAATGATTACCAAACCTTCGCCAAACCCTTTACCGATACAGTATTACTGTTAAAAACATCGCTTTCACTGGATTGCTTTGTTCTGTGCATTTAGTTGGTGTGACGTGCACCTGCACACATCACCTTTTTGTGGCGTTCCGTTCTTTCTTCCTCACCGTGCTTCACGCGCCATCGTTCTGAAGAGTTGCCGTCGGTGACGACCCTGGAAGAACGCTTTGTCTCGCATCGTTTCATCTCCTTTAACGACTGGTAGGGTTGATTGGGTGGCCTAGAGGTCCTCACACTTGTCTCTAAGCTGCCTTGTCTGGGTTTGAATCCTGACCTGTCATCCCGATGTTTCACAGGCAGGGTGATTCATCAATGTGTGTGCCATCCCTCGGATGGACATTAAACTGGGTGTCCTGTCTGCCAGCATTTGTTGGTGGTCATTAAAGATCCCATGGTGTCCATGAAGAGCAGGCACCATGAGCAAACGACAAATTATTGTCGTAACCAGCAGAAGGCATTGCATCAGTGGCACGGCTGTGTCATCAGCCAATGGTGCTGCAGCTGCTGTAATATCACTGTGCTTTCAAATGCTCTCGAGGATTAAACAAGGACTCAGGTGGTAGATCACGTGTGAATGATGATTTTGCCCATTGTCCATTACTGAGAGTGAACTAACTTTGTACATTGTAATTTGGAACATTTCTCTTTTTTTTTTTTTTGCCACCATGGAATAATTGGAAACGACTGTTGAATGGCTCTTTTGTTTTATTGCCCAGTATTGTGCACTTTTGAGGGACTGCAGGAATGAAATAAAGGTAAATGATGAGCTGAACCTGGTGTGCTTTTCCTGTCTGTCCTCATGTTGGAATGTCATCCTGAAGCCCCCACCCATTGCATTGACGTCCCATTTGGTGAATATTTGGGAACGCGTCGAGCGGCGTGGTGCTGAGTGCAACACGCTTTTGTACGCTAATTTTGAAAGCTCGAAGCTGCTGCCATCCGACCGTCTGTTTGTAGTTGCAGAAAAAAGACTAGAAATGGATGCCGACTTCAGAGCGAGTCTCGTGCCCAAAATCGCCAAAATGACGGTGTCGGGAAAGCAAACACTGGGATTTGAAACTCCGAGGCAAGTTTCACTCCGTAGTTGTTTCAACGGTCTATCCCCCTTCCCCCACCCCACACTTGTTTCCCCACCTCACTTATCTTGTCTACTGTTTAGCAATTCAATCATGTCTGCACCAGTGTTGCCAAGTGGAAGTTCGTAATCCAAGGATGTTGTTTCTGAACCATCTCGATCGTTTTGGTACTTCGAGTGTACACCATAGTTTGGAGCCGTCTGCACAAACAGTGGTTGCATTTTTATTTTTTTTACATCTCCTCTCCTCAAACCCCCATCCTTTCTTCCCTCCCCCACCCCTGAATTTCTCTGCAGTAAAAGCAATGACGTTAAAAATGAAGTCGCCAGCTCATCCCAGAAGAGCAACCATGTTGAGGAGTTGAATATTCCAGCCAAAGAGGCTGATTCCACACACACGGTATCAAAGCAGTCTTCCCCTGAAACGAGCGAAGAGATGGTTGTTCGTGCAAACACTACTCCCAGCAAGCCTTCTGGTAAAGGCCGTCGAACACTCGATATAAAAGCTGAGCTGGAGAAGAGGCAAGGAGGCAAGCAGCTGATTAATCTGGTGGTGATAGGTAAGCAACTGGTAACCTGTTCATTTCTGCTTTTCACTCTTTTAGGGATGGAATTTGTTTTTCCAAACAGCGATCTAAGGGCCATAGAGAAGCTGCCAAGGACATTAAGAGACATCAGTGCACCTCAACATGAAATACCAAGGGTATTTCATTGGCATACTACTGTATATGAAAAATTGGACAAATTAGCATAATTGGGATTGGACATGCAAAGACGATGGACAAATTGTCATACCATATGGGATTGGAACCTGAAATCTCAGCAGAATGAGCTCAGCAATCAGATGGGATGATGAAACAGACCAAAGCACATTTTATACTTGCACTTTAATCTTTTGCGAGCAACAAAAGGCCTGGTATTTTGTAGCCAAAGTTCCTTGATTTCAGGTTCAAGTACAGTCTTGTTCATGCCTCATAGCATCTTGCCTCGCAGAGCTTTGATTGTGACTTCAATCCCATGAGCTGCGTTTTAATCTGTGCCTTGTTATCCCCACACCTTTTGAAAAAAAAAACAAGGCGTGAAAAAAAATTATACTAATTCGCTCTGTCTCTGTCTGTCTGTCTCACGCTATCTCCTCCTAAACGGTTGGGCAGAAATTCACCACACTTGGTAGTTCTGATCACCACATGACATGAAAGTGCAAGAGCAGTACCATTTTTGGCCCCACCCCATTGGGTTTTTTTTGTTTTTGTTTGTTTTAATCAAAATTTGATATTGGGTCATTCCTGGTGGAAGTTTTTTCCATCTTTTATTATTATTATTTTTTTTACTTTGCTTTCGGTGGGGATTTGCGATGGCGCACCATCGACTTCGCTCTCGTTATTTCTGCCTTGCTCTTGCATCCAATTTAGCAGCAACATTCTTTCTTTCCCTCTGCTTTCTTTCCATTCTTCCTTCAATCACCTCTTCTAGAAATCCATCTCTTCTCAAAATGTGACCAACCCATTTTTTTTTTCTTCTCTTCCTCATATTCTCAATAAACACCTCCTCTCCGACGCCAACTGGAGAACTTCTACATTTTCTGGTATTCAACTCGACCAAATCTTTACAACCATTGCCGCACCCATGTCCTCACCCTTTGACGCACCTACGTCCCCACCAACTTGCACCCATGTAAATGCAAACTTTGTTCTGCTTAACCAGCCGTGTCTACCTTTTCTTCAAATAATTCAAAACCGGAATGTCAGGTCAAAGCTCAGGTATAAATTTAAAAAGAGATTCAATTGTTTCTTCTTTGACAAATTTTTGAAAGTAAAAATAATCGAAGATCGAAGCTGTGATGTCCCTCTAAAAGTGCTGTGTATGTGTCCCTTTGTGCTGCGTGTCCTGTGTACAGGTCATGTGGATGCGGGTAAGAGCACGCTGATGGGACATTTGCTCTTCCTGCTGGGCAATGTTAACAAGCGCGTGATGCACAGGTACGAGCAGGAATCAAAAAAGGCAGGGAAGGCGTCGTTTGCATATGCATGGGTGCTGGACGAGACGGGCGAGGAGAGGGAAAGGTGATTCTCTCCACGTCACCTAACTTTTTAATCTGTATATTGTATATGTATTATTAATGGACCTCGTTGTACTACAGGGTAACAGAGTCGTAGGTTTATGGCTTAAAGTAACTTGGGTTCATCAGGGTGGGGGAGAGCACTCATGTTCATTGCGTCCTTTTGTGAAGTGCGAAAAAGTTGTTGTTGCACAATTTGTAGTAGATTCCACTTTTCCCGTTCCTCCCTCCCCCCCCCCCCCCTCCACATTATCTTGCTCTGAGTGCAGAGAATGACAGTTAGCTTTGCCTTTGCGTAACCTTAGTAAAGCCCACTAAAGTGTGCGGGTTTTTTTTGTTTTCTCTCTCCTGTTCAAGAGGGGTGACAATAGATGTCGGGATGACCAAGTTTGAAACCCAAACGAAAGTGGTTTCGCTCATGGATGCTCCTGGTCATAAGGATTTTATTCCAAACATGATCACAGGAGCAGCACAGGTACCTTTCCTTGGACGCGTTTTTTTTCTTCATCGTCCCGCCTCTTTTCAACTTGGACATTTTCCTGCATGTTGCAAATCACTGAGCACCATGATGCAAAATGCTTCTTGTTCTGTTTTTTACACATCCAATTGTGGGTAGACCTGCACACGGCATTCGGAAGGTGATGTATTGTCGGTGCAGGAAGAAGTCGATCCCGCGGTATGTTTCTGAATCTAGAGCAAAACCGCTCAAATCGCCCCCCCTCCCGCCACCCCTTAATCCCACACGGTGCAGGCGGACGTGGCTGTGCTGGTGGTGAATGTGACAACGGGCGAGTTTGAAGCGGGTTTTGAGGCTGGTGGTCAGACCCGCGAGCATGCTTTGCTCGTCAGGTCTCTCGGAGTTACTCAGCTTGCGGTCGCCATGAACAAAATGGACACAGTGAGGACATTTTTGTTCTTACAATGTTGTACTCGGGCAAGTGTTGTGCCTTGTGGTTAAGTTGTATGGATTGTTGTGCTTTGGATGGTTTAAAAGCGATTTATTTTGGTTAATAGATACTTGTTTTGTGTGAGGTTAAGATAATAAATATAATGATGTTTTTTTTCCTCTCCCTAATAGTGAATGTGTGTAATAAAATTACATTATAAAGTCATAATTGTAATAATCAAGTGGATCGGCTGTTCGAGAGGCGATTGATCTTTATGCCTGTGGGAGTCAAGGTCTGAGCGTGGGAGCTGAGGATGTCCGAGCATGGGAGTGGAGGAGCATATTTGCGTGAACGTGATGAGGATTGAACCGAGTGATTTTTGAACTCTGCTCTTTTTTTTGGGAAAAGCATTTACTTGTAAGCTGAATAAGCACAAATTTAATGTTTTGAGGAAAGCAGGGAGGTGAGACAGAAGAAAGGGAAGCGGAGGGGTGGTGGGGAGGAAGAGAAGAGGGAGTGAGTGTGATGAGAGTCGGAAGGAATGCCTGGAGGGTGGAAGATAGGAGTTGAGTATGGAGGGAGAGGGGTGGGGAGGGGGGAGTGAGTGGAGAAAGAGTGGTGTGTGCGCACACACACAAGATTGATAACAGGCTGGGGGAGTCGGTCCATCAGGTCAGCCAGGGCAGCACTGCTGATTGATGATCTGATTATCCCAAACTGATCAAGATGGTACGTGGTCTGCCAGGTAGGCAATGGTTAATAAGCGAGGTCAGGCTAGGTAGTTTGAATGTGGGATCAATAGGGGAGGAGAGGAATCGAAGTGGTGGAGATGATGCAGAGAAGGAGGTTGGAAGTGTTGTGTGTGCAGGAGATCAGATGGAAAGGTGACAGGGTGAGGAGGTTGGAAGGAGGACACAGGCTGTTCCACTGGGTGGGGTTGGAAGGAGTCATGGTGTGGAAATGATAGTATCAGCAGAGATCAGCAAGCAGGTGGTCAGAGTGGAAAGATGGGAGGGACAGATAGTTATGGCATGTTTGGTGGTACAGAGGCAAATGGTTTGTGTTATGTCGGTATATGGCCACAAACAGGAAGGAATAGAGCGGAGAAGCAGAATTCAGGGACGCACTGGAGAGGATGATGGGAATGGTTGAGCTGGAGGTGATGCTGTGCATTGCGGGGGACTACAATTTGCATGTGGGAGTAGCGGAGCTGGGTGAAGAGCAATGTTTTGGTAAATTTGGTCAGGGAATGAGGAATAGAGAATGTCCAGCTGGTGGTGAGGAGTGGGATGGCTAAAGCTGGTTCATTCTTTCAAAAGTGGGAAAGCCACAAGATTACCTATAGGAGTGGACAACATAGAACAGAACTGGATTTGGTGGTCGTAAGGAAGTGACAGTTGTAGAGGGAAAAGGATTGTAAGGCAGTGGTGGGAGAGCATGTCATCACCCAGCATAAGCCTGTGGTGTTTGTGGAATGGAGGGAGGTTATTCGGTGGGGGAAGCGTAGGGGAAATGTCGTCGTAGAGTAAAAGGAGAGCATGAGGGCCAGGTATGATCAACTTCACAATGAAGTGGAAGAAGTATGCACCTGCATGGACAGAAGAAGAAAGCAGCAAGGAGAGCTGTGGAGAAGACTAGAAATGATTTGGAAGAGGATGGTGGGAGGAAGATATACAAGGTGGCTCGTGATAAAGATGAGGATGGTAAGGACATGAAGGGGGAGGGGGGGGCGGTGATTAATGATGGTGTTGGGAGGCTAGTGACAGAGAGGGAAGCATTGTTAAAGGTGTGGGAAGGCTATTTCAAAGAGCTGTTGAACCAGAAAGGAAGCAACACAGAGCTGGAGCTACTGTTATGTAGAGGGGAAAGTGGATTTGATGGAGATCGCAGAGAAGGAAGTGCGGATGGCATTGAAGAGGATGAAGAAGGGAAGAGTGACAGGCATTGATGAGGTGTGTACAGAGATGATTGCAGTGGGAGAAGTCAGTCAGTTGGACAAAGAAGCTTGAATGTATGTGCGAGAGAGGGCTCAATTCTGGAGGGTTGGAGGACAGGGTTAATTGTGCCGATTATGGAAGGGGAATGGAGATGTTCAAGATCCAGGGAAGTACAGGAGCATTATGCTGCTTAGTCATGTCATGAAGGTGCTGGAGAAGATTTTGGACGGGAAGATAAGTGTGGAGATCTAGATCGAAGAAGAGCGGCAGGGATTTAGAAAGGGGAGGGGGATGACAAATGGGATGTTCATGCTGAGACAGCTGGTGGAAAAGAGGTTGGCGGTGCAAGGTGAGATGGCATTGGGATTTGTGGACCTGGAGAAGCCCTACAACACTATATATACGTATGTATATGTATATGGTGTTATATAATATAATATATATTATATTATATATATATATATGAAGGGAAATAGAGAGAGAAAGAGTTCCTTCTCTGTATCCATCCTGTCCTCCCTTGTTTCCCACTTGATTGTTTGTGCCAAGTCTCCCTCTATTTTGTCCCTAGACTCTGGTGTTGGTGTACCCCCACCTCTCTATTGTTGTTTCCTGATCCATTCAGTGTTCTAGTCTTCCGTGAGCCTTGACTCGACAAAAAAAAACTCATAGGTTGGCACCATTGCACAGGTTTGATGGGCCAAATGGTCTCTTTCTATGTTGAAGTTCCTGCCCCATTGTAGTGTGGCAGCCATCTTTACAGAACGATTACTTGCGCTCCGTTCTGGGAAGTCGTGGTGCTCAGCGCGTCAACAGATATTCACATTTATCTGTGCAATATCGTACATTTATACATTTTTGACACACATGCACTATTAGGGAGAGAAAAATTTACTTTCTTAATCTTTAATTTGTTGTTATTTATTTCCTTTTTTTTTTTCTTTTTCTTATTGAGCTCTTCATCACTGAGGCTTCTGATGCTTTCATATGAATCGAATGGCTCACCAGTGCACACGTTTACTGTTTTTCCAAAGTGATACGTAACTGTATCGAGGTATTTTGTAAACTTTTTTGATGGTTTGATGAGCTCCTCGCAATTGTGTGTCGGTACGTTGAAGTTAATTTATTTGCTTTGTTTTGTACAGAAACATCACAGCATACATCCCTTGTGCGGATAAACAGGCATTTTGATGCTTGTGCTTTTTATTGCTGCCCTCTCTCCAGGTGGACTGGTCACAGGACAGGTTTGACGCCATCGCTGCCAAGATTGGACAGTTTTTGAAGCAGGCTGGTTTCAAGGTACCTGTCTCAGTACTCCGTTTAATGTTCTTCGTTTTGCATTGTGTGACCTGTTGGTGTTTTGAGAATCTGCCGAAGCCCTGAGTAGCTCCAATAATCCCTGTTTGTCTATACGTCTGTCTGTGTGTGTGTGTTCTTGTCTGTTTACAATGTGCTGATTTCACTCTGATGAATGGTAAAGGCCAAAATCTCAGCACCTTGTGGCCCTTCATTGTGGATCACTCCAACCATTTTATTCTTGTTTTTATTCTCTTGTGCTGCCAATAGAGACAATTGGTTTTGGCTGGAATTGGCAACTACATGTTTGTGGGTTTTTATCCCCCGCCGCGTGGCGGAAGGGGGATGTTGTTGTCACCCGGGTCGTCCGTCCGTCCGGCTGGCTGGGCGTCAACATTTATAGCTGTGAGTGCGATAACTCATAAACTGTTCGCCATATCGATTTGAAATTTGGGTCACACATGTACCACCTGAAAAGGAAGAACCCTATTGATTTTGGGCGTGGCCGGATCCAAGATGGCCGACTGGGGCGGCCATCTTGAAAAAAGTTTTTTGGAATAAATGGTAAAACGCTTATCTGATTTCAATTATTTTTGGTTACTACGTTCCTCACCCCTGGGGAACTTTTTCGAGATGATGACCAAATGGTGTCGTTTCCAATTCACCTCCCTCATTATCTGGAATATGTATGATCTTTTTCATTCAATGGTGGGGGATTCCCCATCTCTGATGGGTATATTTGTGTGTTTGTTTGACTTCTCTGCACTCCTGAACCACTGGACTAGATGAGTTGAAAACTTGTGGTTGTACTTGGGATGTGCACAGGAAGGTTTTTGGTGGTTAAAAAAAAAAAATTGTATCCTTGGGATTCAGGGTGGTGGGAGGACCACAATTCTCTCTATTTACTGTTAAGTATTGGCACCCTGGCACTTCTTTTTTCAAATAATGCACCATTTTTTACAGAAAATTGTTGAAATTAAAAATATATATTAGGGTGGTCCAAAATCATAAGGGAAAAATTCAAAATTTGAATATTCTTGGGGCATGTTGATTATTTTGTTCTACCTGACTAAAAATACTCCTGGCCAAATTTGCCACAGTTCCAAAAATATTTAGGGGTCCATCAGAGGAAGGAAGTTGTTACATCCGGTGGGAGAGAAGAAGACGTCAGTGGGAGAGAGGGAGACGTCAGTTGAGCTTTCGGTTCGCTGTCGGTCGTGTTAAAAGTACTCTTTTATTTTTTCTTTTTTTATCTCTAATTTTTTTCTTCTTCTTTTTGATTCCCAGAGTGAGTGAGTATGGCGTGTTTTACACGAAAAGCACGGAACTGTTCCTCTTGGATCAACCATTGGAGAAATTCACCGACCGCAGTTGCCCACTGCCCACTGAGAACATTTTATGCTCTTTCCTTTCATTTTTCCTATTAGTATTGTGACATTATAATGAATCCGTTGAGAGACTTTGATGGACCCCTAAACCACCTCCAAATCTGCTAATTTTGTTTTCTTTGCGTTTTTCAACGTCAGGAACGATTTGGCAAACATGCCCGCGAGAAATTCGAACTTTCATTTTTTTGGACCACCCTAATATATATTTTGGTATCCACTTGCAGTATGCATGGTGGGCTTTGGATATTTGGTTCCTGAGTTCAAACCTAAGCCTGGTGTTGGCTTAGTGGTTAGGGTGGTGGCTTGGGATCCTAGGGTCCTGAGTTCAAGCCCCGTTGGCCGCTGAATTAAAAAAATACACCAGGTGGTTGACTCAGCCTGTCATCCTTCCGAGGTCGGCAAAATGAGCACCAGTGTACTGGTAAGGGGACACTGCATCAGCGGCATAGCCGTGTCCCAACCAATGATGCAACCAGCAGCCACAGGCTGCACTCGATAGAGAGGGAGTTCAAATCCTGCTCATCCATTAAATTCATATCATGGGTTGACTCGGTCTGTCATCCTTCCAAGGTCGGCAAAACGAGAACCAGCTTGCTGGGATGATTGAGCCATTTGAGTATCCTGTGTCGGAGTGGTGACCTGTCCAGTATTGTGCACAATAGCCCAGGAGACTGCTTCGGCAGCACCGACGCTCTGCACAGAGTATGGTTCCAATGGATGGATCCACATATGTATTTCTTTGGTTTGCAGTGGAACAAAAAAAAAAAAAGCTGAAACAATTACTAAATCTTAGCTTATCCCACACACAAATCCTAAAATGGTCTGGAAAATATTATTGGCACCTTTTGGATGTTAGAAATAATTAGATTTCAAACAGGTGATTCTCCTTTACTTTGGAATTGAACTCACCTGTGGTGAGTTGCAGGTACCTGAAATATAAAAATCACTCATTCAACCAGTTTGAATAGATAAAAGTAGTCATTCTGTTATTTTGTGTCACTGTGTGGACCGCAATGAGCATGGAGAAAAGAAAGAAAACCAGAGAATTGTCTGAGGTGGTCAGACACAAGATTGTAGCCAAGCATGGACAATCTCAAGGCTACAAGTCAATCTCCAGAGACCTTGATGTTCCTGTGTCCACCGTACGCAATGTTATCAGGAAGTTTAAAGCCCATGGCACTGTAGCCAACCTCCCTGGACGTGGCCGCAACAGAAAACTTGATCGAAGATTGCAGCGAAGGATTGTTCAAATGATGGAGAAAGCACCTCGATGAACTGCCAAACAAATTCAAGCTGACCTTCAGACACAAGGCACAACAATTTCAACTTGCACCATCCGTTGCCAACTCAATGAAAGGGAGTTCTATGGTAGGAGACCCAGGAGGACCCCACTGCTGAGAGAGAGAGGACAGAAGAAAGCCTGACTGGAGTTTGCTAAAACATACCTGAACAAGCCAAAATCCTTCTGGGAGAATACCCTGTGGACAGATGAGACCAAATTAGAGCCTTTTGGTGAAGTGCACCATCCCAATGTTTACAGAAAACAAAATGAAGCCTTCAAAGAAAAGAACACCATTCAAACATGGAGGAGGTTCAGCGATGTTTTGGGGTTGCTGTGGTGCCTCTGGCACTGGGTGCCTTGAATGTTTGCATGACATCATGAAATCAGGAGATTACAAAGGCATTTTGGAGTGCAATGTTCAACCCAGTGTCAGAAAGCTGGGTCTCCATCAAAAATCATGGTCTTGGAGCAGGACAATGACCCCAAATACAATTCAAAAAGCACCCATGAATGGTTCAAGATGAAAGACGACTGTTCTTAAGTGGCCAGCAATGAGTCCAGATCTAAATCCCATTGACCACCTGTAGGGAGATCTGTAAACAGCAGTTGGGAGAAGGCACCGTCCAAATCTGGGAGAACTGGAGCAGTTTACACAAGAAGAGTGGGCCAAACTGCCCAGTGGAGAGGTGAAGGAAGCTCATTCATGGTTATAGGAAGCACTTGAATGCAGTTATTTTGTCCAAAGGCTGTGTATGCAAGAACTGATTCAAAAACAAACGTTCTGTAATATTAACAGTGAAATAAAGAATTGTGGAGACAAAATACTTTTGTCAATTTCAACTTATTTTTGAGAAAATTGTGAGTTAGTTGAAAAAAGTGCAAGGGTGCCAATATTTTCAGCCATGATAGTAAATGTGTATCGTACAGTGTCGCCTGATGAGAGTGGGGTCATTGAGCATGACTACCTACACCAAGGACATGACATAGGTCCCTCTTGCTATCCCCTGGTGGCCTGACCATATCTGCCCATAACTCATGAAAATCCTGGAGAAGGCTCACTCGCGGGAGCCTCAAGGGCCATAAAACCAGACTCGTATGCATTAATCTTACAACTCTTTAAAATATGGCAATTCTCTATGTGTGTCTGATAATTATAGCATCAAAAACGTCTGCACCAATCTCCACCAAATTTTGCATACATATTCAGGGTGCCCAGGGTCAGCTCATGGCACAAAATCCCTCCCGGCCACTCCCCCATGCGAGGGTGGGGAGATTACTTTCGATTTTTACCTGTGCAAGTAGTGTACTGACCCATGCTGGAGAGAGGGTGCATTGATGGTGGGGAAACTATGCCTTTTCTGAAAATAAATCCTCCTGTTCCCAAAGAGAGCGGTTATTACTGATCTAAATAATTGCGTATATGCATCTCGAGATTGTCGGAGTGTGGATGTAAACCTGTCTAACGACAATTGCTCGGAATGAATATTGGTAATGGAGTGGGTTGATTGGGAGCAGAGTGTGGGGATTCGGAATGGAGTTTGGCACAAACAAGAGTAGAGATGAAGAAAAAGCAAGTGTAAAAATATAAAACTTCAAATGAGAGGTTTTAAACGAACTGTCTAATCACTGCGGATCAAACATGCCATTGGATTGTTCTCCATCCTGAAATTCCATTCACTGTTGGAGAAGACTGTGTTGGCATCTTGCATTTTGTAATGAAGAACTTGATCTTTTGGTTTTTTAATGATGCAATTTTTAAAATCCTGTTATTTTGGTGAAATCCGAAGTAGTGAGTTGATTGGTTGGCGTTACACGTTCGGTGTCGGCACTGCGCCTTTGGGCCCGGTCAAGGTGAGCTTTCTCTATTTTGCATTATCACTCGACCGATGTAATCCCAATCATCCCATTTTGTAGAAAATCTCAACTTTGATGATTCACAATGAAGTTTCTTTCTTATTATCCAATCATGCCATATTATATGGCAAATGGAGCTTCCAATGAACTCTCACCACTTTAGTCAGTCTTCGGCCCACCCTCCATTTTCTCACCACATGACCTTCAGCTCATTCATTTTCTTCTTAACAGTTATTTTGTCCAAGGTCTCTCTGGCTGACCAACCTTTCTCTTCCTGTCAGGTGTCCAGTACATTTCCCTTTTCAGTATTTTTTTCATTTTACAAGTGTAACACATGCCCAATACATCTCCAACTCCTAATTTTGATCTCCATGATGTATTTTCTCCTTGGTAGTCTTTCCACCTCCTCCTTTCAGGCCATGACTGGCTAGAATTTTCTCAGGGTTTTCTTCTGGTTGCCATAAATGAAGGACTCCAGTTTGTTTGCTATTACCTGCATGATTTTTCAAGATTCACATCCAAAGAGTCTGACCAACTTCAACTTTGCTGTCAAATCCTCAGTTTGGTTTTGTTGTCGTCCTTGGATTTCCAAATTGCCCCGTGTCATGAATATGTACCCCCTTACCTTTTGAATCCATTGCAGTACATCTCCCGCTCCAATTGTACTAACCATGGATCCCAAGTTTGTGAACTTCAGTTTCGGTTTTCAAAAAAAAACATTGTTTGTTTATGTAATACTCAATAAGATTAAATACTCCACCAGTGCTGACAATTGACTCCACATTAAAATAGATGGTTGATTTTTTGTCGTTTATTTATTTATTTTTGGGGGGATGGTCATCCTCGAATATGCCAGGGTGAATTCTCCTCTTACAACGCCACGCAAACTCGTTCACCTTCGAGGTTTATTTCTTGCATTGTTATAGGTGACCTTCAAAAAAATCGAAATGATGCAGGTACATTCCAAATCGATCTGCATATAGCAATGCCATCGGGTTCACTCGTGCACAGCGAATGTCATGTTGTGGGCGTTTTTTCACCGCGATCACCCGGTTCAATCCTGCGGTCCAGGTCTTTGTAAACAGCTGATATGGTAGAGTGTGGTACACAGGCTAAACCATTGGTACTCTGCTCTAATTTTTTACTTGCAGCCACAATGGGACTATGCAATGCTTGACATGCCATACTGCATGTTTGTTTTTTTTGCTTGTACAGGACTCTGAAGTTGCCTACATACCGACGAGTGGTTTGTCAGGAGAAAACCTCATAACGAGCAGCACAGAGGGACAGCTCACGGCCTGGTACAATGGTCCATGTCTACTCGAGCAGATCGGTATGATGGATCTGTGTTGGTTCTTGCAAAGTGTATGCCTTTATACTTTTTTGAGGGTGGTTCCAATTTGACATCAACTTTTCATTAATGACACTTCCTGCATGATTGGGTCAACACTACCAACACTAATGTTCACTCTTGAAGTGA
>CM068953.1:165465839-165479004 GCA_035128595.1 Eptatretus atami | reverse complement strand
AATCAAATGCTTTGTGGAGATCAATAGAGGCTGCAAGCAGCCCCTGCGGAAACTCGTCTGCATTCGGTGAGGATCCGAAGAGCAAAGATAGTCAATTGTTGACCTCTTTTTGGTGTAAAGCATGACGTCTCTGGGCACTGGTGCTCAAGCAGATGCTGGCGAACCCTCTCAAGTATTATCTGAGCAAAGACCTTGCCCGGCACTGAGAGCCTCATCACCCCTCGGTAGCTGTTGCAGTCCTGGCAATCACCCTTTCCTTTCCAGAGAGGGACAACAACGCCCCTTTTCCAGTCAGTTGGGATTATGCCAATTCCACCCAGAGCACAGAACTGCGTGCAACGACACGAGTTCAGCATATCCACAAGCCTTGAGAAGTTCAGCATGGATGCCACAGATCCCAGGAGCTTTACCCCATTTAAAACGCTTCACTGCAGCCTGCGTTTCCACAAACGAAGGTGGATCACAGTTGATTGGAGGGTCAGCACTAGGAATAGTAACACCCGTGACATCCAACTCAACAGCTGCTGGGTCAGCCTGGTCCAGCTGCTCAAAGTAACTGGCCCAGTGGGCCTTCAATTTGGACTTTTCTGTCAAGAGTCCACCACCCTCCACTCTAACTGCAGTACACCGAAGGACGGACTTGGTGGAACGCAATGCACAAATTACCCTGAAAGCAGGATGAGAATCACTTGACCACAGATGATGCTCTACCCCATCAGATTCCTCACACTTCGGCCTCCTTGTCTGCACTCAGCACACTTACAGTTTTACACCTCAACTCCCTGAGCAGCACAGCTCGGCCATTTAGCCTGGCCCTGTGATTCTGGGCAATGGTATCCAGTGTCCCTTGAGAAACAGTTCCTCTTCGCCCTACGGTAAGTTCCAAGACATCCACTGGCAACATCAAGGATGGTAGTCTTGAAGGCATGCCACAACTCTTCAGGATTCCCCAAAGCAGCCAGACCCCCCCTCCCCCAAATCCCCACCCAGCCTGTTTGAAAACTCAACCACCCTCTCATCCTTGAGATTGCCATCATCCAGCCAAGGCTGGAATGGTACCATTCTCCCAGATTTAAGCTGCAACTTCAGAGTTGCTACAACAAGTCTGTGGTCGGTATCAAGGAACTGAGCACTCTGGTAGACCCTGCAGTTCTGAATCATCCTCCACCAACTATCAATGAGCACATGGTCACTCTCCTTTGCCACAACACCAGCGTTGGAATACCAAGTCCAGCGATGATCCTTTGGGTGCTGAAACCATGAACCAACCACCATAAGTCCATGACTTCTTGCAAAGCCAAGACCTATGGGGACCAACACATGTCTCATAACCATCCCTTTCAGTGCCAGTTGATGCAATGAAATCTCCCAAGACGAGAAGAGTATGTTGCCTGGGGCACTGATCAACAACAGACTCAAGCGTGGCATAGAAGGCGTCCTTCACGGTGAGATCACTCGCCTCATTCGGAGCATAAACAGAGACCAGGGAAATGACACCTAAGGAATGACGAATTCTTAGTCTCATAATATGCTCGTTGACCAGTGTTACCTCAATTATCATTGGAGTCAGCTTATTGGATACAGCTCCAGCAACTCCTTGGGCATGGTAACCATCAGAGTGACCAGACCAGTAGTAGGTGTAACCACCCACCATGATCTCACCACTATCCGGTCTCTGAACCTCAGAGAGTGCTGCAATACTGATGTTCAAACGCTTGAGCTCAGATGATAACAGACAGGTGATCATCCTCTCTTAGGGATAGGACATTGCAGGCACCCACCCAAAGGGACCTCCTCAGGTTAACCCAATGAGACTGCCGTCTGGTGGACGATACCTCAGCACCACCCTGCAACACACCACCGCAATCTGACCCAGGAAGTTTATTGTGCTTTTTCTCCTATCAAGGGATGTGGGTCCTGGAGGCTTTGTTACAATCCCATCATCCGGTGAGCTTCTCTGAGAAGGGCAGCAGCACATGAGGTACTCACACGGAGTGGGTTTTCAGTTTTCTTTGCGTTTATGGGTTTTATGGAATGATGTGTTTTATGGTGGCAGGATGGCAAGTCCTGCCCCCAATCTCCTCGGAAAATGTAACCCAACTGCAGGAGGACATCCGCAGACACAGTTGGGCACCAGATATGATTGGCCATTGGCTCACGCACGAGGAGCTCCTCCACTCTTTGTCAGGTTTTGTTTTTAATCCTGCTGAGTGTCCATATCCATACACCCTCCTCACCAGGAAACCTGGTGGGGGAGACTGTTTATTCACCGCCAACCCGACCATGAAACGGGTTAGTACAGGTTTACATGGTACCTGTGGCAAGTCGCAGATCTAATCTGGCCTGACCTGACAAAAACGGTGTTGGGGTCAAAAGGGTTAGGAATATTCTCATCCTTCTTTCAGGGTAAGGTATTGAGATGGAAAATGAGCCCTATTCTCCGACGAAAAGTCCCACATGGTTGTCGCCTCTCCTAACCAAACTTCGACTGCTTGGCTTCACGTGCCGACCTCGTTTCAAACTGATAGCGGATATGTGAAAGGTGAGTCTCTGGCACCTCAAAAACCACAATACTCTGGGTAGGAGGGGATCACTAGCCTTGGATGGCAACCCTTCAAACTTCCTTACTCAGAGTACACAGCACCCTAGTTAGATGATAATCTTAAGCCTTGATGAAGGCAACCTATCTTGTAGAAGGCCATTATAACTAAACCCGCTATATTGAATGCGATAGGTGAGCATCCTTACCATCAATAATATGTTTGGCATCCACTGTAGCTGACCTGTATCCAAATGTCCTGACTCTGTCTTGCCTTTGGTTCTACCACAGGTAAGCTGAGTGGTGGCTTGAATAATTGAGGGCAGCCGAATTGCTCCTTATCCTGTGCCTCGGCATACACACTGAATACTTTTGTGTGATGGTCGTTTTCTGTGGCATCGAGCTTAATATAAGTCTGGCAGCTATGAAAGTGACCAAGCAACCCTATTTAGAGATGGTCTGCTTCCTCCAATCAGGGGAATGCCCAAGAAAATGTGGGATAAAATGCCTTACTCCACTCTACAAAACTAAAACCAAAAATATATGATCACAACAAATGACGACATTGGACATGAAAACGATCACTACAAAAACTGCCCTGATTCATCTTTATTACTGGAATCTATTGTATAATGCGAACTATGGTGTCTGTCCGTGTGTTTGTGTGTTCGCATGATTGGTTGTCTCCCGTTTATGGCGGCCGCTTCCTGGACTGCGTTTGAAAAGCTCCACACGCAGGCAAAGCTCAACATTCAACTAGAAGAAGAGCATTATACCGAACGAGATACATTTAAACGTATAAATACATCATGAATCGCAGTTTGTTTAACAGTGCGTTAAGAGACAACCTGAGCAGATAGGATGGCCTTGAGGTACGTGCATTTGCTTCTAAGTTGTCTAGCCTGTGTTCAAACCTCAGCCCAGCTATAAACTGTCATCCCGGTGTTTCACAGACTGGATGAATCGTCGATGTGTTCATCGTCTCTCAGATGGATTTTAAACTGGGTGTCCAGTCTACCGACATTATTTGGTGGATGTTGAAGATCCCCACGGTGTCCTTCATGAAGAGTGGCTGATCAATACTATGTGTGTTGCTGGTACATATATTTTGCTGGGAAACATTGTAGCACGATAACCTGGGAAACTGGCATCAACTAAACCTGATCCTGCTCCACAAAAAGAGACCTGCAAGATGTTATTCATGTCAGCTCAATGGATAGGGCTGACTGTGACATAGATCGCACCCTTGTTGGAACCAAACTGCACTTTCACTCCCAAACACTTCTTTATTCCAAGCCTAAATGTCTACCTCAGGCAAATATGATCACACATGAGTGATTCAGATCTGATCAGTCACACTTCCAGCAGCTATTACAGGAATGATGAGCAGACTCAACAATCTCAGGTGCTGATGATCTGAATGTTGCTTGGAACAAGCTTAAAAAAACAAAAAACATCCACTTTGTTTGCCTCCATAGATGCCTTCAGTCTGAAAGAGTCTCCTGATTGGTTTGCCACACATACAGACAAGCATGAACCACAAATCAAAGCCAAGTGAAATGCCAGATCAAAACTGATCAAAACTCTCAATGAAACCAACAAAGCTTGGAATAGAAAGGTGTGACAAGCTGTTCAAGAAGTTGCAAAAATCAATACTGGTGAAGTCTCAGTGAATGCACACAGCAGTTGACTGGAAGTCTACGTGGTATGTAAAGAGGCATTCGTGAAGCTCTTGGCCCATCAGCGATCAAGACAGCCCCACTGAAAGTAAAAGATGGTGCTCTTCTCACAGAATATAAAGACCAACCTGAGTGCTGGGCACTTTTCTGTCAATAACATTTCGTGGAGGATGCTACCATCTGCACCAAAGCTCTATCTCACCTACCCCAACCAACTTCCACTACTTCAACTCTATGAGGAACCATAGTTGTAGGACACCATCTCCACAATTAAAAATGTAGTTTGGGAATGCCGCTGGCTCAGACCAAATTACACCTGAAATCATCAAAATATCTCTGCTTAGTGTTGCTGTGAAGGTTCTAGCTCATGTTCTCCTTCAGTCTTGTCACTCTTGCCGAGCATTTCTACCCTGAGAATCAGTGTGGTTTTAGAACTGGATGCTCTGCCTTGGACGTGGTTTTTGCATTGAGACGGCTACAGGAAAAATACAGAGAACAAAAAATGTCATGTTCATGTTGCCTTCATCGATCTGCAAAAGGAATTTGATACGGTTATACAGAAGTGGAATTTTCCAGCTACTTTCTAAGATTGGCAGTCCTCCCACTATTCTTCAACTCATTCAAGGATTCCATGATATGGAAGCATCAGTTCAGCTTGGTGGAGAATCGTCAACAAGTTTTCTGATTAGAACAAGTCTTAAGAAAGGCTGTGTGCCCCCACTGTGGCATTTTCTTTGTGCTCTTACACCATGCCTTGGCGACAATCCCTCTGGTGCACTGATTGAATCCCAAACTGATGGTGGCCTCACAAACTTATCTCTCTTTAGAGCCAAAGCCATAGTTCTCCATTCTGCATATGATCTTCAACAGCTGTGTACCAAATTCTCTGATGCTTGCGAGGACTATGCTGTCATTTATTATCATCAAGAAGACTGTAAACATTACACCATGCCTTGGTGACAATCCCTCTGGTGCACTGATTGAATCCCAAACTGATGGTGGCCTCATAAACTTATCTCTCTTTTGAGCCAAAGCCATAGTTCTCCATTCTGCATATGATCTTCAACAGCTGTGCACCAAATTCTCTGATGCTTGCGAGGACTATGCTCTCATTTATTATCATCAAGAAGACTGTAAACACGTCACAACCACAGATCTACATGAACAATCATCTGCTTGACACAGTGAACTATTTTCGCTACCTGGGCTCAAATATGTCCCACGATGAGTCCCTCTCCTAAAATTGACAGCAGGATTGGAAATGCAGCCACAACCTTTGGGTGACTGAGGAATAATCACTTGGCATTGCCACCAAAGAAAACTGTGAACCCAGCCTGTGTACTAAGTACTTTGCTCTATGGCTGTGAATACTAAACAACATATGCAAAATAATAAAAAGTGTCTCGATACCTTCCACCTCCTCTGCCTCAGAATAATT
The DNA here is from genome assembly GCA_035128595.1 of Eptatretus atami. NCBI lineage: Eukaryota > Metazoa > Chordata > Myxini > Myxiniformes > Myxinidae > Eptatretus > Eptatretus atami. The sequence continues at coordinate 165,473,348 of CM068953.1, read as the reverse complement.
ATTAGTATCGCCTGGAATAATAAAGTTTCAAGTACCCAGATCCTGCAGCGTACTAAAATGTACACTATCTCCACCGTTGTACAGTATCGCAGACTCTGATAGGTGTACCACGTCCTTCGGATGGTAGACTCCAGAATCCCAACGTCCATTCTCTTTGGTCAGCTAAAAGGTCACTCTCACCCCTGTCAGCAGAGCCAAGCTCAGATGGAAGGGTAATACAAAGACCGATCTTGCTGGTTTTAACAACTTGCATCAAGAATCGGAGCTCAATGCACAAAATTGGAATGCTTGGAAATGCAGCCCTTAGGAATGTTGTTGCCCTGGCAGAACAACAGCCTCTGAAAACCTACGATCAACAAAAGAAGGAAAGGAGAAATGCTGCACAGAACCCAACAACTTCTATCTGCATGGACCGATCAAGTTTGCTCTCAAGTATTCAGAGCTCTCATCGGCCTGATTAGTCAGTGTGAACTATATACAGTATGTAAATATATAAATATATATATATATATATATATTACATATTTATAATTCATTGTTCCTGCTTTTATACTTCTGATTCAATGATGGAACAAATTGTTTATTGTATTTGATGAAGTTACTTGTTGAGGTGAGAGTGTTTATTCTAAAAGTTGTTGAGTAAAAAGATGGCCAGTTATCCTAATATTTGGTCACTGGCTTTGACACAAATACAAATTTTTATTTTGGACCACAGACATCAAAAAGCTCTGTATATCGAGCAAACAGTTTCAAATAGAGCACCTCACCGCAATAAGAGCATTTAAATTGCATCAGTTGTGGCAATAAATGTGGATTGTTGCTCCCAGCTTGCTGTCTCATTGACAGAAGAGGCTATTTGCATATTTGCCACCTCCATCCCTACCCCGTTTAGAATTCTGTGCGGGCACGGGCAACTTGCTCATAATATTGCAATTAGACTTCATCCAAATGGAAAGATCATGAGCATTTGGGAGATTTCTGGTTACTTCCTGATATTGGACCATCGAGCGTTAACGAGCAATTTCTCGCAACTTCTGGTAATTACTATTAGCTTGTAGAGGAAGGGGCTTTCTCAAGTGTTGTTGGACTGAGTAAATAAATGGTAAATCAGAGTGAGAGTAGATGGTAAAAGCAAAGGCAGTCATCAGTTGCTCTGCTGTGTACAGTGCTGGTGCCACTGTTTGTCCATCCATCCATTGGGACCATACTCTGTGCAGAGTGTTGGACTGTTGGTGCTGCCTAAGCAATCTCCTTGGCTATTGGGCACAATCCTTCCTAGGTCGCCACTCCAACACAGGATACCAGCAAGCTGGCACTCATTTTTGCCGACCCTGGAAGGATGACAGGCAGGCAACCCCACCTGGCATTAATTCAACTGCCAAGTGGGATTTGAACCTAGGATCCCAAGCCCACCCCCCTAACCATCTAGTCAACACCAGGCATATGTTTATCGCTTGTGTTTTATCCCTTAAATTCACACAAGTTTGGAGTCTACCCACTTGCCAGTTGGACGTTGGTCCATAAAAGAACTTTGGGTTTTGTGATGGTCGCTAGTCCAGCCCACATTCGAACCATTGTCTGGCTTGTGCTGGAATTGCGGCTGTTTATTGTAACTCGTAATACCCGCTCCCTCTGGGAGCTAAATGTGGTATTGGTGAATGGCTTGTGCTGTGCCACATGTGTGGGTAAAAAAATTTCAGTATTCTCTCCCATCTTGGTGGTGGGGGGTGGGAGGGATTCATTTTGTTCCCATGACCCAACCCTGGGTAACCTGAGCAGGTATGTAAAAGTTGAGAAAATTGCCCAAGCAGTGTTTCAGTCTCCAAGGCTCAGACATGCGTACAGATAGAGAATTGCCAAATTTTAGTACGATTCTTATTTTTTGTCTTTCAGATGTATTCAAATCTCCAAATCGCTCTGTCGACAAACCCTATCGGTTATGCGTGTCTGACGTCTTTAAAGGTGAGAGTTGACTGTTGTCTCCAGCCACGGTATGACCGTTATTGCTTTGACTGTTAAAGTTTGCATCTTTTTTTCGGATGTGTTTACCGAGTCATCAGAATGGTTTTTGTGTAAGCATGTGAAACGGTGTTTGCAAATTGTTCCACCTGTTCAGAACAGGGCTCGGGGTTCTGTGTATCTGGAAAAATTGAAGCCGGGTACATGCAGCTTGGAGACCGCCTCCTGGTCATGCCGGCCAATGAGATTTGTGTCGTGAAAGGTGAGGGAATGTTCCTTTAACATGTGCATTATCTTCTGTTCTACCCAAGCCCTACAGTCTCTACAAAACGTCATTGGTATTTAGTTTTACCTTGATAGCTGTGTACTACAGCACGTGTGGTAAAACATGTTGACAGGACCTAGTGCTTCATCGTTTGTCATGAGCAAACCAGAACAACAGTTCACAGTTTCCCCAGGAATGTTGGACGAGCCTTCCCGTTAACATCTGACCCTTGAGGAAGCAACTCTATAATAATGATGCTCTTAATGTTCATGTAGTAAGATGTGTGAGCTCTGTGTTGGTAGTTTTAGATTCAACCTGATCTCTTGTTGTACCTCTTGTGGAAAGAAACCTTTTTCCTGTTGAACAGTACAGCACTGAAACCTGTCTTTTGCCCTTTTTCTTTGCATTAGTCATCTCGTTACATGACGAGGCGCAAGATTGGGCTGCAGCTGGAGATCACGTGACACTGACGGTCACCGGAATGGACATCACCAAAGTGACGTAAGAATGGCGGGTGCTTTCTGATGATTGGGTCGATTCGCTGAAGTTTTACTGTTGGTTCTTCTGTGATCCCCAGCGCGTGCATCAATGGAGAGGGTTAGGTATGCGTCGAAGTCCATTTCTGTAGTGTGGTCCTCCTTTCACCAATTGTTGACTCGAAAATGGAAAACGCTCAAATGCAACGACTTGATATTTATCGTGCACGTATTGTTTAGTGGATACACACAGTGTGAGCACAGCCTTTCAGATTGACATGGACCACTTCGTGAACAGATCGGTTTCAGAATGACGATGTCTCTTTTTTTTCCATCGTTCACGGAACGTTTCTCACAAATGCTGTGTTTTTATTACCAGTACGGGCAGTGTGTTGTGCGCCATGAATAGCCCTGTGAAAGTTTGCACAAGGTTGCTTGCGAGGATCCTCTTGTTCAACATCGATGTGCCCGTCACGAAGGGTTTTCCAGTAAGTGTCTGTGTGAGACTATCGGTTTGAAACCTTGTTAAATGCTTTCTTTGTTTTGTTTTATTTCTGGTTTTTATTTTTTTATTTGATTGTGCACTGTGATTGAGGTGTTTCTTCCTTGTGCCTCCCTCACCACCACCCACCCATACCTATAGTTACTGTTGCATTACCAGACTGTCAGCGAGCCGGCCATGATAAAGCACCTCGTTGGGATAGTGAACAAAAGTAACGGAGAGATCGTGAAACGCAAACCCAAGTGAGTTTTGTTTTTGGGGAAACCCTGCAGAAGGTCTTGGGAAGTGCTGCGCGGTGCAAGTCCGGTCTGTGACTCGGACCTCCGTTTGATAGTGGACCCCGATTGACTCGAACCTTGACGACTCTTAGCGCATCGTAGTGAAACGTGCAAATATGCGTTGCAGGTGCTTGCTGAAAGGGCAGAACGCCATCGTGGAGTTGCAGACTCAGCGTCCCATTTGCGTTGAACTCTACAAGGATTTCCGTGAGCTCGGCCGCTTCATGCTCCGCTATGGGGGCTTGACCGTTGCTGCTGGTGTTGTCACCGAGGTGCGTCTTGACATTTAGTGTTCAGAGTGTGGAAGTTTGGGTGAGTGTTTTTGTTTTTGAGGAATCGGGAAGAAAAGTTATTGCGATTGAACGATGGAGGTGCTTTTAGCTTGAGAAGTCGGCCGAAAGCTCTTCTCGGTGTTTTACCATGTTTGTTTGAAAATAAGGTTTGCTTCATGAAAATAACCCCCCGCCCCCCCCTCTAAAATGTATCCCTGTTACATTATCAGTATCTGCTCACATCCGAGACCTTTGATATTTATCACCGAACCAAATGTAGTCTGTTCGGTTGTGTCATTTCATGAAAATTTCATACAGATTTTTACTCATGTGATTTTTTTACATAGTTTCTGACCCAAAATATCTGAAAATCATGTTTGACATTTTTTTTTTCAATGTTGTCTTCATAGTATGGTGGCAATCTTGGATTTCATTAGAAACTCGCCACACATCAATTAGTTATTTCACATTTTATTTTATTATTCCTGTAATGATAAAGACATGATAGTCTCGTTAGATAGAAATGTGTTGAAAAAGTCTTTCAATGCGAAGTAACTTTTTTTGGGGTAATTTTCATGATTAATAAATCCAAAATGGCCACCAGTTTGTTATTTTCAGTGTTTATTCCATTTATTTATGCAGGAACCACACAAATTAATTTGGATAATATGTATTGAGTTACTATTGATGTTTTCTAGTTCAATATATTTCTTTAATTGTCCAAAATCATTATCGCACAACAAAACACTGCTTTGAACACAGTGGTCCACATACACAATTACACTAATCCTCATCCAAACTGTCAGACTCGTCAGTAGCCGTGTCAGGTTTGTTGCAACACTTATCACCATCCCCCTCACAAGAACAGAGTTCAGTGCAGGTGATGTCATTGTCTTTGCATAAACACCTTCTGGCACACGTACTACTTCGACAGTTATACCTAACCAGCTGCATCACAGAGTTAGGGGCCAAATTGTCAGCTGTCAGGACTGGGACCCATCCAAGTACTTCATGTTTTGACCAGCCCAATGTTGATGGATCTAACCGAACCGGGTTTGATGTCAATGACTGACTCCACATATGGCACTGCAGATGAGCTTGTTTAATGTGCTCTGCTACTGCACCCAAAGTTGGTGGTAACCTTTCAACTCATTGCTTTGACTTCAGACTTCTAAAACAATTTCAGCGAATATCCATCTCTGTGATCTGTTCAGTCTTCGAGCTGAATAGTGAACAGATCAGCTTCTCACCGCCTGTTCTCACCTGTTTTGTTGGTTGTACTCCAATGCCGAGACCTGCGAGAGCTCTCAGCATTTCATGAGACGCCTTTGTGAAAACTTTCCACCATGCCGATTTGCTCTTGCCATACATCCTTCCAGTGGTGTCACAGCCGCTAATGGCGTGGAAACCCCTCAGAGCTGCTATTCATCTGGCATCAAAAGCATGATTTATTGGTTGAAGGGCTACATACTTTTTGTTCCCCATCCATATTCATGATGAGCTTTGTATCATAGCCAAGATTTGGTGGCATTGATAATGCCAAGACCAAGACATCAGTATCTGGGGAGTATTCGTGAACCTTCGTCCCAACTCTGTGCAGTTTCTGCAAATATCATGAGAGTGTCTGCCTCTTCGTGTGAGTGTTCCATGATGTCTAAATCATTTGCACCTCTGCTATCTTTACCCTCACGTGTGACAGTGATGACATTGGTGTATTCAGACATGGTGATGACTTTGTTTGCCAGGTATATTGTCAATTGATCTTTGGTTTCGGTACTGCTGAGGAATGCCTGCATATCTCTGGCTGTGCAATCATCAACTTTGTAGTCCATGATGTGAGACGATTTGCTACCTGTCCTACGACTTTGTGTTGTTGCTTTGAATGAATTTTTGACAGAGTAATCGTCAAAAACCACGCACACGGATTCATAGGTCAATCCTTTGCGGTCAATGGCTTGGACAAAGTAAGATGCCAAGTCATTACGGTTCTTTACGGCATCTTTGAATACTGTCTGCTCATTGACGACAGCCATACTATCAACTAGAGCAGTTTAATCTGGCACATTTGAAGGCAATGGACCAACCATTTCTGAGTCACTATCTGCGTCCATCTGATGAATGAGCCCATGAGCCAGTTGTGACTAGTCTGTGCATGGATGCAGTAGACCTCCAGCTTGCATGAGTACATTGTTTGTTGTAGAAAGTTCATACACACCAACTACCTCTTTCAGGTAAACATCACGGGAAGATCGTGATATGACGAGAAGGCGAGCCAACATCGATGCAGATTCCTTCATCACAATTTCTTGTTTTCCATGTTTTGATCTTACCTCCTTTCCAGCTGATGTCCACGTTTGTACTTTGACCTTCTTCATCTTGTCCCATAGATTTCCATGTTCTTTTATTCTGTCATTAACAAACTTTTCATCTGCTTCCTTCCCTCTAGCTTCTGCATTCAGGATATTCTCAGAGATGTTCTGAGGAATTACCATATTGTTTGTAATGTTGATCAGTTTATCTCTCATTTTATTCTCCAACAGATCGACATCAAAGGGATTATTTCGGATGATGACATCTTTGAGGCGCTGAATATTCCTTTCTTGTCGATCCAATTTCGACTAGCTGAAATCATAATGATGGGATCTTTCTGCCACGCTGACAGAGCATCTGAAGGAGCCATCAGTTCAGCATAGTTGACATGCCACTGATCATTTCCAGAGGTCTCTACACTGTGAGCAATTATTTTGCCAACATTATGACTTCGGCAGACATGAAGTTGATCCTTGACAAATCTTGATCCCTGGTTAAAAAAAAAAAGCATTCAGTTCTCTTAAATGGTGATTTCCGAGATCTGGTGAATGGCTCCTCTACAGAAATTGTTTCAGCAGGCGGCCCATGCCGTGACTTTGCTGGCCGTCCTTTCCTTTTCCGAAGCAGACCAGTATCTTCATTGGTGAGAGCCCTGATATGACGCTCTACTGATCGTTTGATATGTAATGCACTTGTACAGTCAGCGTAACACGCTTTGTGCCACAAAATGTTATTATCCTTCAGGTCTGTTCGAGAGGGGCCCTGAAGCCGATCGTTGATGACGACAAACTCATTCTCGCCATATCCTGCTCTTTCGTTAACAACATTTAGCAGTTTATTTATGTTATCATCCTTTGGCTTGGTAATCACATTCTCAAGGCTCACACCCTGGCAGGTGATACAGCGTGAATAGTCCGTTTCCCGTGTAGCTCGTTTGGTGCGTATATCTGCTTTCTCAGCATGCATGATCTAGAAGAAAAAAAACAAAAAAACATATACTCTGGGTTTAGTATGGTGAAATGAGAAATTACATGCAGGTACATAAAACACTGATACAAATACAAAATTAAATAACCTGTTCAACATGGAATACAACAATGTATAATAAAATATATACTACAGTACAATATATAATATAATATATAAATATATAATATAAAATACCAATACGACAGCACAATATATAATGAAATACCAATAGGTTGTTTGTAGGTTTTTTATGCCCATTTTATCATAAAAAGGCCAGTCTAAATTCATAAAACGATCCTTCCTATGTATTTATCAGATAAACATACGAAGATAAACTTTATCCAATCTGAAATGCCCTCAGAAAGATTTTCAATCCAGTTCTAAATTGATAAATTTATTATATCGGTAAAATTTCACGCTAATTTTAGTCCAATTTTAAGACGGCTGCCATACCATGAAGATGGCCGAGGAAAAATTG
>CM068953.1:165391905-165433273 GCA_035128595.1 Eptatretus atami | reverse complement strand
TACTCAATAATGCACATATGAAGGTATCAAATACCCATATTACACAATATAAACCAATAAGCCAGTAGCAAGATGGTTAATCATGTGCAATCTGATGAATGAGTCAAAGGTGAAAATGAAGCACAATCTTCTGTTGTAGGCATAAAATTACAGAATAGAAACACAAATGTGTGTTCCACACTAACACATTACTCGGCCCAATGTGTGCTGATAAAATATTGTCTTATTGAAACCAAAGACGGGTCCTTTATAGTTTCTAAGACATCTCTGATCATATGCACTGATCGTAATGATATAAAATGTTCAAATGAACTTAAAAATCTAATCATTATCCAGTTCTTCAATATCCTCATCAAAAACTTTCCTCATCATCTGACTCAAAGATGGATGCCGGGTCCAACAGTCTGGCGGTCTGCACATATCAGTGCATTTCAGTCCGTTTGACAAACACACACATTTTGGTTGTGAACACTTCCTTTTACGATTGCAGGCAAATAACATGAGCTACATGCCGAACTATTTTCAAGAAGATATATTATAATATGAGATATAATATAATCCTATACAGTATATATATATATATATATATAATATATATATAATATAAAATATATATATATATAATCCTATATATATATAGATATAATATAATCCTATATATATAATATAATCCTATAATAAGAGAGAACCATTAGTTTTAAATAGAATGTCTTCTTCTGTCTTACGCCGGTTTCAGAATTGTTTATTTTGGGATGGGGTTACTAAACGGCTGATAACACACAAAAGGCTATCATCCATGCAATGCTATCACATAGTTTCTAACTGTACAGATGTATACCCTGCCAAAAATTATGATGAGCATTATTCCTCTCAGATGGTACCGGTGGCCAAAAATTACCGGGTCTGGCTCATGGCCTACCTTGTGTATCCAGGCCGCTGTGGCATCACCACAGATGCTCGCTCGATTCCAGTTACACAACCTTGAAGAGAAATTACTCCTCAGGTCTGATCATGTTCACCTTTCACGTCTCAGCTGTGGACATTACCCACAGCTTTTACTGCACAAACATAGACTCCATGACACCACTGATGACACCTGCAACCACTGCCATTATGGAAGACTGCGCAGTCCTGGCTTCAGGAGGGAAAGGGCATAACATCTTTGATGTTAGGGATCTCTTGGTCGCTCCTGTCTTGGCATGGTCACTGCATCAGCGGCACAGCCGTGCCCCTAAAAAAAAATGATGCAGCCAAGCAGCTACAGGCTGCACAAACAACAACACCAAGAACCACAACCTCAGCAGAGGACAACCGCTGTAACACATCTCCCTGATTTCATGACAATGAGCAGGGCCTGATGAGGTTGAGGGCTGTATGATCGGTATCGGGGCTTGAGGACCAGCACGGAGGAGGACTGGCAGACTGGTTTTGCCAATCCCTATGTGTTGTGCATCTACCTGCAGTGCAGCACTGAGAAGCATGTGTGCAGAGGACACCTCGGCTGGTTGAAACGCTTCTCTCCAGTACACCAGACGTGTTGGCTGTGTGCGGGTGAGCTCGAACATTCTGTGTTCCACGATAACCATCTTTAAGGAACTCTCCCATTTCCCACAATTGACAATTTGACTGAATTTTTTTTTTGTCAAAATAAAACAAGTCCAGGGTGGAATTGCTGCAGTATCCACCGTGCTCACACATCGTGCATGATTCCAGGAGGTTCTCGAAGGTACCTGATTCGAGATTCCTGCTTGTGAGATTCTGATGGAACACCATGGTCGATGTGATGGTCATGTCCCTTTGTTTACATGTTCGCTCTCCCTCCCTCCACTGTTTACATTCTGTTGATTCATATCATCGCACTAATTGCTTTGCGTGCATGAAAAATAAAATCCAATGGAACTCCAACCCGTTTGCAGTCCCATAAGACATGACTTGGTTTTGGAATTCTTCCTCTTACTGCACAAATGGCTACGAATGATGGTGTTCAGGTTGTGTGCCAATAGAGCAAGAGAGGAATGAAACCAGGAGAGGGGAGCATGAGTGTACAAAGTAACGATGGACCACCAAGGACAAGATGCTCGAGGACGTTGATGATGTTGAAGGTGTCGGTGACGTCTTCCACAATGGCTAACTAAACATGGAGCACGTGTGTGTGTCTCTCGATCATGCGGATGTTCACTTGATGCACAACAGGTCTCAGCATGAGATGGTCCACTTGTGTCATGCTTGTCCCAGGTGTACTTTGTACACGTGGACATGGACAATGGTCTCATTTTGTGGACGTTGAATATCCAGACCTCTCAAGTCTTTTCTCTTCCAAAGAGACTGAGGTGGGAGCTCAAGAAGCAAAGCAAGGCATCTTGCTTGAGGGGTCTGTGGAGGGTGGGGGTGGGGGGTGGACCCCTCCATAGGAAACTTAAATTAACCGAGACTTGAAATGCTGCAACCTGTGCCATTTTGAAGGTCTCCATTCATTGGTTAGTTTTGTGCATCAGAATTTTAATATAACGTGAGTTGTTGAATCTTGGACAAAGTACTCTTTACTTGACGAGAGATATGAAGAAAAGTTTCAAATTGTAAAGTCATCTTTACAACCGGTACGCCTGAATTAACAAACCTCTTGGGCAAAGTCTGGATCATAAGATAGAGGGTTCACATAAGGGGGCTTTCCGTAGCACAACGTGTCGTGTAGCCTGTTGTACTGATCCGCCAGGTATGGCTTTGAGTCTCTTGCCCAGTGTGTGACGCCACCGTCATGGACTATGATCCCACGGTCGGTGTTCAAAAGAACAGCCGAAACCTCGAGCCAAGTTCCCTCCTTGTTTGCTGTGCAGTTAGCACAGTCCGCTCGAGCATTGGAGTGTTGGGCTCAGGTGGATACGGTGCAAGTATGATGGGCCAAATGACCTCTCCGATCTTTCTTTTGTATTTTATTGTCTGCCAGATTCCAGCAGGGTACCTGTCAGATGACAGCCACTGCCAGCCACTGCGGTTGCATAACAGGAAAGGCCCAATGCCACCCTTATGCCTGGCCTATCCCTTCTTCTTTTCAATATCCCCATCGCCGGGTGTTGGCTCAGCGGTTAACGTGGTTGGTTTAAGATTTAGGGTCCTGAGTTTGAGTCCCTGTTGGCTGTTGAATTAACACCAGGTGGGGTTGACTCAAGCTGTCATCCTTCTGAGGTTGGCAAAATGAGTACCAGTGTACTGGTAATAGGGAGCACTGCATCAGTGGTGCAGCTGTGCTCCCAGAAAAAATGATGCAAGCAGCAGCCACAGGCTGTGCACGATGGCTAGCTGGCTTCAATATCTTCACTGAATAAAACTTTTATTCCTTTAAAAACTCTTCATCACATAAAAAAGTTTCAAAAGTGTTTTTTGAAATGCTTTACTCTGCTTATTTACTCCATCAGGAACAACCCGTTCATTCTCTTCTTTTCATGAAAAAAAAAAATCTTCCTATTCTTTTTCACAAGGGTTATTTCCCAAAAAGCTCCTCACTCCCAAACGCTTAGTTTCATTGAGCCTCCTCTTTCATCTACAGCCGAATTTTCCTCCATGCCTTCAACCAAAAACATTTTCACCACTCCACCCACGAAGTCTGTCGCAGGTTATTCAGTTTGAGAATTCTGAAACATCCACTTTGCAGAGGTTGTGTGCACACGACAATAATTTCTCCTTCACATCCATTCATAATGTTAAACACCTCTGTGTCAGTACTCTACCCCTCCGCTCCCGCCCCCATCTGCTTCCCCCTCGTCCTGCGCCTTCTCAGCTTCCCCCTCATCCTGCCGGCTCTCTGCTTCACTAACCCCACCACTCCTCACCCTTTGGTTCATCTCACACTCGATTCTGCCCCCCCTCCTGGCTTCGCCTCCTTCCATCACTCTCCTGGCTTCCCCAGCCCCTCACCTCTCCTTGCTTCTTCCACATTCATGCCCTATAATATGATATGCCCTATCAGCAGTTCCTCCCCCTTGTCACTAACTGTGTGGACCTCAAATATCTGAGGCCTCCTCTCCAACACGACAGATCTCTCAATCCAGGCCACTGCCGATAAACCAGACATCATCTGTTTAACAAGAGTCCTTCCTCCCACAAGTGTCCTCTGACTCCTTCGTGTCTCTCCCTGGCTATTGCATCCTCCGGTTTGATCAACCTGAACCCGTCCTGGTGGTGAGTCACAATGTACATCAAGAAGCCCATTTCTCACTCTGTGTACTGCCTTACACCTCCCAAACACCAGGAGTACTTCTGACTGTGACTTCCCACCGCTCCCACCGCACGTTGTCTGTGTGTTGTACCTCCTTCTGATCAGTGATGACTCATCTACATCTAGCTCTCTCTCTCTCTCTCTCTCTCTCTCTCTCTCTCTCTCTCTCTCTCTCCTCTCTCTCTCTCTTCTCTCTCTCTCTCTCTCTCTCTCAACATGGACCAACTTTTAACCACTCATCCCAACTCTCTCTCCTCATAGGTGGCGATTTCAACTGTTACTATGCAAATTGGCGGGGTGTGGTACCTCTCTCACCAGCCATGGCACTTTAGCAAAGGACTTCTGTGACTTCATAGGACTGACTCGATCTGTAAACATTCCCACTTGCATATCTGTCAATGGTAAATCCTCCATTCTGGATTTGGTGATGACCAACTTCCTTGCCGATGTATATTGCTCATCCTCTGCCCCAATTGCTTCATCTGTTCAAGTACTTGTGAAGGTCAACATCTCTCGAACAATTCTGAGAGAACAGCCTCAGCACCAGTGAGTCTGGCAGTTCACTCAGGCAAACTGGCAGGGATTGCAATAGGCCATCGCACTCCAGGACTGGTCTACTACATCGACCACCCCTGATATGAACTCAGCCTGGGATTTCTTCCACAGATACCTGCTCTCTCTTATGCACAGATTCATCCCATCTCGTCTTCAGTTATCATACCCATCCTACTGTTCATGGTACACTGAATGCTGTTGCGAGGCGACTGAAGGTAACCTCAGGTCATTCCACAAAGCCAGGTCAGTCGGTGGTCTTTCTGTCTTCTGCCATCTCTCCGGTCTTGCCCCCCCCTCCCCCGCTTTGTCTGAGATATGTCCCCCCCCCCATATTTCCACAGGGTGCTCAAGGTACGCCAGCACCCCCCTCTGTATTAAAAACTACCAAAATCATGAATCACTGCTCACCTTCACTCTTTCATTCCTCTTTTTTTCCCTACCTTTGGAATAAACTCCCATACTCTCTTCAATCCCATTCTTCCCTCCAGGTCTTCAAAAGAGCTGTTCACCACCAAAAAAAAAAAACCTTCTTTAGTTCCCTTTTTCCCCCCCCCCATTTTTTCCCCAAAATCCAACCCGATCTTTTCTACCCCTGTTAATCCACCCCAAATCCACCTCCTTCAAATTCCCTGCTTTCTTTCCTGAAAGTTCCCTGTCATGTAAGGTCCTAAAAGTCCTTGTGGGTGTCCATCTTCTATACCCTGTGTTCCCAACCCATCCTCTCCCTTCCACAGATCTCTTAATGTCTCTGTTCTCCACTGTTTTGTCCTTCCCTCTCCCATCCCTCTTGCTCCTGCCCCCCCCCCCTTGTTGTGCGTTGTGTGTTAGCTCTCATACAAGCCTCAGCAATGTATACAAAAAAAAAGCCCGCAATAAGTGTGTCCACTTTCGGGGGGGGGGCAGAAAACATCTGTTCAACCTCAAGATTGAACATTGAAACTTGTGTTCTCCGTACTTTAAAACCTGGTGGTGGCTTGTTAAGTCTGTGGTGCACACTACATTATTTTAGCACCACAGCCAACTCCACTTGTGAGAAGGCCGAATGCCTCAATTCTGCATTTCCTTCCAAATATTGTCTTCCCAACCACTCTCTTACTCTGTACTCACCCTTCCCAGTCACACCCAATTGCTCCTGGACTGTGTCTTTTGCATCTGAGAAGGTGGAGAGGTTTCTGCCAACTCTCGACCCTGACTCTCCAACTCCAGTAGACGGCATCGGATCACATGTCCTAAAAACCTGCTCTGCTACTCTTGCACTTCCTCTTTCTAACCTTTTCACCCTATCATTTACCTTAGGTCATTATCCATCTGCTTGAAAGTCAGCCAACAAATATCAAACATGAGATAGGGGCGGGCTGTGTGTCTCGACATTTGTCGAGCTTTCAATACAGTCTGGCATCCCGCCTTGCTCTTGAGAGTGTTTCCCTATAGAATCCATGGCCAACTCCACACATGGCTTACTGACTTCCTCCACTCTCTGAGACAACGTGTGCCTCTCAACGGAACCCTTTCTTCTCCTCTCCCTGTCATGGCTGGAGTGCCCCAAGGCAGTGTTCTGGGCCCTATCCTATTCCTAAGTCAGCATGACCAGGCGTGGGGTCACACATTGCTGCTGTGAGCCGGGACTGCTTCGAAGTCACTCATTTAAGTTGCATCCTGCAGCAACACTTACACGTACAGACTCTTAAACGATTTACGAGAGTATCTTTTCTCTCACACATCTTTCTTCTACCCTCTACCTCTCGTCTACTGTGGACACAAAAGAGCAATCAATGTGGGCAAGCCTGACCAACTGTTCTTTTCAGCGAAAAACCCAAGAACTAACCAAATTGACCTTCACCTCTTACACTACGCTGCACCTCACATCGCATTGCACTTGCACTTCTCAAAGAAGCAGCCTAGACACCCTCAGCATTTCTCCCTCCTCCGCTTTCCTAAGCATTCTGGGCTGCGCAGGTCTGCCGGCCACGCCAATTATTGAGAGATCGTTAATCCTCAACTGTTTCGTTCTCTCTGGACTATCTCTAATTTTCCTCGGGTTTTTGTGTGTATGCGTGATGGCGCCTGTCGTAGCATAAGTTAAGACTGTATAAGAAAGAATATTCGGGATAACTCTGCACTGTCTTCTTCTTTTGTAAATATTGTTTGCCTTTGCAATGCTCTTTTGCAATAAACCCCATGAGGAACCCCATGAGTTCCTTGCTTTCCCTGCTGTACATTTGCAATAAATCCCATTACCGTGCCACATAACTTTCCTCGCTCCTGGTTTAAATATGTGTTTGTTAGATATGTTCCCAGCTCGTTTTTGTCTTTTTCTCCATTGGTCAAGCCTGGCCTGCACCCTAGCTTAGCTGGGATGTTATTCCCCAATAATCTGTTAAATAGCCGATATGTACTTGGCAGCTCCGCTCGGCTGTGCCTGATCCGGTTGGTAAAATAAATAACGCAAGTACTTACTGAGGATGCGATTCCCCGATAAGGAGGCCACGCGTCCTTAGGTAAACGGTTGTTAGACAGAGGACCCTAAGTCATGTGGTCAAGTTATTGGCGTTCGTGGTCGATTAGTGACCCGCCGCGACACAAAGGTATTCGTGTGCGACAGCCTGCGATTCCCGGTGAGTCCGGAGAAGAAACTGAGACAGCCCCTCCCTTGTGGTGACGCCTGGTCCGCGACAATATTTACCCTGCACTCATGAAGTGAAAAGCGGGGTTAAGCGATCGGTCACATACGTGTGGCATACGTACGTGTGTGCGTATGTGTCTGCATTTCTAAAATTCATTTTCTCAGCAACTGCTAGTCTGACACAAAATTTTCCAAGTAGGTGCGCCACCTCCTGAATAATTTTTTGTCATAATTATGAGGTCATAGGTCACGTGATGCAGGCGCCATCTTGGAAAAACCAAAAAACTTTGCACCTCTATATCTCCGAAACCACTCCATGGAAAAAAATTCTACATGGCTCATTGTCAAGTACACCCATGGGGATTAAGATGTGTTAATGATGATGTCATCGCTTTCTACATTATGATATCATAATTTGATATGTGCAATGCTTGATACGTACTTGGCCATGGTCCAGCATGGACCATATTTGTTCCTTTCGTTTCCAAGTAGGTATAAGGGTGCTTAGCTGTGCACATTAGTCTGATTGACATAAAATTTTCAAAGTAGGTGCGCCGCATCCTGTAGAATTTTTGTTATCATTATGACATCATAGGTCACTTGATGCAGGTGCCATCTTGGGAAAAAACAAAAAAAACTTTTCCCCTCTATATCTCTGAAACTGCTTCATGGAAAAAATTGAAACATGGCTCATTGTAATGTACTCCCCATGGAGAATAAGATGTGTTAATGATGTCATCGGTGCCTTCATTATGACATCATAATTCGACAAGTGCAACGCTCGATTCGGTCAGTATGAAAAAAAATTCTCTGCAATTGTTGAAACCGCTAACCGATCAATGCAAAACTTTAATTAATTGATCAACTACCCATGGGAAATATAATTTGATAAAAGTGACATCATCGGTCACTGGTCTGGCACCACATTGGATCAAAGAAAAAAAAAAACACAGAAGAGTTGGCTTTTAAGAAGTCCTTCTCAAGACTGCGCATGCTAAGTATTCTATGAATACCATCTAGTTCCACAAGAAAGGCAAATTTATGCCGCTACAGTACTCCCCCTCTTAATGCATTACTCGAACTAAAGGAACAAACAAAAGAATAGGTGTTGCTTGTCCATATAAAATGCACAATAAAAGTCACATCCACGATAAGAAATGGTTGACAACAGATTGTACTCATAAATATTGTGTCGGAACGTGTACATGGCGCCCAAGGCGAGGTGTATACGGCGGTATAACGTTGTCATAGGCGTTGAACCACTGGTCGGAAAGGGAGGGTCGACTGATGCTGCGTCAAGAAAAGCTGGCTTCAAGCGATCTATAGAGACCATCTCCCGACCATCGTTAATATTGAGGAGAAAGGTCTTCTTGGAGCATTGTAGAACCTTGTAAGGTCCGTCATATGGTTGCTGCAAGGGTCTCTGGATAGCGTCATGTCACACGAATATGTGGGTGCACATAGAAAACTGCAGGGTCATAAAAACTGGGTGTGCCAAAGGCGTACGTGTTGGTGTCCCCTGGAGGCCCAGCATGACCGGACGAAGTTGGTTCACATAGTTGCTGGCTTTGGGAAAGGTGTCATTGGATGCTGAGAAGAATTATTCTGGGAGATGAAGCGTTGCACCGTCCACCATCTCTGCAATGGAGCATCCAATGTCATCTTGCAGAGCAGCTCGCATACCCAGAAAGACCATAGGTATGATGTCTGTCCAGTGTGTGGAGTTGTCATTCGCTTTCAGGGAAGATTTGAGTTGGCAGCGGAAACGCTTCACCATACCATTTGCTGCTGGATAGTATGCTGTGGTTCGCACATGGCTGGTACCCAGGAGATGAGTCAGCTTGTGAAAGAGAGCCGATTCAAAATGGCTACCACGATCCATAGTGATGGTTGATGGAACACCAACATATGTGATCCAGCTGTGGACACAAGCCCTGGCGATGGTAGATGCAGTGACGTCAGCTACTGGTGTAGCCTCCGGCCAATGGGTGAAATGGTCAGTACAAGTCAGCAAATAGCGATGCCCATTTGATGGTGGTAGGGTCCTGACAATATCCACATGGAACCTGTCGAAACGCTTATCTGGTGTTGAAAAACTACCAAGTGGTGCGACAGTTTGACATTGGATCTTGGAGTGTTGACATTGAAGACATTACTTAGCCCAACGATGCACGTCAGCACTGATGCGTTGTTAGATGTAGCATGTGGTGATGAGTTGCTGGGTTGCTCGAAAGCCTGGCTGCACAAGTGAGTTTAGAGTGTCGAAGAATGTATGACGGAGAGCCGCAGGTATGAAAGAGCGGGATTGTCCCATCGAAGTATCATGTACGAGGGCAGTGTCTGTCCCTGGGATTGATACCTAGCGAAATGTCAGCAAACTTGCTGCAGACTGTAGATGGTGGAGCTCCGTGTCCTCCTGCTCTGCTGCTGCCAGTGCATTAATATCGGTGGCCAGTGTGCTCATCAAAGACAACACCAAAAACGCAATGCATGAGAGAGAATCAGGCACAGTGTTCACGATTCCTATGATGTGCCAGATGGTGGTGGTGAATTGCGAGATATAACTGAGTTAGTGAAGTGTGCGAGGAAAGTGAGAGTCCGAATGAGTGGGCAGAGCAAATGTTAAGGATTTGTGGTCAGTTAGGACAGAGAATTGTCATCTGGCCTCAAAGAAGGGTCGTTTCCTACGATGATGTTTGACGTCGAATCTGGAAACGCTTGATAGCGAGGAAAGCATCAAGTAATTCCCAGTCAAAGGCACAGTACTTGCGCTGTGGTGACTTCAGCGCTTTCGAGAAAAAGGCCAATGGACACCAGTCAGCATCAATGAACTGGTGAAGGGCCATGCCCACTGCAACCTCAGATGTGTCTACAATCAGGCATGTTGGCGCCTCTGGCTTTGGATGAATTAAGATGGAGGTGTTGCCCAATATGTCTTTGGTGGTGTGGAAGGCTGTCAAGGTGGGCTCTGCCCATCAGAGCATTTCAGGGTGCTTATTAGCTGTGAGTAACTCATTCAACAGCTGCAGTGTTGTGGTTCATGAGGGCCATTAACTCTCACAGTTTGCGTTGAGATGAAAGCAACGGAAAATCCCAAATAATCTGCACCTTATCCTTGAGTGAAGGATGCCCGAGCGGTTAACACAATGGCCGAGGAAATTCAACTCTGGGGCAATGAATATGCACTTTGTGGGATTGATGACGTTGCCGAAATCCTGCAAACGGGTGAAAAGGAGAAGATGTTCTTCTGCGGTTGCGCTGGCAATTAGAATATCATCTACTGTGTATACCCATAGCAGAAGTGTAATCCCCGGAGTACCTGATCAATAAAACATTGAAAGGTTTGTGCGGCATTGCGGAGTCCGAACGGCATTGGAAGGAGCTCCAACAGGCCGAAAGGTGTGGTGACTGCGGTCTCTGGGATGTCATCTGGATCCACGGGAATCTGATGGTGTGCATGGACGAAGTCGACCTTGGAGAAGATTGTAGTGCCATGGAGTGTAGCGGTAAAATCCTGAATGTGTGGAATGGGGTAACGGAACAGTTACATTTTTTTAAGGATCGGTAATCCCCACAAGGACGCCAATCCCCAGGTGTCTTTTTAGGTACCTTGTGTAGCGGTGAAGACCAACTGCTGGTCGATGGGCTGATCATTCCCCATTGTAACATATTGTGGCCATGGCCGGTTAGGTTAATCCCCCCGACCCAATTGTGGTGGATGGGTGGTTAACACCAACCAGGCCGGATCACCGAGCGGTTTTCCTGAGAGGCAAGCACGTGATCCTCAGAGATTATGGCGTGCGCGGGAGGGGAATTGCGGCACGGACGGAGCAGATGCATGCACAGCACAAGGGGTTTATACTCGAACCCATGACAAATACACAGACACCAGCAACTTAAAATAAACGTGGGGATTTAATTAAAATAGATGAAATATTTACAAGGGTAATAATTCAAAATGTTATAATAAAACGTGAAGTCAATTAAAGCCTAAAGTCGAGGCGCCTCTACACACGGACTTTAATACAGACAAGGGGAAAACAAAAATAAAAGCAAATCCTCCCTTTATTCTGGCACTTAGCTTTGTCCAGCGATGGTCTCGATTGAATTTTGTGATCGAGCCGCTTCGTCCTGCGGGGGAAGATGCACCCAAAATGGGGCCGAGCCACTCTCTGGCTGGGAAACGTACGTGAGGGAATTCGTGAGGCGGTATTCAACACCAGGGCTCACCAACTGCCATGCAGCTTCTTCTCATGAAAGAATATGCCGAATGTTCTTCACTTGCAACAGGTTTCCTCACAATGATCGTCCACCTTCCTCCTTGACCACACGACGAGACGATCTCTGAGGCCACGTGATAAGGCCACGAGGCACCCTCTGCTTACCTCCTCAGAAACGTACCCACTTCACGGTTCAGCCGAACCGTCGATGACTGTCATGTTGCCCAGCACGCGGGCAAATTTACAGCACGACACGAGAATCATGCAGCCATTTTGTCGTGCCGAGAGGATAGAAAAGCGAGACCCTTTGTTCCAGCCACGTTTCTCACCAACCGTGTCCTCTCACTACTCGAGTCTGCTCTTCGATCATGCCGCCCCCTCCCTCACGTCATACTCACCAATCATAAGCCTCAGGGGCGTGACTTGCTGGTACAAAGCCAGGAAGGTGGGGCTTCTCGCCTGCTTGGACGTGCGGCATGTTATTACGGTTTTTGTTGCTATAAAAACATAATACTTTCATGGCTGGCTTGTAAATGCAAAAAGGTAGGAAAAGGTCACGGGGGCAATTACATACTGGGGGAAATTGGCCTTAATCCCTGTCTAATTAACACCGCACCACCCCCCGTGTGGTGACAAGTAACACTTAAGCTCACAGTTTCCCTACTTAATTTACATCGAGACGTCCCCTACACGTCCACGGACCAAGCAACTCTATACAATCCTAACTTTGCTGTGAAATTCCTTCATCTACTCCACACAACCGTAACAATATAGTCAAATTCCTAGCGGGTGATACATAATTTATTTGGTGCTAGTCAGCGAGCACGTGCGAAAACGAGGGGAAAGGGGGTCCCATGGTCTTAATGTGATGTGTGATTTGGTGTTTGATGGGCTGGCGTATCACTGATGGGTTCGTTATGGACAGGAAATCATAAAGTACTTTCTGAAAAGGGTACGTGGGGTGTGGATGGAAGACGTGATATTCAACAACGAAACGGTGGATGCTTTACCGAGAACAAGAAGCTGTGTTGAGGAATCTGATAAACGTTGATGTTTGACGTCGACGAGGACATTGAAATGAGTAAAAAATCTGCACCCAGGATGCAGTGTGCGGTGTTGGCAATAATAAACACTCACAGAAATGAGTAACGTAAACCCAAATGAAGCTGGTGGAGACGCTCTCCAAAAGTAGCAAGAACACTGTTGTTAGCAGCACGTAATGAAAATTCCTGTCGATTTCTCCGCGTCGCAGCAGACGGCAGCACAATGATCACCTCTGCCCCTTCATCGACAAGGAAACGAAACCCACCATTATGATCCACACGGAAGAGAAGGCGAATGACGTATGGACCGGGTGAACTCGTCGCTATTGGTTGTGGGCCTCGTCGATTCCTTTTAGCCGGGACGAGCTCAGTGCTCCACACTCACGAGCATTCACCAGAACATATCGGGCCCAATACATTTTTGAAATACCATGCTATATATCTCTCAATGGTGAAGAATCACTTGATTCGGACTTCGGACCTTCACCAAAATTGAATCAATTCTCCTTTGTGATGCACCCAATGTGTCCACCAATTTTGGTCCGAATCCGTCCATAATTTTTTTTTGAGATATTGTGCTATATATCATTTTTGGCCCGATCTCTCAAGGGTGAAGAATCACTTTAAAAATTCCAGTAGCTGGATCCGGATCCGGATCCGGATCTTCACCAAAATCTAATCAGTTCGTCCTTGTCACAGACTGAACCTGTCCACAAAATTTCATCCGGATCCGTGCACAACTTTTTGAGATATCCTGCACACAAACAAAGAAACAAACAAAAACAAAAACAAGAAAGATGTCATACATCGCAGGATACTTGCAAAATCCATAAAACAAATTTTACCACAAAAATAATTGGTGGTTGAATTCAATGACCAAATATGTAACTCCTCTTCAAATCCCGTCAGTCAGATGAAAATTGACAATTTTCAAATATTCGATCTTTTTGACCTTTTGGCCGATGTTGGCCTCAAAAATAATTTTGGTGGTTCAATTCAGTGGGCTCATATGAAAATCCTGTTCAAATTTCAAGTCAATGGGATGAAAATTGAGGATTTTGTATATTCCAGCTTTGTTGTTGACCTTTGGCCTATGTTTACCTTTTAAGTCGATGTTGACCTCAAAAATAATTGGTGGTTGAATTCAGTTAGCTGATATGACAATCCTGTTCAAATTTCTCGTCCACCGGATGAAAATTGAGGATTTTAGAAACACGACTAATTTGTTGACCTTTGGCCTATGTTGACCTTTTGACCTCAAAAACAATAGGCTTCTTGCTTATGACAAACTCTACCATGTGGTGAATTTTCGAAAACATCTGTTTGAAATCCTTACTTGATTAAGATTTTAAAAAAACCAGACTAACAAGCACTCAGAAACAGAATAATACACCAACCAAGCAATCTATATATTACTAAAACTCTCATCTTGTATGTATGTATGTATGTATGTTCCCGAAATACAGCTAAAACGGTACATGATCGCGCAAAAATTTTAGTGCCACCTTACTCACCATTCTCCTGCGGTGTGCAGTATCAAGTTTCGTTGAAATCGGGCAACAAAAAAATTATTACAAAATCAATTCCCGATTCAGTCAAGTACTTTTCGGGAGAATTTGATCAATGCAAACAACCTCAGCGGTATGGTTCACTGGCGCTATCTTTTTTTTCTTTTTTTCTTTTTGAAATGATTTTTTTATCAACCTTGCTGTCACAACGGGTTCACGGGTCGTCTAGTATACTTGCAAAAATCAAAGATTTTTGCAAGTAACAAACAAACAGACAGACAGACAGACAGGGGTGAAAACATAACCTCCTTCCTACTTCGGTGGTGGAGGTAATAACAATCAATATTCACAACAAACTAAATCTTACAAGTCTAATCCATCCATCCATCCATCGGGACCATCCTCTGCGCAGAGCCTTGGTGCTGCCTAAGCAGTCTCCTTGACTATTGGACACAATCCTGGACGGGTCACCACTCCGACACAGGATACCAGCAAGCTGGCACTCATTTTGTGCCGACCGCAGAACGATGACAGGCAGTCAACCCCACCTGGTATTAATTCAACAGCCGAGTGGGATTTGAACTCAGGATCCTCAGATCCCAAATCCATCATTCTAGCCATTAAGGCAACACCAGGCATCCAATTTATGTCAGTACTGTATCTCGAATAACAATAAAACGATTCAATGTTCTTTTTGGTATACCAGTATTCATTTTTTATTTTTTATATATTTTTAATTTTTTTCGGACGCCAAAGCTGTACTTGAACACGAGAAGACAAATCCTCTTTTTGGCACTTTCAAAAACCTTCCGTTTTGCAGTACTTGGACAAAATATGACAACATTTTACATCATCTCGACCAATCAAAGTTGCCACTCGCAGACTCCGCCCATGTCCTTGTTTCTCCAGACTGTGCGGGGTGAGGTGTTCTCTGAACTCTCCAGGTAAACTAGGACGGGCACTCGGTGGAGCACGTACCTCCGCCAGGTTGAACAGTTTAAACTTTCGGTCCCACTGATGGGCCGGATCTGGATTCCGACCTGAACCAGCGTCGAATCGGCTTGTTCTTGTCACCGAACCAGCTCATCCACCAAGTTTCGTCCGAATCCGTTCATGACGTTTTGAGATGTCGTGCTCACAGACGGACAGACAGACATGGGACGAATACATATCATGACAGAGGTGGTAATAGCGAACGTAGTGAGCTTCATACTTAACTCGTGCACATGAGAGAATAGGAAACAACAACAACACAATACCATGGCAATTTGGAATCCGTGTCGTTGGCTATGACCCTTTTGCTTCCAGTTTTTTTTTTGCTTCCGGTTTTTTGTCATGGGGAATGATGCATGCCGGGAGATAAAGGCATCGTCGGAGACATGAAAGACCCAAATATCAGACATGGTGTTATTTGCTCCACTGATTTTAATAAAGATATCTCCCGCATCATCAAAAAATAATTTTTAATCGTGATTACGTTATTTGATCTCTGATCCAGAATCCAGGCCGAAGTAACCGGAAATTGCAGCATCGAATGTAAGAAGAATTCTACGTTCGCTTCTAGGCTTTGCCTATTCCATATTAAGTGACTGGAACTACAGGACACAACATGATGATGATGATGATGATGATGATGATGATGATGATGATGATGATGATGATGATGTATGATGATGTCATCAGGTAAAAATTCCCTGATTCAGTTTCGTTCCTCAATCGCCATGGTTTGAGTACACATGATAAAAAAACAACAAATAAATTCCAAACTCTTACCCACAGTTTATCTCACAATGTAAAAACTGTTCCTTCATCTTTTTTTGTATTTTTTATTTTTTTGTGGCAAGCGATAAAACAATGAATGACGTCATCAGACTTTTCTTTTTTTTTTTCCTTCAAAACTTTTCATTGCAACTCAGTTTCAAAACATTAAAAATGGCCAAATAATGAAATTTCACTTCATTTAAATGGGTTTCATTAAATTTCATGGGATTCGAGCTGTCATTGATGATGTATGTTTATTGCGTGTTTATTTTTGTTTGCACGGACCTTGTATTCCCATTGTGTAGACATAAGTTCCAGTTACTCTATATTAACGGAGTTCCCACGAAATGGATCTCTTGGATCGATTAGTGTGTGCTTTGGAATAACACTTCTTTATTGATGCAGTATATACGAGCCATGACAATGTACATCGTGACAGAATCCTCTCCCTTCATTCATTCACCTCAGTCGTTCACCTACTCTTCTGTCTTCATTCACCGCTTCAATATATTCATTCTCCCATGCTCTTTACACATGGAAGTTCTTGAACCTTTAAAACTCCCGTGAAAACAAAAGCTTAATGGACAAGAGGAGTGGGCGGGGTTAAACGGAAAACAGTGGGCGGGTTTAACGGGGAAAACAGTGGGCGGGGTTTAAACAGGGGAAAACAGTGGGCGGGTTTAACGGAACATGGCGTAGACGGATAAACAGTGGCGGGGTTTAAACGGGGAAAACAGTGGGCGGGGTTTAAACGGGAAGAATTGGGCGGGGTTAAACGGGGAAGCAGTGGGCGGGGTTTAAACGGGGAAGACAAGTGGGCGGGGTTTAAACGGGGAAGACAGTGGGCGGTTTAAACGGGAAGACAGTGGGCGGGGTTAAACGGGAAACAGTGGGCGGGGTTTAACGGGGAAGACAGTGGGCGGGGTTTAAACGGGGAAACAGTGGGCGGGTTTAAACGGGGAAACAGTGTGGCGGGGTTTAAACGGGGAAGACAGTGGGCGGGTAAACGGGAGACAGGCGGGTTTAAACGGGAAGACAGTGGGCGGGGTTTAAACGGGGAAGACAGTGGGCGGGTTTAAACGGGAAGACAGTGGGCGGGGTTTAAACGGGAAGACAGTGGGCGGGTTTAAACGGGAAACAGTGGGCGGGGTTTAAACGGGGAAGACAGTGGGCGGGTTTAAACGGGGAAGAAGTGGGCGGGTTTAAACGGGGAAGACAGTGGGCGGGGTTTAAACGGGGAAGACAGTGGGCGGGGTTTAAACGGGGAAACAGTGGGCGGGGTTTAAAACGGGGGAAAACAGTGGGCGGGGTTTAAACGGGAAGAAGTGGGGGTTTAAACGGGGAAGACAGTGGGCGGGTTTAAACGGGGAAAACAGTGGGCGGGGTTAAACGGGAAGGGACAGTGGGCGGGGTTTAAACGGGGAAGAAGTGGGCGGGTTTAAACGGGGAAGACAGTGGGCGGGTTTAAACGGGGAAGACAGTGGGCGGGGTTTAAACGGGGAAGACAAGTGGGCGGGGTTTAAACGGGGAAGACAGTGGGCGGGGTTTAAACGGGGAATACAGTGGCGGGGTTTAAACGGGGAAACAGTGGGCGGGGTTTAAACGGGGAAACAGTGGGCGGGGTTTAAACGGGGAATACAGTGGGCGGCGGGTTTAACGGGGAATACAGTGGGCGGGTTTAAACGGGAAGACAGTGGGCGGGGTTTAAACGGGGAAACAGTGCGGGGTTTAAACGGGGAAACAGTGGCGGGGTTAAACGGGGAATACAGTGGGCGGGTTTAAACGGGGAAACAGTGGGCGGGGTTTAACGGGAATACAGTGGGCGGGGTTTAAACGGGGAAACAGTGGGCGGGGTTTAAACGGGGAAACAGGCGGGGTTTAAACGGGGAGACAGTGGCGGGGTTTAAACGGGGAACGAAGTGGGCGGGTTTAAACGGGGAAGACAGTGGGCGGGGTTTAAACGGGGAAGACAGTGGGCGGGGTTTAAACGGGAAAGTCAGGGGCGGGTTTAAACGGGGAAGACAGTGGCGGGGTTAAACGGGGAAGACAGTGGCGGGGGTTTAAACGGGAAGACAGTGGGCGGGGTTTAAACGGGGAAGACAGTGGGCGGGTTTAAACGGGGAAGACAGTGGGCGGGGTTTAACGGGAAACAGTGGCGGGTTTAAACGGGAGAAACAGTGGGCGGGGTTTAAACGGGGAAAACAGTGGGCGGGGTTTAAACGGGGAAGACAGTGGCGGGGTTTAAACGGGGAAGACAGTGGGCGGGGTTTAAACGGGGAAGACAGTGGCGGGTTTAAACGGGAAGACAGTGGGCGGGGTTTAAACGGGGAAGACAGTGGGCGGGGTTTAAACGGGGAAGACAGTGGCGGGGTTTAAACGGGGAAGACAGTGGGCGGGTTTAAACTCAGAGGGGATGGTGTTTGCAGCACGTTTCCGGCGTTGTGACGTCACGAGGTTGGGCCGCCATTTCGGTGTTGAGCCTGCGGATGTTGCGGGCGTAGCCTCGTTATCCGGTTGTTTGTGGCGCTTCTCCCGCGGTTCACCGAGCCCGACTGAGAAGGAAACGTTGATAAAAATCGGAGTAAAGTCCCATCGCCGTCGGAGTCCCTTTCGCACTGTGTTTGTGATTTCGTGCCTCAGTGTTTTGTGTGGGTTTTTTTTTCTCCATTCGCTTCTTCTGCCTTCATTTGTAACTCTTCTCTCATTCTGTGCCTGTGGACGAGCGCCGGCGGGAGGTGCACCGACGGTGGACTGTTCCTTCCATGGGATAGCTCTCTGGGTGCGTTTGGTGTCTCTGTCCTCCTTCAGGTGAGGGGTCGTCAGGGGGCTCGGTTGGGGTTTAGGGGAGCGACGTTGGGAAGGGGGGAAGTGGGGGGGGGGGTATATGTTATTGGAGTCGGTGGATTTCATGGGAGTGGGAGGTATTGATGAATGGGAGGAGTGGGGGGGGAGTGAGGTGACGTCATTGGAGTGGTTGATTTCTGTGATGGGGAAGGAGGTGAGGGAGAGGGGGTGTTGGAGGTGAAGGTATATAATGGGGAGGGGATTGGAGAGCGTGTGGATGTATGTCATGGGGAGGGGGATTGGAGACATGTAGGTGTATGTCATGGGGAGGGGGATTGGAGACGTGTGGATGTATATCATGGGAGGGGGATTGGAGACGTGTAGGTGTATGTCATGGGGAGGGGGATTGGAGACGTGTGGATGTATTCATGGGGAGGGGGATTGGAGACGTGTAGGTGTATGTCATGGGAGGGGGATTGGAGACGTGTGGGTGTATGTCATGGGGAGGGGGATTGGAGACGTGTGGATGTATATCATGGGGAGGGGATTGGAGACGTTAGGTGTATGTCATGGGGAGGGGATTGGAGACGTGTGGTGTATTATCATGGGGAGGGGGATTGAGACGTGTGGGTGTATGTCATGGGAGGGGATTGGAGACGTGTAGGTGTATGTCATGGGGAGGGGATTGGAGACTTGTGGATGTATATCATGGAGGGATTGGAGACGTGTAGGTGTATGTCATGGGAGGGGGAGGAGACGTTGGGGTTATGTCATGGGAGGGGGATTGGAGACGTGTAGGTGGATGTCATTGGGAGGGGGATTGGAGACGTGTGGATGTATATCATGGGGAGGGGGATTGGAGACGTGTAGGTGTATGTCATGGGGAGGGGGATTGGAGACATGTGGATGTATATCATGGGGAGGGGATTGGGAGACGTATGTGGATGTATATCATGGGGAGGGGGATTGGAGACGTGTAGGTGTATATCATGGGAGGGGATTGGAGACGTGTGTTATGTCATGGGAGGGGATTGGAGACGTGTGGGTGTATGTCATGGGGAGGGGATTGAGACGTGTGGTGTATGTCATGAGGGAGGGATTGGAGACGTGTAGTGTATGTCATGGGGAGGGGGATTGGAGACGTGTAGGTGTAGTCATGGGGAGGGGGATTGAGACGTGTGGATGTATATCATGGGGAGGGGATTGGAGACGTGTAGGTGTATGTCATGGGGAGGGGATTGGAGACGTGTGGCTGTATGTCATGGGGAGGGGGATTGAGACGTGTGGATGTATGTAAAGGAGGATTGGAGACGTGTGGATGTATGTTAAGGGGTTTGGAGACTGGAGATGTGTGTGTATGTTTAAGGGGTTTGGAGACGTGTGATGTATGTTAAGGGGGTTTGGAGACGTGTGGATGTATGTTAAGGAGGGTTTTGGAGACGTGTGGATGTATGTTAAGGGGGTTGGAGACATGGAGACGATAGTGGATGTATGTTAAGGGGGTTTGGAGACATGGAGACGTGTGGATGTATGTTAAGGGGGTTTGGAGACGTGGAGACCTTTCAATATATGTAATTGTGAGGTGGTGAGGGTAGGATGGAGACCTTTAGATATATGTTAATAAGGGAGCGAAGCCTGGTGTTGGCGAAATGGTCAAGTTGGCTGCCTTGAGATCTTAAGGTCTTGAGTTTGAGCCCCTGTCGGCCCATCAAAATAACACCAGGTCGGTTGATTCGGCCTGTCATCCTTCCGAGGTCGGTAAAATAAGTACCAGCTTACTGGGGTAATGAGCCATTCGAGTATCCTGTGTCGGAATGGCCACCCGTCCCGGACTGTACTCCTTAGCCAATGAAACTGCCTCGGCAGCCCGATGCTCCTTGCAGTGCGAAAGTGAAGGTTTCTGGTTAATTGGGGGGGGGAGGGAGAGGGGGTGGGGGTGCTGCAGACGGATCGATCTGAAGAATGAGGGGTGGAGGAGGTGTTACATGCATATATGTAATTTGGTAGTTGGTGGTTGACATATGTTTTGTGGTAGTGGTGGTCGATATATTTATATATACACAATTGGGTGGTGGTGGATGTATTAATAATGTGTGAGGTCGTGGTTGGTTATGTATGTAATGGTGGTGGTGGTTGTGGTTGACGCATTGGTAATTGGGGAGGTTGTGGTTGGACGCGTACGTTATGCTGCTGCCGCTGATGCATCAGCTTGCCGCTGATGCAGTGCCCTATTACCAGTATACTAGTGCTGATTTCGCCGACCTCGGAAGGATGACAAGCTGGGTCAACCCCCTGGTGTTAATTCAGTGGCCAACGGGGCTCAAACTCAGGACCCTAGGATCCCAAGCCACCACCCCTAACCACTATGCGAACACCAGGCTTTGGTCTGATGGTGGTGGTAGATTCCATCTGTCAGTGGTTCTGGCAATGTGTAAGCACAGTAGCAGGCAGATTTTAATTGAAGTTTAACAAATGAAGTGGTGGTTGGATGAAAGATGATTTAAGGAAGAATAAAAGAAAACGAAAAACAACCCCAAAAATCATTGTAAACGAGCATGGATGTGTTTTACTTGGTTTATGGCCTTTGTGTTGGTTGTGATTGGCTAACGAGTACAGTACGTCTTCATAATATTTCCATCTATTTCGATTTTTAACCAAACTTTCTGAAATTCTACTTTTTCTTTACCTGAAGAACAGGTGTTTTGTCATTGTAAAGATCTCCCCTCTCCTGCCCACCCCGTTTCCCAACTATCAAAGCATCATTACTGTGTGCGTGGCAAAGTGTGAAAAGGTAGGGATGCACACCTTCATTCGTGATTTTGGGTGTGTAGTTTGTCGGGTAGTGCTTGGTGCTCCATGAGGAATTGTACCAGGCCAAAACGTGCCGCCTCCCTCGCGGACTTTGACCCGGTTGCAACGAGTTGTGCGAAAGGTAACTTTGAAGGTGCTATAAATCTGCGATGCATGGTGTTGGCTTAATGGTTCGGGTGGTGGGCTGGTATCCCGAGGATCCTGAGTTCAAATCCCCCTTGGGTGTTGAATTAACCCAGATGGGGTGACTGCCTGTCATCCTTCTGTAGTCGGCAGAATGAGTGCCAGCATGCTGGTATATGTGTCGGAGTGGCGACCCTCCAGGATTGTGCCACAATAGCCAAGGAGACTGCTGAAGCAGCACCAACGCTCTGCACAGAGTATGGTACCGATGGATGGATGGATGGATAAATCTGCTGGCACACCCTTTAACCTGCGTTGCTCTTTCAAAACGATTCGAGCGTTGCAGACCATTGGAGACTGGTCTTCACCGAATGCAGGAGAAGCTGAAAACCTCGAAAATCTGAAGCTGCCATCCTCCTTGTGCCCACTTGTTGGGTCCTGTTTTATGACTTTCCTTCATAGTAAATGTCAGTTGCAAGGCTTTTCACAGCGCGGCGAAGGATGCTTTCGGAGCAGGAATTTATTTATCTTTCGTTTCAAGCGTGTACCATTGTTGTCGTTTTGGGAACAGCTTCGAGTCCATGCCTTGTTCACCGGTTGATGCGACCTTTCATTTATTTATTTATTTATTTTTTACGTGCGAGTCGGAGTGCAGAACTCGCCCCACGACTCTCCCATCAGTAGGTAATGCGGCGAACGCCCATGATGCTCGTGAGACGCTGGCGGTGAGGACGGCTCGCACGTTATCGTCGGCGGTGTCGGTGTCGGTGTGAAGTCTCACGAAGCTCCCACCGGCATTGTGAGCGGTTTGCGATGAGAAACTGCACTCTCGCTGTGCACTGCTGCCTCAGCAGCTGACTGTGCGAGCTCCAACCGCTGCCGACCACAGATATCTGGTTGCTCGTGCGTTGTCTTGCCCCCGTCCCGTTTGTGCAGCTGCACTCTCCTCTCCTGCTTCTTTTGTTTTCCTCAAACTGCATTTTGGAGGAGTTGCTATGGGCCAGGATTGTTTCTTGTTGTTGTATTTTTTTGTTGTTGTTGATATTTCTCATCTTGTGTTTTGTGGTTGTGCTGTGTATCACTGCGGTATTTCTCGTTCAAACCCCCTCACGTGTCCCTGCCAGTGATGGTTCTATTGGATTGTATGAGGAAACATTCCTGCTGTGCTTGCTTGATGTTTAGTGCCAAGGTTTTTTTTTGTTTTTCTTCTTCTTTGTGCTTAATGTTGATTATCTTGGAATGTAGACTGCATGGTTGTGTAAGATTATCTTGTAATATTAAGTGGTGTTTTGTTAGCCCAAACCTTGGGGGTACTGTAAAGGCTGCCAGAACGATGATGCACCATTTTCAAGCGACCCTCCCCAATATTTGATACCCTTCGGCCTATATTCCTTCCAAGTTGTAGCGTGTTTTTTTTATGATGTACACCTGTTGTTTAATCCCAGACGAGTTTTGTTACTATTTTAAAAGGTTAAGATGTCTTCTTGCTCTCGAAAGCCTTTATCCACGAAGCTGCACGTAATTTTAAACAAAACTTTTTGTGTCCTCGTAATGCTCGAAAATCGAGTTGATTGTAAATGATTCTAAAGGGAGGAAGTTTATCTTGTTCTTTTTTTTTGAGGGTTTCACACATTTCCTTCTCACAGGAAAGGGGTTTCTTCTGTTCGTTTGACATTTTTGTAATGCATTCATAAAACCCATTCTGAACGAGAGGGGCACTCTGTGGAGCGCATACCTCCGCCACGTAATGCCTGATCTCTCAATGGTGAAGAATCACTTTAAATATTAAATGATTCTCGTATCCAGATCCGGATTCAGATCTTAACCAAAATCGAATCAATTCTTCCTCGTCACACACTCAACATGTCCACCAAGTTTCGTTCGAACCAGTCAACAACTTTTTGAGATATAGTGCTATATATCGGTTTTGCCCGATCTCTCAATGGTGAAGAATCACTTAAGAAAAATTATAGTAGGCGGATCCGGATGCGGATCTTCACCAAAATCGATTCGTCCTTGTCAAACCCTCCCAACCTGTCCACCAAGTTTCATCCGAATCCATCCAAAACTTGTTGAGATATCCTGCACACAGACAGACAGACAAACACACAGAAAGGGGTGAAAACATAACCTCCTTCACCTTCGGTGGTGGAGGTAAAGAGTGTTTTTTGAAAAGTTTTTAATGTGTTCTGAGTATCTTTCTGCACCATCTATTTTCATCTCATTTACCATATTTTTGATAAAAGTGGTTAATTACCTCCACTGCCGAATGTGGATGGAGGTTAAATGTTTCATTTCTGTCTGTGTCTGTCTCTCTGTGAGCAGGATATCTCAAAACGTTGACAGATTCAGACGAAATTTTGGAGGTCAGGTTTAGTGTGAGACAAGAACGCATGATTAGATTTTGGTGAAGATACAATAATTTCTAAAGTGATTCTTCACCATTGAGAATTGGGGCCAAAAATGATGCATAGCACTGTCTCAAAAAGTTATGGATGAGTTGTGACAAAACTTGGTCGATGAGCTCGGTCGGTCACAAACTGATTTGATTTTGGTTCGGGTCCAGATCTAGATCCGTCCCTTTAGTGGAATACAAAAGGTAAAATGTTCAGCGCATATTCCTATATGGACATTGTCGTTCCATATGATGTTAAAGAGATGTCGACACAAATTATGTGAGAATTGGTTTATTATTAAATTAATCACCAAGTTCTGCATACTCAAACGAATTGGCTAGTCTTGCAAATGTTTTTGAATGAGGCTTGGAAGTGCCCTGTTCTGGCAATGCCTTTTCTACTCCATCTCTCTCTCTCTCTCTTCTCTCTCTCTCTCTCTCTCTCTCTCTCTCTCTCTCTCTCTCTCTCTCTCCATCTCTCTCTCTCTCTCTCTCTCTCTCTCTCTCTCTCTCTCTCTCTCTCTCTCTCTCTCTCTCTCTCTCTCTCTCCTTTCTCTCCATCTCCCTCCCCATGAAATTCTGTGGTGACCCCCTCAGATTTTCCTGAAAAAATTCTCAAAGCTACCTTAACATATATGAGGAAGGTTTGCCAAGTTATATCTCAAAATTCCAAGTAGTGTCCGAGATATGGCCCTACAAACACCCTAGGGGTGCTTCAATTCTGGCAGTCGTGTGTTGCAGATTTGTATTGAAGAACATTTTTGGAGGGCTCTAAATTCTAGAGTTTTACAAACAGAGTTCTGAAAATTCACACAAATGGTGTCTATTAGTGAGGCTTTCAGAATCTGACATCACAAATGTTCTACTTAAATACTTTTTAAGATAAGTACTCTCAAAAGTATGATTTGTAACATGCAGTCAAAAAAAATTGATTTTTTAATTGCTGCCAACAGTCAGTTTATTCATCATGAAGAATTTTGTTGCCTGATTTACATAATCTAGTGACTGGATCATTTACACAAGAAAACTGAAACCTTTTGGAGCAAAATCTTGGGTGCTATAGGTGTCTGAACTTTGCTCCAGACTCAACGACACTGAAATTTACCCCGGTTTTACCCAAGTGTTCACCATGTTGACAGTTACACAGCTCTTTTAAATTTTTGTCACCTAAAGACACATACATAGGCAAACTGTGGTAGAAAATTCAAGAGTTGTTCCAATCCCTTCTATTTTTAACGTTTTTTAAAGGCCCACTATTTAAAAACAACATGTTCGATGAAAGATGTAGAATAAAGCAATAGGTGTGCTTTTGAAGTGGAAGCCATGTCAAGAATTCACTTTTCTATTACTTGCATGTATCACATTTGTAGAAGATTAAACATGTACCTTTATAGTCTTTAACAGGGTGAAATCATTTACTTTACAATGGTACCTTTTAAGCATTATTTGATAATTAAATTGTAGTACTTACTGTCCAACTTCTTCTTGTGTACTTTCAATGGATCACAACAATACTTTTACAGCCGCACATAGCTAGAAATGTAGAGTTTCTCATGATGATAGCAAATATTATTATCTTCATTAGTAAAGTTTTTTTCCACACCTCCACTCTGACAGCTTCTTATCATTTTCTGACAGATTATTTATTCTAATATATCCAGTTTTGTTACAGTGAGTTAATCGGTGACAATGATCAGAATTTAAAGCAGCCCCAACACTACAAGGCACCATGCGTCTGCGACATGGTGCTCGTGTGCGACTACACACACTATTAGATATGCTCCAAGTGGGCCATAATGAACTCAAGCTCGCTGACTTAAGCTCAATATACATGTGACAAGGTTTCCAATGACTGTTTAATGCCTCACTCTAACGCAGTGTCTAAGTATTCAGCTCCTTAAATAAACAGGGCAGTCCTACCTAGGACGTCGGATTTCTCCGATCATTCACACCTTTGAACCAAACTCTGCTTGGTCAAATTGGTCAACAGTCTTAAATCTATGTTTCTTTTATAACATTATTAATCTCATATCATAGAATTAAATTTGCACATAAACATCAAATTTATCCCAAGTAAATACTTGTGTAAACCTTTATATTCATGCAAAATATCATAAATGTGGGGTTTGAAGTGTTGAAGTAATTTACAAAAAATGCATCAATTTCTAATGATTCTGCAGTCCCAAAAGCTACTTTTTTTTAAATCTTCACCAATCGATCGTCCTTGTCAAACCTCCCAACGTCACCAAGTTTCATCCGAATCCATCCAAAACGTGTTGAGATATCCTGCACACAGACAGACAGACAAACACACAGAAAGGGGTGAAAAACTAACCTCCTTCACCTTCGTGTGGTGGAGGTAAAAGAGTGTTTTTTGAAAAAGTTTTTTAATGGTGTCTGAGTATCTTTCTGCACCATCTATTTTCATCTCATTTTACCATATTTTTGATTAAAAAGTGGTTAATTACTCCACTGCCGAATGTGGATGGAGGTTTAATGTTTCATTTCTGTCTGTGTCTGTCTCTCTGTGAGAGGATATCTCAAACGTTGACAGATTCAGACGAAATTTTGGAGGTTCAGGTTTAGTGTGAGACAAGGAACGCATGATTAGATTTTGGTGAAAGATACATTAATTTCTAAAGTGATCTTTCACCATTGAGAATTGGGGCCAAAAATGATGCATAGCACTGTCTCAAAAAGTTTAATGGGCATGAGTTGTGACAAAACTGTCGGATTGAGCTCGTCGGTCAAAACTGATTGATTTTTGGTCGGGTCCAGATCTTAGATCCGTCCCTTTAGTGGAATACAAAAGGTAAAAGTCTTCAGCGATTATTCCTATTATGGACTTGTCGTTCCATTATGATGTTTAAAGAGAATGTCGAACAAAATTATGTGAGAATTGGTTTATATTAAATTAATCACCAAGTTCGCATTACTCAAAACGAATTGGGCTAGTCTTGCAAATGTTTTTGAATTGAGGCTTGGGAAGCTGCCCTGTTTGGCAATGCCTTTTTCTACTCCATCATCTCTCCATCTCTCTCTCTCCATCTCTCTCTCTCCATCTCTCTCTCTCATCTCTCTCTTTCCATTCTCTCTTCTCCATCTTCTCTCTCTCTCTCTCTCTCTTCTTCCTCCTCCAATCCTCTCTCTTTTCTCATCTCATCTCTCTCTCCATCTCTTCTCTCCTCTCATCTCTCTCCATCATTCTCTTCGCATCATCTCCTCTCCTTCTTCTCTCCATCTCTCTCTCTTCTCTCTCTCATCTCCTCTCTCTCTCCTCCTCTCCACTCCTCTCTCTCTCCCTTCTCTGCTCACTCTCCTCTCTCTCCCCTTCCATCTCAATCTCCATCTCTCTTTCACTTCCTCTCCATCTCCATTCTCTCTCTCCATCTCTTCTCTCTCCTCTCCTCTCATCTCTCCTCTTCCTCCTCTCTCTCCTCTCTTTCTCCTCCAACCTTCTCTTTCCTCTCCATCTCCTCTCTCTCTCCTCCTCTCCATCTCTCCTCCTCCTCTCCATCTCTCTCTCTCTCCTACTCCATCTCTCTCCTTCTACTTCTCTCCATCTTCTCTCTCCACTCTCTCTCCATCTCTCTCTCCATCTCTCTCTCCATCTCTTCTCTCCATCTCTCTCTCCATTCTCTCTCTCCATCTCTCTCTCCATCTCTCTCTCCATCTCGCTCTCCATCTCTCTCTCCCATTCTCTCTCTCCAATCTCTCTCTCCATCTCTCTCTCCAATCTCTCTCTCCATTCTTCTCTCTCCATTCTCTCTCTCCATCTCTCTCTCCATCTCTCTCTCGCATCTCTCTCTCCATTCTCTCTCTCCATCTCTCTTCTCATCCTTCTCTCCATCTCTCTCCATCTCTTCTCTCCATTCTCTCTCTCCATCTCTCTCTCCATCTCTCTCTCCATCTCTCTCTCCATCTCTCTCTCCATCTCTCTCTCCATCTCTCTCTCATTCTCTCTCTCCATCTTCTTCTCCATCTCTCTCTCATCTCTCTTCATCCATCTCTCTCTCCATCTCTCTCTCCATCTCTCTCTCCATCTCTCTCTCCATCTCTCTCTCCATCTCTCTCTCCATCTCTTCCTCCATCTTCTCTCACCATCTCTCTCTCCATCTCTCTCTCCATCTCTCTCTCCATCTCTCTTCTCCATCTTCTCTCTCCATCTCTCTCTCCATCTCTCTCTCCATCTTCTCTCCATCTCTCTCTCCATCTCTCTTCTCCATCTCCTCTCTCCATCTCTCTCTCCATCTCTCTCTCCATCTCTCTCTCCATCTCTCTCTCTCTCTCTCTCTCTCCTTTTCTTCTCCATCTCCCTCCCCATGAAATTCTGTGGTGACCCCCTCAGATTTTCCTGAAAAAATTCTCATAGCTACCTTAACATATATGAGGAAGGTTTTTGCCAGTTATATTCTCAAAATTCCAGTAGTG
This sequence comes from Eptatretus atami, assembly GCA_035128595.1. Classification (NCBI taxonomy): domain Eukaryota; kingdom Metazoa; phylum Chordata; class Myxini; order Myxiniformes; family Myxinidae; genus Eptatretus; species Eptatretus atami. Next base: position 165,404,806 of record CM068953.1, on the reverse strand, counting down.
TCCGAGATATGGCCCTACAAACACCCCAGGGGATTGGTTTTCAATTCTGGCCAGTCGGTGTGTTGCAGATTTTGTTATCTGAAGCATTTTTGTATGAACATTTTTGGAGGGCTCTAAATTCTAGAGTTTTCAAACAGTTCTGAAAATTCACACGAAATGGTGTCATTGTGAGGCTTTCAGATCTACATCACAAATGTTCTACTTTAAAATACTGTTTTACGGCTTGTGGAATTCGCAACCACCTTCAGGGTCCCGTAGGTTGAGATCTTTTTAAGTACATGTATAGTTAGCCCCAACCCGTTGTTTAGAGGGATTAATGTGATTCATTCAGGCTTGCGACCACTTTGAGTCAGCGTTTTTCTGTTCTTTCTTATTTTTTTGAACCACCACGTTCTCAACCACAACCACGCCATCCCCACCACAGCGCCGGAACCGCGCTGCGGCCGCGCCGCCTCCCATCTTGCGCGACTGCATCTTCGCCACCCGCCATTTCTCTCGCGCTTGTGTGGGGGGGGAGAGACGGGCGAGCGCAGCTGGCGCCCGATGGTGGATGCGCGGTTGTGACGCGGCCAGGGGAGGAGGAACGCCCCTTCTCGAGGACTTTCTGGAAGACGGCCTCGAAGGGGGGTGGAGCCAAAGAACGGGGCGGAAGCAACAGGCGGAGCTCCGTGGTATAAAAGATATACGGGTGATCAGTTTTTGCGTTTTTTGGTGGTGCTCTTGCTTCTTCGTCCTCTCCTGACGTTCTGGCTCGCTCGTCTTCTCTTCGTGTGGCGCTGGCCGGTGTCTTTGGTGGGCGTCGCAGGACCCGTGGCGCGAAGGAGCGTCCGCCATCCCCCCCCCCCCACCTCAATACCGCCGCTGGTATAGCGCCGAAACACTCGGGTCCGGGGCGTCGAGTGGCTCAACACGGGCAGGCGCGAGGCACGCAGGAGGGAGGAACTCGCCTTGCCAGGGCGAGGGGCACGGAGTCGCGGCCAGGCGGACCACGTCGGCGGGACTCGGAGTGGGGCTCGACGGCCCCACCAGGGAAGTCACCCTTTTCTTTTCTTTGGGTTTTTTGGGCAAATCGACTGTGGGAGGCGCCGTCTTTGTGAAGTAGAACTGGTTATAAGTGTTGCCGTGTTTGTACGCGTTATTCGGAGTATCTCTGCGTCACTGTTTTTCTTCCATTGGCCTATTGTGCATTACGGTATGGCTGTATGGTGTGCTTTACGTGTTTTGTGGATTAAACGTGCTTGTGTGAACTTGTTTCTCCGTTTCGCATGCTCCCTTTCCTTTGTTTGAAATCTCCTCTTGCTTCGCTCAAAGGGTTCGTAGTGGCCTGATACGCCCGATAATTAATCTGAACCGTCAAGGTCGACGATAACCCGCTTCGGTTATCCCTGTAGCACGGAACGAGCCGCTTAAAGCGGTTCGTGTCCGAATGTCGACCTGTGGCGTGGTACAACCCCTCGGTAGGTTACCGTGCGAGTACTAGGTTTAATATCGGACTTTCGGTGATTCACCCCTATTTCGCTGCGGGATAGAATGCGGGGACTGGGTTGTGGTGAGGTTAAACCCCCACCGTGGACTAGCTCCTTTGGCGATAGTTCCAAGAGGGTCACGACTGGAATTGTCCGTCCCGGTGGGCGAGACGTGCCGCGATTCGAGTCACGTGGCCGTTCGCACGCCGCTGGGCGCAATTCGAACCACTTTGGTGTCAGGAGTGGCGATACAAACTTCTCCCGTCTCCAGCTAAAAATTCACGGGAATCGGTTAGGTGGTGAAGATGAGCGACCCCGATTCCCTCCAAATACGACGCGATTTTAAAATTAACCCGTTACGAGAAAGTAAGATGGAGTCTCAAGGGCGAGCGGGTGCGGGGTATAAATGTGTATGGGTTTTTGATGTAGAATCCATGGTCCAGGAGAAATCCCCGGCAGGAAATGCTTATTGGTGCAGGATGAATTCCCCAACGAACCCAGAACCGAAATCGGCGCCGGGCAGCGGGCAGAGGCCGCGGTGTATTGACACCTCCCTCCCCCTCCGCCAAACCCCCTGATCCTGGCCGAATCGGCTCCAGCCGAGTATTACCCGACATGGCCCAGCATGCGCCATGCTGGAGGACTTCGAGTGGGGACATTTGCAAGAAATGAAAACGGAATGCGCAACAAATGAAAACGAAATAAAAGGCATTTGAACCTGAAAATGATACGGAATGCGCAACAGTGAAGGAAGAAATGAAAGAAAATTGAGGGGTGAGATGCAGCAAATTGGGCGAAGCCTGCAGGCGGCATGAAGGCAATAACGGGGGAGTACGTTAATGGCGACGCCACGGGGGAACGAACGAGCTGGGAGGGGTTTGCAACGGTTGTCAGGCCCGCCAATGGAGGCGGCGTTGAGGAGAAATAATTCGGGGACCGTGTGGCGAGAGCGTGGAGGTGTTGGGAAAAAAGTGACGGGAGACGCTGCACGAGGGAGATAAGACCGAGGTTGAAAGGAATTGGGAGGAGAGAAAAGAACAATTAGACGGGAAAGCAAGGATGAGGTACGCGAGGATCGTGAAAGAGGCCAAGGAGTGAACAGAGGAAGGACGGGGAGCGACTTAAGGAGAAAGCAGTGACCTACGTTAAAGATTTAAAGGGAAAGACGCAGAAAGAAGCAGAGACTAATAGACACGAGGAGACAACAGAAACTAAATAAATGTTACAGAGACACGAGATAGGGGTAATTGGATGGGGTAGAGACGAGCACACACACACAGAGGTAGTGGAGGAGGACGATGAGGGAGCTGGCGATGGGTAGAGACCCGGTGCGAGCAGACTGGATGGCCTCCTTCCAGGACACGAGGGGAGGCAGTATGCCCCCTTGAGGCGACCTCTACGACCAGGTGGTTCGGTCGTGCTGCGAGTTCGAGGGGATGGCGTGAGGCGAACGGGGTGCACGCGGCTTGGGGGGTAATAGAGGCCCGGAACCCCTTGGGGGGCACCAATCCCCAGTGTGGTTGGCCCCGGTGTGTGTGGTGAAAGGTGTGAGTCGCCGTCCCGTGTGTGAAGCGACCGTGTGTGGAAGTGGTGGGGTGGCAATTCTGCCGAAGTTGCGTGTTCCCAGCCCGCGTGTGTGGATGGAGGCAATCGCGGCGAGTGCCCCTGCGGTGTGAGTGGTATGGTTTGTGTGAGGGAAATGGCACGAGTGAGTGGAAACGGCCGTTTTCGAGTCGAGGAGACCGTGTGTGTAGAGAGCGGTATGTGAGGGGAGATGACGTTGGGGCATTGCGTGAGCATGCCAGCCGCGTCTTCCGGTACTAGGTGTGGTGTTGATAGAATGGAGAGTGAGCATCGTAAACACGCAGGTGTGCGTGGTGGAATCGGCGACGACAACGGCGACAGAGGAGGGGACACAGGCCGAGTTGCGGCTGTAAGCTATTTGTGGGAACCGCGCCGGGTTCACCAGCAGGAGCGCGAGGTCCGTGCCGTGGCAGCGCGCGAGGTGTCCGTGCCGTGCAGGGCACGAGACCGCCACGTGCTCGCTTGCGGGAGTGAAGCCCGGTCCGGAAACTGCCAGCGGTGGATTTTGCCGATCCTGCAGACGGACAAAGTTTAGGCAGGATAATCGGATTTGGCACGACGGGTTCTCCACGCGAGGCTTGTGTTAAGCTCCAACGGGCAGAGCCACATGTGTTCGCTGTGGAGCCCTCGGAGTGCGAGGTTTGCTTTTGTGTTCGGCACGGTGACGTCATGGCTGCACGGGGGTTGCGAATCCGGCAGGGAGGGTGAATCCCTGCCGGATGGTACCGTCCAAGAGGGACGAGGTACACGTGAGCCTGACATGGACGTCACGGGCAGGTGCAAAGTGCCGCGCTGCCGAGTATGCCGCGCTGCGTGCTGCGCGTATTGGTGAAAAAATATAAAAATTTAACAAAAGCAAGCCTCGCTTTCGGGTGAACAGGATTCCCTGGCAAGGGGTGGAAAGACCCCCTTGCCAGGGCCACAGGATAAACAACTAGTTAGGGGGAAGGGTTAGTTTAAGCTAGACCGACTTCATGGGGCAGGGGTTAAGTCCTCATGGAGTCCGTGGAATGATTCAGTTAGAGGGATGTTAGTGAGATTTCGGAGGGGAAATGGAAAAATGGGATCTTAGAAGACGTTCCAGACTTGAATGTGTAGAGGGGACGTAGCTTTAGCTACTTAGTGTTAAAAGAACGTGGCTGTAGTTTAAGGGACGACGTGGGAGCACGAGTTTAGGAGGGGATGTAGTGAGGCGGATGGCAGAGATCAGCGTGTTGTGTTGAAGAGTTAGTGAGGTAGTACATGTTGAGTTAGTGAGGCCAGGCGGGGCCTGAGTGTTTGGAGCGAATGTGGAATGCATGGTTGCGTGAGTGATTGGGGGGAGGAGTTGACTTCCCGCCCAAGGGACCCGGGGTCAGTGTAGATAGAGTGAGTAAGGGGTTAGTCAAATGACAAAATGGAGTCGTTTGCTGTTGGTGTGAATGTAGGCTCAGATACCCATTTTTTGGAGGGGTGCAGGAGCCCTGTTGACGGGCTGGGAGCGTGGCGCGAAAGTGTTGAGTATCGCTCTGAGTCGGGTACCCCGGGCGCCTCGGGCTAGTCGGCCGTGGTAGGCCAATGGCCCCTGGGGGCCGCGTAGATAGCGTCGTGGCACGGGTGCGCCCGCAGGATGCAGGGACCCGGTGGCACCATTAGCCGCGTGGGCAGTGTTGTGGGCATGGGTGCCCTCGGAAAAGGGCCCGGGAAGCCAGCTGCCACCGTTGAGCGTTTCAGGGGGTCGCCATGGAGGGCACTCCCCGGTGTTTTAGGGAGCTGGATAGGCTCGGAGGGCGTGTAGTGCCCGGGTGGTGCCGTAGTCGGAGAATCGGCCAAGAGGGTCGGCTTGCCAAGGGGAGCCACGCGTTCCCACATTGAGACCGTGTGAGGGCACGGGAAGAAATTGGGGGTGAGCCCGAAATTTTGTTGAGACACCACACAGGCGACGGGAATCTGGGTGTTTAGAAACAATAGATTTAGGCGAGAGGCGCTTGTTGAAGCCCTCCGGGTATTAAAGTTTAATGGTAGGGTAGATAGGAGTGTACCCCTCCGCACCATCCATCCTTCGCTCTCATTGTGGCGCCGCTGGAAACCCACTTTGGGTTAGATCCTGAAGTCTGGGGATGGCCATCCTGAGGGCTTCGTTGGGCCTCGACACAGGATGCTAGCTCTCCCTTATTCCCCTCCAGGAAGGAACTGTAGGGGTTGGAGTAGGCTTTAGGGGAGATAGGTTAGCCGAAACAGAAGACAGTTTAAGGGGTTAGGACGTTTATAGTGGGGAAGGGATGAACAAAAAAAATGAGTTGCGGGGCTAAATTGGGTTTTTACAATTAAGGAGTGGATTGACAGTGACAGGCAAAGGTGATGGTTGGGAGTGAACCGTAGGGGTAGGTCCGAGCCCCTCCTTCCGAGTGGCCAGCACACCGCACTCCCTCACCAACCTCCCCTGCAAGGGCAAAGCCAGCCAACTTTCATCAGCAGCTGTTGTTTTTGCTGCCGAGAGGCTGTACCGGCCGGATTCATCTTGCCGGCTGTTTGCTTACAGTGGCCCTGTTTGCCATGCCTTGCCTGGCCTGCTTCACCTTTGCCATGCGCATGCCCACTGCCCATGTTCACCAGCCCCCGTTTCTAGTTTGCTTGCCCCCCCTTGTTCATTGCCATGTGCGCCAGGATCAGGCAACAGTTGTGCAAGCTGCAAGAACTGTCCTGTGGCATCTACAACACCGGGGCCTGCAGTGCGGCCGGCGCCGGTTGACTTTGTTTTTTTGTTCCTGCAGAGTCATTGATCCTGGGCCATGGAGTAGTGTAAATTATAAGGTTAAGGGTTAAAGATGTACTGTAACATATGAGTGTGCCCCCGGCATGTCTGTCTAGCGCCGGCAATATTTTATTTAAGTCGCCGTGTGAGTGGGTTTGTTTAAGTTAGTACTCAGCCCTTCAGGTTATTTATTTTGGGGACACGAAATACCTATGAATGTCGCACTTCAGGGATCCGAAGGTAAAACGTACTAGGGTGAGAACTACACATGGCATGGCACACGGAGAATTTGACGACTCGGACGAGTCTGGTAAAAAGGGGAAGGGGTAGTGTTACGCTGTAAATTCGCAACCACCATTCAGGTCCCATAGGTGAGGTATCTTTTAAGTACATTGTATAGTTAGCCCAAACCCGTTGTTTAGAGGAATTAATGTGATTCATTCGGGCTGCGACACTTTGAGTCAGTCGTTTTTCTGTTCTTTCTTTATTTTTTGAACCAACCACGTCTCAAACCACAACCACGCATCCCCCACCACAGCGCCCGAACCGCGCTGCGGCCGCGCCGCTCCGCCTCTGCGCGACTTGCATCTTCGCACCCGCCATTTCTTTCGCGCTTGGTGTGGGGGGGGAGGACTGAGGCGCAGCTGGCGCCCGATTGGTGTCATTGCGCAGTGTGACGCGGGGCCAGGGAGGAGGAAACGCCCCTCTTCCGAGACCTTTTTCTCGAAGCGCCTCGGAAGGGGGGTGGAGCAAAGAACGGGGCGGAGCAACAGGGCGGAGCCCGTGGTATAAAAGACGATACGGGGGAAGCAGTTTTGGTTTTTGGTTGCGTGCCTCTGCTTCTTCGTCCTCTTCCTGACTATCTGGCTCGCTCGTCCTTTTCTCTTCGTGGTGGCCGCTGGCCTGCGTCTTTGGTGGCGGCATCGCAGGACCCCGCATGGCGCGGAATGGAGCCTCCGCCATAACCCCCCCCCCCTCTATCCGCGCGTGGGATAGCGTCGAAACACATCGTCCGGGGGTCGGAGTGCTCAACAGGGCAGGCGCGAGGCACGCAGGGAGAGGACTCGCCATGCCACGCGAGGCACGGTAGCGCGGCCAGGCGGGACACGTCGGCGGACTTGGGAGTGCGCTCGCGGCCCACAGGGAAGTCACCCTTTTCTTTTTTCTTTGGGTTTTTGGGCAAATGAACTGTGCGGAGGGGCCTGTCTGTGAAAGTAGAACTTGTTTTAGTGTTGCCGTGTGTCACGCGTTATTCGGTAGTATCTCTGGCGCACTGTTTCTTTTTTCATTTGTTATTTTGGCATACTGTATGCTGTATGGTGTGCTATTACGTCTTTTGTGATATTAAACGTCTTGTGTGAATTGTTCCCCGTTTCCTGGTCCTTTCCTTTTTGATTCATTTCTTGCTTCGCGTAAAAGGGTTCGTTAGTGGGCTGGTACGCCGTATTAATCTGAACCGTTTCAGTCGACGATACTCCCCTCGGTATCCCTGTAGGCCGGAACGAGCCGCTTAAGCAGGTTCGTGGTCCGGAGTCGACCGTGTGGCGTTGTACACCCCTCGGTTAGGTTAACCGTGCGAGTACTTAGATATATCGACTGTTCGGCGTCCCCTATTTCGCGGGTTTAGAAATGCGACTGGTGTTGTGTGAGGTTAACCCACGTGGACTAGCTCCTTGCCGATAGTTCAGAGGCGTCCGACTGATGTCGTCCGGTGGCGGACGTGCCGCGAGTTCACACGTAAGGCCGTTCGATACACAGCAGCGCGGGCAGCACGAAGTAATGAAAAAACAATATACTTTTTAAGATAAGTACTCTCAAAGTAGTGATTTGTAACATGCGTCAAAAAAATTTTTTAATTTTTTAATGCTGCCCAACAGTCAGTTTATTCATCATGAAGAATTTTGTTGCCTGATTTACATCAATCTAGTGACGGATCATTTACACAAGAAATGAAAACCTTTGTAGCAAAATCTTGGTGCTTCGGGTGTTCTGAACTTTGCTCCAGACTCAACGACACTGAAATTACCCCGGTTTTACCCAAGTGTTCACTGTTGACAGTTACCACAGCTCTTTTAAATTTTGTCACCAAGACACATACATAGGCAAACTGTGGTAGAAATTAAGGTTGTTCTCAATCCTTCTATTTTTAACGATTTTTATAAAGGCCACTATTTAAAACAAACATGTTCGATGAAAGATGTAGAATAAAACAATAGGTGTGCTTTTGAAGTGGAAGCCATGTCATAATTCACTTTTCTATTACTTGCATGTATCACATTGTAGAAGATTAAACATGTACCTTTATAGTCTTAACAGGGTGAAAATCATTTACTTTACAATGGTACTTTTAAGCATTATTTTGATAATTAATTGTAGTACTTACTGTCAACTTCTTCTTGTGTTACTTTCAATGGATCACAACAATACTTTTACAGCCGCACATAGCTAGGAATGTAGAGTTTCTCATGATGATAGCAAATTATTTATCTTCATTAGTAAAGTTTTTTTCCACACCTCCACTCTGACAGCTTCTTATCATTTTCTGACAGATTATTTATTCTAATATATCCAGTTTTGTACAGTGAGTTAATACGGTGACAATGGATCAGAATTTAAAGCAGCCCAACACTACAAGGCACCAGTGCTTTGCGGACATTGGTGCTTGTGCTGACTACACACACTATGATATGACAAAGCTCTGACTTAAGCTCAATATACCATGTGGCACAGGTTCAATAGACTGGTTAATCCTCACTCTAACCAGGTTTCTAAATTCAGCTCTTAAATAAACAGGAGCTACCCAGGGGGTGGATTCTGATCATTCCACCTTTGAACCAACTCTGCTTGTCAAATTGTCAACAGTCTTAAATTATGTTTCTTTTATAACATTATTAATCTCATATCATAGAATTAAATTGCACATAAACATCAAATTTATCCCAAGTAAATACTTGTGTAAACCTTTATATTCATGCAAAATATCATAAATGTGGGTTTGAAGTGTTGAAGTAATTTACAAAAAATGCCTCAATTTCTAATGATTCTGCAGTCCCAAAAGCTACTTTTTTTTAAATAAATTTTTACTTCCAAACATATTGAAAAAATTAAGATATTGTAAGGAAGTATACTTAAGTGGAATCTAACAATATATAATCAGTTTAGTAAAGCTTAAAGAAGTGTACCAAAATCATTTCCAAAGTTAGGCATGAAGACACACTCTATCTATTTAGGCTTTAACCTAATACACAGCCCTGTAGTAACTGCCAATGCTCATTTTACATTTTATTTATATCCTGGCAATTGTAAAACTAATCACTGTTCACTTTTGTACAATGGATCCAAGTACATTTGTCCAAAACAATTTGTATGAAATTATGAAAAAGAGAATCAGATATTGTACCTACATTTACAAATGGTGTAGACTTTGTACAATGTACAATTAAGTATATAAAAATTAGATATGCAAATGAATATTTATAATGGTGATTTTATGATCACATTATGTGTCTTAATTTGTAGTTGCATTGGTGGCAGCCTAAACTAAAATATCTTTTTTAAAATGAGCCAAATTAAGGTAACCACATACTTGTTCTGACCAAAAACACAATAATTTGTCTTGTGTGCCACTTATGAATGTTTGACATGGCTTCCACTTCAAAAGCACACCTATTGCTTTTATTCTCCATCTTTCATCGAACATGTTTTTTTTTAAATAGTGGGCCTTTTTAAAAATAGAAGGATTAGAACACTCTTGAATTTCTACCACAGTTTGCCTATGTATGTGTCTTTAGTGAAAAAATTTAAAAGAGCTGTGTAACTTGTCAACATGGTGAACACGGGTAAAACCGGGTTAAATTTCAATGTCGTTAAGTCTGGAGCAAAGTTCAGAACCTATAGACCCAAGATTTTGCTCCAAAAGGTTTCGTTTCCTTGTGTAAATGATCCAGTCACTCGATTATGTAAAATCGGGCAACAAAATCTTCATGATGAATAAACTGACTGTTGGCAGCAATTTGAAAACTCAAATTTTGACTGCCATGTTAGCAATCACTACTTTTGGAGTACTTATCTTAAAAAGTATTTAAGTAAACATTTTTTGATGTCAGATTCTGCAAGCCTCACTAATAGTCACCATTTGTGTGAATTTTTAGAACTCTGTTTGTAAACTCTGGAATTGAGAGCCCTCAAAATGCTTCAGATAACAATCTGCAATCACGACTGCCAGAATTGAAACACCCGAGGGTGTTTGTAGGCACATCTCGGACACTACTTGGAATTTTGAGCAAACTTGGCAAACTTCCTCATATATGTTTAGGTAGCTATGAGAATTTTTTCAGAAAAATCTGAGGGGTTCACCGCAAACTCCCGCTGAAATGACACGGAGATGACTTTCTTCTCCTTCCCTCATCTCCTCTCTCTCTCTTCTCGTTCCGCCTCCACCCTCTCATCTCTCTCTCTTCTCTCTCTCTCTCCTCTCTCTCTCTCTCTCTCTCTCTCTCTCTCTCTCTCTCTCTCTCTCTCTCTTCTCTTCCTCTCCTCCTCTCTCTCTTCTCCTTCCTCTCCACTCTCTCTCTCTCTTCTCCTTCCTCTCCCTCTCTCTCTTTCTCCTTCCTCTCTCCTCTCTTCTCTCTCTCTCTCTCTCTCTCTCTCTCCCTCTCTCTCTCTCTCTTCTCTTCCTCTCCATTCTTCTCTCTCTCTTCTCTCTCTCTCTTCTCCTTCCTCTCCTCTATCTCTCTCTTCTCCTCTCCTCTCTCTCTCTCTTCTCTCTCTCTCTCTCTCCTTCTCTCACTCTCTCTCTCTCTTCTCCTTCCCTCCATCTCCTCTCTCTTTTTCTTCCTCTCCATCTCCCCTCTCTCTCATCTCCTCCTCTCCGTCTCTCTTCTCTCTTCTTCTCTTCCTCTCCATCCTCTCTCTCTTCTCTTCCTTCCATCTCTCTCTCTCTTCTCTTCCTTCCATCTCCTCTCTCTCTTCTCCTTCCTCTCCATTCCTCTCTCTCTTCTTCTTCCTCTCCATCTCCTCTCTCTCTCTTCTCCTTCCTCATCTCCTTCTCTCTCTTCTCCTTCCTCTCCATCTCCTCTCTCCTTCTCCTTCCTTCTCATCTCCTTCTCTTTCTCCTTCCTCTCCATCTCCTCTCTTCTCTCTCTCTCTCTCTCTCCTTCCTCTCCTCTCCTCTCTCTCTCTCTCTCTCTCTCTCTCTTCTCCTCCTCTCCATCTCCTCTCTCTCTCCTCTTCCTCTCCTCTCCACTCCTCTCTCTCTCTCTCTCTCTCTCTCTCTCTCTCTCTCTCTCTCTCTCTCTCTCTTTTTCTCCTTCTCTCTCCATTCCTCTTTCTCTCTCTCGCTCTCTCTCTCTCTATCTCCTTCCTCTCCTCTCTCTCTTCCTCTTTCTCCTTCCTCTTCTCTTCCTCTTCTCCTTCCTCTTCTCTCCTTCTCTCTTTCTCCTTCTCTTCCCTTCCTCTTTCTCTTTCCTCTTCTCCTTCCTCTTCTCCTTCTTCTCCTTCTCTTTCCTTCCTCTTCTCCTCCTCTTCCTTCCTTCCTCTTCTTCCTTCCTCCTCTTCTTCCTCCTCTCCTTCCTCTTCTCCTTCCTCTTCCTTCCTCTTCTCCTTCCCTTTCCTTTCTCTTTCCTTCCTCTTGTCCTTCCTCTTGTCCTTCCTTTGTCCTTCCTATTGTCCTTCCTATTGTCCTTCCTATTGTCCTTCCTATGTCCTTCATTTCCTTCCTATTGTCCTTCTTTTCCTTCCTTTTCTCTTTTTCTTCTCCTTTTTCTTCTTCCTTTCCTTCTTCCTTTTTCTTTCTCCTTTTTCTTCTCCTTTTCTTCTCTTTTTCTTCTCCTTTTCTTCTCCTTTTTTTCTCCTTTTTCTTCTCCTTTTCTTCTCTTTTTCTTCTCCTTTTTCTTCTCCTTTTTCTCTCCTTTTTCTTCTCCTTTTCTTCTCCTTTTTCTTCTCCTTCTCCTTTTTCTTCTCCTTTCTTCTTCTCTTTTCTTCTCCTTTCTCCTTTCTCTCCCTTTTCTTCTCCTCTTCTTCTTCTTCTCCCTCTTCTCCTCCTTCTTCTCTTTCCTTCTCTATCTCCTTCCTCTCCATCTCCTTTCTCCATCTCCTTCTTCTCTCCTTCTCTCCATCTCCTCTTCCATCTCTCCTTTCCTCTCCTCTCTCCTTCTCTCTCCATCTTCCTTCCTCTCATTCTCTTCCTCTCCATCTCCTTCCTCTCCATCTCCTTCCTCTCCATCTCTTCCTCTCCATCTCTTCCTCTCCATTCCTTCTCCATCTCCTTCCTCTCCATCTCCTTCCTCTCATCTCCTTCCTCTCCATCTCCCTTCCTCTCCTCTCCTTCCTCTCATCTCCTTCCTCTCCATCTTCCTTTCCTCTCCATCTCCTTCCTCTCCATCTCCTTTCCTCTCCATCTCTCCTCCTCTCCATCTCCTTCCTCTTCCATCTCCCTTCCTCTCCATCTCCTTCTCTCTCTTCTCTCCTTCCTCTCTCCATCTCCTCTCTCCTCTTTCCTTCCTCTCCATCTCCTCTCTCTCTTTCCTTCCTCTCCATCTCCTCTCTCTCTTTCCTTCCTCTCCATCTCCTCTCTCTCTTTCCTTCCTCTCCATCTCCTCTCTCTCTTCTCCTTCCTCTCATCTCCTCTCTCTTCTCCTTCCTCTTCAATCTCCTCTCTCTTTCTTCCTCTCAATCTCCTCTCTCTTTTCCTTCCTCTCCTCTCCTCTCTCTTCTCCTTTCCTCTCCATCTCCTCTCTCTTCTCCTTCTCTCCATTCTCCTCTCTCTTTCTCCTTACTCTCCATCTCTCTCTCTCTTGTCCTTTCCTCCATCTCCTCTCTCTCTTTTCCTTCATCTCCATCTCCTCTCTCTCTCTTCTCCTTCCTTCTAATCTCCTCTCTTCTCCGTTCTCTCAATCTCCTCTCTCTTTCCTTCTCTCCATCTCCTCTCTCTTCTCCTTCCTATCCATCTCCTCTCTCTTCTCCTTCCTCTCCATCTCCTCTCTCTTCTCCTTCTCTCCATCTCCTCTTCTTCTCCTTTACTCTCCATCTTCCTCTCCTCTGGAAGTTTATCAGGTGGTTCCTCTTTTTTGTTTTTATTTTTCTAGGTTGTTGCTTCATAAAGTTCTTTCATGCACAC
>CM068953.1:165357201-165369098 GCA_035128595.1 Eptatretus atami | reverse complement strand
CCTGAATGTTGAGTGCTCATGGCTGCCAGATTCGTAACAATACATCGTGGCTATATACCTGGGATCATTCCAATTGCACTGGGCTTTTGATTAACAACCAGGTCTAAGGCCTGAGGCTTCCGATCTGTGCCTCTTCATATATTTGCAGCCCATGATGTTACTGGGTTGGAGTCAGGCAAGCTGTCTAGCCAATGGGCATAAAGCAGTGGGGTGGAGTCGGGCAAGCTGTCTAGCAAATGGGTGTAAAGCAGTGGGGTGCAGTCAGGCAAGCTGTCCAGGCAATGGGTGTAAAGCAGTGGGGCGTAGTCAGGGCAGCTGAACACTGTCCCATGTATAATGTGTGATATTTTCTGTCTAAAAAGGGCATAACTGAAAAATTGACGAATCACCCTGAAACTCTAACTTGTTCTGTAACTTGTCATAATAAAGCCATGCACCAAGTTTCAGTTAAATATGTTGAAGGGTATGGATGGAAAAAAGTCTGAAAAACCACAGGTGGGAAGAAGGAAGTAAGTAAGGACGGACGGACGGAAGGGCGGATGGAGAGCAAACCTATCATCCCCTCTGGTAAAACCGGCAGTTGACTAATAAAGCAATGTGGTGGTTTGTAAGGGTGGTGCACGGGACTACTTCAACAAAAATACATTTGGGGATTTATTTATTTGTTTATTAACCTCCGCCATCGAAGATCGGAGGTTACTGTTTTCACCCCTTTCTGTTTGTTTGTTTGTTTGTTTGTTTGTTTGTGAACAGTATAACGGAAAAAACTCCTTGACGGATTTCGACGAAACTTGGTGGGGGGGTTAGGTATGGTCCAAGGATCATGCCATTAAATTTTGGACTTGGTCCCCCCCCCCCCAAAAAAAAATTGTTAGAGAATGTTTTGTTTTTTTTGCATTTCTACATGTTTTAAGTGATTTCCAACCCCCCCCCCAAAAAAAATTGTTACCCCCCCCCAAAAAAAAAATAGAGAAAATTTTTTTTTTGGGCATTTCTACATGTTTTAAGTGATTTCCAACCCCCCCCCCCCCAAAAAAAATTGAGAAAAAAATTTTTTTTTTTTTGCATTTCTACATGTTTTAAGTGATTTCCAAACCCCCCCCCCCCCAAAAAAAATTGTTAGAGAAAAATTTTTTTGCAACTTTTTTTTCAACAAATATTCGATTTCTTTTTTTTTGCATTTCTACATGTTTTAAGTGATTTCCAACCCGCCCCCCCCAAAAAAAATGAGAAATTTTTTTTTTTGCATTTCTACATGTTTTAAGTGATTTCCAACCCCCCCCCCCCCCCCCCAAAAAAAATTGTTAGAGAAAAAATTTTTGCAACTTTTTTTTCAACAAAATTTCGATTTCTTTTTTTTGCATTTCTACATGTTTTAAGTGATTTCCAACCCCCCCCCCCCCCCCCCCAAAAAAAATGTTGGAGAAAAGAACTAAAACTGTCAGCACTGTTGACGTCATATTTAATGAATAAGATATAAGGTTCACTTGAGTGACCCAGCTGTATGGCGGCGGAGGTTTTGCACTCTACCGAGTGCTCCCCCTCTAGTTTTATTGTTTTATGATCGTGAACGTCATTTTTGCGTATCTGGAATTGGAATGCCAGATAAGCTGTTGTCATTGTGCACTGTCTGTCCATCCGTCTCCTATTTTGACTTCTCCAGCCAAATCGCTGGGCCGATCCGGCTGAAATTTGGCAGCAACCTTCCGCTTATGGACTGGTAACGGGGATTGCAAAACTCGTTATGGTCACGTGACTTTAAGTGGATCAAAATGGCAGTCACGTAAATTCCTTCAAAAATCTTCTTCAGACTCACCAGTCAGAATGCTCCAAAATTTGGGTTACTCCATGAGGACAGGCTCCTGATGTTAAATTGCAGGGGCCATGCCGATAACATGACCGGAAGTGTCAAAATGGTGGTCATGAAAATTCCTTCAAAAATCTTCTTCTTCTTCTTCAGACTCACCAGTCAGAATGCTACCAAATTTGGGTTACAACATTAGGCCAGGGCCCAGATAAGCTACAAGTCCAGTGGTCCATTTATTTTATTTATTTATTTAAAATTAAAATAACACTGACTGTGATATCGTGTTCTATGAACTCTAGTTGTCATCTGTATCGATGCAATCGGCCATCCGCCTTGACTGGATTTGAAATGCAGCAAAACTTTCTTTTCGGAGGGAAAATATACCAGGTGATTTTGCTATTGCCTTTCCAGCTATAGTAAGGGGAACAATATGGAATTTTAGTCTGAGTACTGCCAGCCAACGGAGTACATTTTGAAATGTGTGTGGGATCTTGCATTATTTTGGGCAGAAGAAATGACTGTCGTATCCTGGGGATTATACTGAACAATGCACCACACTTCCTGCGAACCACCACCATGACCTATTCCTTCAGAAATTGAACCCTGACTTGCAAACTCAAAGGTGAGTGCACTACCTCCAAGTAACCCTGTCGGTCTCTGCCCAGATGGATGCAAGTTATCGTTTGTCAAGTGCGACGACGTCTGCGCTATCTCGGTGGGAAATGACTGTCCGACGTCTACCCAGTTTCTTGTACGAAGCATTTTATGTGACGCAACCTTTTCCAGGTATGCAACAACCCCCAAAATTTCACGTGCCTTCTGTCGTACATCGTGTGGAAATCTATGGACGTGATTTGCCGTGTGTATGACGTCCCTTTGGACACTGGGTAAATGCCATCAGTGCCATCGACCAATGAATGGGTAAAGGTGGAGAACTGGAGCTTCGCCGCATGACTGTTCATGGAAAGGAAGAGACTTTGTAAAAAATATGCTCACGTTGTACACAAATCTCAAGAGAAATGTTCATTGCAACGTGTTGGCCAGTGTATACCCACTGTTCGTATTTTAGATAGTATCGAGGGAAGAGACCACTCCCGAACCCTCAACATGGTGCTGGGTACTTTGTGTATATATGTATGACATCTTGCTTATTGATACAGCGATTTTACAAACTACTTGTATCATAAAGACGGACCAATCGTGTCTTGAGCTTTGTCTGTTTGCCCGTGTCGAGTTTGCGTCACGCCAAGGGACACGTCCACGTTAGCGAAGTTTTTCTTCAAATGCCACAACTGCTGTTGAACGGCAGTTTATTGTACTATCGAAATGCTACCATCAGGCATGGGCTTCTGTTTGTCGGGACCTCCCCCCCCCCCCCCCCCGCTGGGAATCTTAAATGCCTTTTGGTTGCCGACCATCTGGTACCACACGGTCGATCCCCGATCGCCACCTGCCCCTGCTTTCGGCACCTCACTGCCCATGCTCGAGCTGTTCTGTGGGTATCTGCTCCGATCTCCTTGATGATACCTGCTGCCTGTTGTTTTGGAGGAATTCCTGCAGTCAGTCCACAGAACCATCTGAGTCGCAGGAAGCTCGGTTTGGTTCTTCAGTTTCAGGTGTGGATAAAATGATCCACTCGCATGCGGTTTTCTGGTGTCGTCCTTGGAGTTCTGCCCCTTGTACCGGACCCCTCCGCTTGCCTTTGCATGGCCTCGTTCTGATTTTCTTTCTTGATTGACTCGGTGTCGGGAAATTTTTTGTGCCAATTCCTGTGGGCAATAAGTCTCTGCTTTTCCATGTCTACGGCTCCTTGGGAATTTCTAAATGGGAAAAGAGGATAATCGATTAAAACTTTTCGATTCATGCCTAAGAATCGTGTTTCTTTTGGCAAGTCGACGCTGGTTCAAGCCTGAACTCCACTCCACGTGAAGTTTTGACTTTTTGACTCCACGTGAACTCCTCTCGTGCACGGGCCGAGCCCATCTTTTCCCGAGCCCAGTGAGTGTTCTTGATCAACACAGAGCACCCGCCATCGATCCTTCTCGAGCCAGTCCTTCACTCCGCTGCTCAGGCGCACTTGCTCGTCCCTCAGCCATTTCCTGCAGCCTCTCCTTGAGCATGCGGCGATTACTCCAACATCTACATGTTACTCTTTGCCTAAGAGGACCAAACTGCATGTAATGCATTTTTCATCACAAGCATCCTGAGTTGCGCTCATTTTCCATTAGATTTGGCTGCGGATCAGGCTGAATTGGTGTACTTGGAAGTGCATGATGCAGCGGATGAAACGCTATCGATCTTTCCTCGGTGAGGAGACCGTGTGGCCCGTGGCTTACTCCGCCATGCGTTTTCCTTCCCTTGTTGTTTCTTCGTCGAGCAGATGGAGCAGGAGGTGGAGGAGGAGATTGGGACCATACTCTGTGCAGAGCGTTGGTGCTGCTTAAGCAGTCTCCTTGGCTATTGGGCACAATCCTGGACACAGTCCTGCCGCCACTCCGACACAGTCAGTACACCAGCATGCTGGCACTCATTTTGCCGACCTCGGAAAGATGACAAGCAGAGTCAACCCCACCTGGTATTAATTCAACAGCTGAGCAGGATTTGAACTCAAGACCCTCGGATCCAAAGCCCGCCACCCTAACCATTAAGCCAACACCAGGCTTGTGGGACAGATGAGACAGATAGTTTTGTCCTCCGCGGCGACGTCTCTATACCTCGGTTTTGCACAATGACGGCAAGTGTAAAGGAGAACAGTATTGTGTTTGACTCATGGCCTGTTGAGGAAGTTTTACGTTTGCCTCTGTCCATGTGTTCATGTCTGTTACCAACCGCGTGTACCTCTCCACACACTAAAAGCATAATTCTGCCAAGCAAACCCTTTTTACCTCTGCCACCGAAGGTGGAAGGAGGTTATGTTTTCAAACTTGTCTGTTTGTGTGTTTGTGTGTCTGTGTGCAGGATATCTCAAAAAGTTGTCGACGAATTCGGATGAAACTTGGTGGACAGGTTGGGTGTGTGACGAGGACGAACTGATTAGATTATGGTGAAGATCTGGATCCGGATCCGACGACGAGAATTTTTAAGTGATTCTTCACCATTGAGAGATGGGGCCAAAAACAAATAGCATGATATTTCAAAAATGTATTGATTGGTCCCGATATGTTCTCGTGGATCAGGCATTACGTGGCGGAGGTATGCGCTCTTCCGAGTGCCCCTCTAGTTACTTCTTTGTTTGTTTCGCTACAAAGCCGTATCTATTGATATATGTATCACGTGGCATTACCCGGGGAGGCCTTAAAGGTAAAAGGCCAAGCTCGGAGTGACCGGGAAATTGTTTGCTCGTACGTTTGTTTTTAGCTCACCTGGAACGTCGTTCTGGGGAGCTTATGGGATGGCACGTCGTCCGTCCTTCCGTCCACAAATACTTGCAACTACTTCTCTGAAACTGCACACACAATTCTGATGAAACTTTATTCCAACCTTCATCACCCGTGATGTACCGAAGTTTGTTCACAGCATTAAAAACAAATCGATAGGTATTTACTTTCTTCTCCATTACATATTTGGTGTGTCATCCATGCCTACCAGTGGTTCCCTGGTTATCTTATCCAGCCGCGACCAGGTGAGCTCCCTGGGGTATTGCCCCTGTGTTTATTTGAACCCGTGTTGTCCGCCGGTCACGGTCGAGCTACGCGCTCCAATTCGAATAAAAGGATGTTCGGAGTCTCCAGTGAACCTCGATTATGGATAACATGGACATGAGATACCGTTGTAATTCCATACAAATAACAAGAACGTTCGTAAGAAGATATGGATCAACTTTCCCACGAATCAAGGACCAAGGACGTTCGGGAAATTATGGACATATTTGTGTGCAGTAGACACTGGGCTCGGATCCTCGAGGTTGTCGGTTTGAATCCAGCTGAGGAATGAGGGGATTAATTTTCATCTCGATACAGTCAAGGCAGTCTCACGAGAACTGCTACTTTGCTGCTGGATTTGTGGTAGAAACCCTGCTGACTCATTATTGGCCGACACATTATTGGGATAATTAGCTGGCCCACCTGATATAGTCTACACGTATAAGATCCTCGTCCACTCATTGTGGTTCACTTCATTCCTTTGTTTACCGCAGGTCATTCTCGATGACTGTGTGTGTCCGACTTCCGCTGTTGCGTTGCGTTTTTCGGAGGTCAGACACATGCTCACATGGCCGACGTAGCTGCAGCGATCGCCTGAGATGGTTGTGAGCTACCAACTTGTAATAAAGAAAACATGGCACATTCCTGATGCTCCCTAGTTTTCTCTGTGTTCTTAGTGTTTTTTATTTATTCTATTTTAATAAATTTGACATCTTTCATTCACACCCTGGACGCAGCGACGCGCTGCTCTGGTGCATGCTTCCATACCTGACCTGACCCGACCCGACCCGACCTCACCCGACCTGAGCTGACGACCTTTAAAATTGGTCGTCGTCGTTATCAAAACTCCCATAAATGAGGTGTCTTCCATTCAGTGATTATTCTGATTTTTCACGTCGGGTAATGGCCTTGCTACACACCAGTAACCTTTTCAGGCTAAGGTGGTTTACCCTTGAGTGATTTATATTTATAATCTGTCCGAACTTTCTGTCTCTTGTCCTTCACCACTCATCACTCGGTTTCCTCGAGTACAACCATGCCAGGTTTACATGTCTCTTTCCTTGATATCCCATCCATCTTGAGGTCTTCCAATCCACTGTGATCCATGTTATCCTCTATCTCATGGTCTTAAACACATGTTTGTGTTGTTTTTTTTGGGACGGGTGTTTGGCAATTGGCCTAGTCTTGTAATTTGACCGGTGGTGGAATGGTTAGTGCATCTGTTTCGAGTCTGGGAAGTGGGTGGTTCAAACCCTGGCTGAGTCGTACCAAAGACTAAAAATGATGCATGCTGCTTCCTTGCTTGACGTTCAGTATTTAAAAGCATGTGAGCACGGATAATCCCCATCATTTTGCATCCATGAGGAGGAAATTCCTCCGAAGGAAATGTCCTGCTGTGTGTGGTGAGAAAGACGGTGCCCATTGTTGTGATGTCGCTGGTACCCATAGCGCACCGGGAAGTGTCGGCACTCCCCTCCCCCCCCCCCCCCCCCCAAGCTCAGTGGCTGTGTTTGTCTCACCTAACAGTCCTGGGCTGTTGTGTGTGTGCGTGCGTGCGTGCGTGCGCGTGTGTGGCAGCTCAATGTCTGTGTCTCCCATTTCCTTTCTGATATTGAGGATAGTGTGCCTTTTCCATTTCGGGAAGTGTGGGGAAAAAAAAAATCTTTGCTCCGTCCCCTCCACAGGGTATGAGACGTGCACGCACTGAGCTTGACAATGCTACTGCCTGGTGGATTGCTTGTGAATAACCCGTCACCAGTCCCCAACATTGTTGTTTTTATAAATCTGATAGACCGTTCTATGTGTTACTTTTATGATGTTACCATGCGACGAGTTTGCTCAGTAACTTGTTGGTTCACGAGCGCCAGCCAGAGTAACCACTATATTCTCGTTATGTCTGTGTGTCTGTCTGTCCAGAGCATAACTCTGTGGACTTTGATCCGATCTTGATGAAACTTGGTTATGTGTTCGATATCAATGTCTAGTTGTGTTTTCCTGGACGAGGGCGGCTACGCCCTTGTGGGCGGAGCCACGGCCAAAAAATAGCCATTTTTAGGGGTAGTCGGATTAAAAATCTATCTTCTCCGAGGGAATTGACTGAATGGAATGGGTTCTTCGGTATTTGAATAGCAAAATGAATTATCTAAAACTTGTCGTCGTCCCAAGGTCACAAGGTCAAAAACTTAGAAAATTGGCGAATTTTGACATAAAAATCATACGACCGCCTAAACTTTGAGAGCTAGGATGACATATTTTTTATGCATAATTTGAGGTCATTCCCCACCTAAAGCTTCAAACCATTTTGCTCTATCTCGAACACCTTGCCGTGGCGCCCCCTTCAAGTTTGTTTTTACGCTGATTTCATCAAAGTATGGATAATCCGAGGAGTGCGAAATGCCATATAGCCTATATGACGTTATATTGTTCCTGGAATGTTCCAGAGGAAGTTTTGCACCGAAGGTCATAATCCTTGACCTTTGACTTTAAAGGCCACAAAGGTCAAATTTTCAAAGTTGTGGTAATCAAACCGGTTTCGACCTTCTTCGACGAACTAACTCCAATAAGCTATAGCACGTATCCTGTTTCCTTATTTTAATGTCCGCAACATTGTTTTGTGACCTTTAAAGGTTATGCAAAGGTCAAATTTTTAAAGTTGTTGAACGAAACCGGGTTTTCAACATTTTGCAGCGAATAACCTGTCACTCTACCACATCATGTTGATCATTTTTATAACTTGTCCAAAATTATTACCATATCTCATCTTGACTTCTGAAACAGTCTACATCGTCAAATACCGCTGTGACCATTTCGTCTTCAGACTTGTCGTTCCGGTTATTTCCCTCAAAATGCTGCTGTGCTCGATTGGTGAGATTTCTCCATCCAGGCCCAGCTTTGTTGGACTTGCATCCCTGCCTTTCTGATTTTCCCCGGAAAATATCCGATGTGCACGCCGGCACTCATCTCATCGTGCTGGTTTACCAACGTGGGGCGTTAAGCGACCTCAGGTGAAATCCCGAAAAGGTTCAACAACACGCGTGCTTCGAGAAAAGCCAAACATGTGGAAGATCGTTTTTGACCACCACCGTACTTCGGGTGTTCAAAGTTGCCCGAGGTGACCTTGTTCATGCCGTAGACCCGTTCGCACGCAATTCTTTCTCGGTCATGGAAATGGAACACCAGCAGATTATCGACGAGGGATCGTACATCTGACGTACCTGTTCACACGACTGAGTGTTCTGACAGTGGTTATCCTGTCACAATGTGCGGTGCCGCTTGTTTTGTGAGACTGGTGCCAGCCAGTGTGTCGGCCTCGTGGCCGGGCCTGGCTGAGGTTACTTCAGCAAACATTTCATTGAAATCTCTTTCTGCTTTTCTAACTTCTGGTGAAAGCCAGGCACTGATGTATGGGCATGAGAGATGAGACTGAATGGAGGAAATGGTGTGAACAAATGTAAAATATCAACCAAGTTGTTTCTCACAGCAGTTCCGATTCCATTTAGGCCCAATTCCATCTTTATGCGGCCGAACAGTTTCCATTGTGAATAACCCTGCCGTACGTGCGTCGGCTTGGATTGGGTGATATGCCCCTAATCCATGTGAGCTCGCACGACCCTCGTCTCACCAGAGACTTGTGGAAATGAGTCTTTTTAATGAGGAGCTCGCAACTACGACCACCAATCGCATTTGATAACCTCACCTTGCGAGTCATTTTTTTGCGGAGTCAAACCGCTTCAAGATGCCGGCCGACATTGCGATGGCAGGGAGACGTGGGTAGATAAGACCACCGAGTGCGAGTGTCGTCTGTTGCGAACCGGGGATGGTTGTCCTGTTGTGCTTTTTGACTACTGCCTGTAAATGGGGAAGGTCTGGAGTCGTCGGCAAGTGGTCATTCCCAGCAGCAATAAGCAGCATTATCATCGACCCAGATGGTAAACGAAGTTTTGCTCCTCGGTTGTTTTTCAATTGTCCAGAGACAGACAGACATTTGATTGAGTGTACAGCTTTGTTTTGAGCCTTCTTCGTTTCCTTTACGCAATGCACAGTGGGTGACCATTTGGTTCTTCGTTGGTAAACATTGAAGTGCTGTTGTTTGGTGTCGTGTGAGTGCTCAAACCCCCCTCCCACCTTCACTCCTGATCCAATAACATGGCCCAAAATCCCTGTTTGGAGGCACCTGTTTCCTGGCATTGTTTTTTTTCTTTTTCTTTGTGTTGTTATGAGTTTGTTTTTCTTTGTTCATGTCCAATAGCCTTCCATTTTGCCTTGATTGTGAAAAACAGCGTGACTTTTAGGCTTTTTATTTCCATTTTTGTTTGAATTATGAACATTTATTGTGACCACGAGTGATGTGTTGCTCGTTACACTCCCACGTTGTGTTGATCTTCATGCT
This sequence comes from Eptatretus atami, assembly GCA_035128595.1. NCBI lineage: Eukaryota > Metazoa > Chordata > Myxini > Myxiniformes > Myxinidae > Eptatretus > Eptatretus atami. The sequence continues at coordinate 165,359,260 of CM068953.1, read as the reverse complement.
TGTTCCAATCTAATAAACTAGATCACTTCCATTTGTTTGATTCTTTGGATTTACTTCTGCTTTTTCATTTGTTTGTTTGCTTTGCCTTTTCTGCTTGTTCTGCTTGTCCCCCACACTCGTTGGCCCTTTTTTTGTTGCCCACCCCCCCCTATATATTTGATTGGTATCCCCCACCCCAACCCTCCTTGCTTCTATTGACGAGTGCCTGTTTCTCTGCTTGGCGTACACCCTCTTCCCTGCTTGTGCACTTGATTTGTTCCCCCTCACCGCATTTGTATGCTTAGTGGTCCTCCCACCCTGTTTATGCACTTGATGGTATGCATTCCTGCCCCCCCCCCTAGCATGTACATTTAGTGATCCTCTTGGTTGTTTTCTACTTGTTGGTCCCATATTGCATGTATGCTTCGTGTCCTCCTCTGTGCATTTTGTACCCCCCCCCTCGTACGTTTGTCTGCCCCCCCCGCCCCTCGTACGTTTGTCTGCCCCCCACCCACTCGTACGTTTGTCTGCCCCCCCACCCACTCGTACGTTTGTCTGCCCCCCCCGCTCACTTGTACGTTTGTTGCCCCCCCTCCCTTGTACATTGTCTGCCCCACCCCTTGTACGTTTGTCTGTCCCCACCCACCCCCCACATGTACATTGCTTTGCCCTCACCCCCACTTATAATTTGTTGGTCTCCCCCCACCTCTTTGCTTGTTGGTCACCCCACCCACACACTCATGTGCAGTTTAATGAGATGAGAGACAAACTAAACCATGTATTGAGCTCATCACTTCTCCGTCTGTGTTGCCAGGAGGTGTCACACTGTTTGTTGCGCTGTACGATTACAGTGCCCGAACGCAGGATGATCTGAGTTTCAGGAAAGGGGAAAAATTTCAGATCATCAACAACACGTGAGCATCGTCCAATTACGAGGTATCGTTGGATATAGTGTGTTTATAAATGAGTGCTGAATGACCCCCCCTTTTCCTCCTCTCCGTTCCCCTTTTAGTGAAGGTGATTGGTGGGAGGCTCGCTCTCTAACCACCAATAACAAGGGATACATACCCAGCAACTACGTGGCACCGGCGGATTCCGTTCAAGCTGAAGAGTAGGTGGCCTCGCTTATTCCAGCTGGAGAGGGTGTTGTAAAAATATCGCATCCAGGAAGTGACCTCACTGATGTTGGTTGTGCTGTTTGCTCACTTCCTGCTTGTTTTCTGGAACCTGTGTGTCCATTTGTGTTTGTGCACAACACGCTGGAGTGTCGCCATTCATTTTTGAGGATAATTGTGGACCCGAAGGACAATAATCGTTTAATAGGTTTTCTTAAACTTCAACTATCCTCATTCTCTTTCTTTTTGTGTTACGTTAGCTTGTTATTTAAATCATAAAGTGAGAGAGAGAGAGAGAGAGAGAGAGAGACGGAGGAAGGGGGAAAGGGAGGAGAGAGAGAGAGAGAGAGAGAACAGGTGTCTGCAGGGTGGTAACCAAGCATTTGGCATTGCAAGCTACTTTTGTGCTGGTCTTTGTTTTGCTTGTGGACATCTTGTCATGGGTGTTTTTTTTATTTTTTGTTTTTTTTTGATCACCAGTTTAGGCTGTGGCGCGTGCTCATGGTTGTGGTCGGGTGGGGGAGACTCGGCTCCGGTGCGTGCGCCTGCTGTGGGGTGGGGGGGCTATGGCGGTTGTCCCTTGTGGCACCTGTGTCCTGTTTGTAGGAGAGCTCAGCCGTGAATGACTATGGGTACTGCTTGTTGCGTTGAGGGGGAGGAGTGGTTTGTCCACCGAGCCCATGCCCTGCTAGTTGAATAGGGGTTGGGGATGAGCAGTGGAGTTCACACCTGGCTCGTTCAGGGGCGGGGAAGCTTGACCGTGGCCTGTGTGCTCTGCTTGTTACTCGTGAATGCCTTATCTCTTTGCAGGTGGTATTTTGGCAAGGTGAGCCGTAAAGATGCTGAGCGTCAGCTCCTTTGTCCTGGAAATCCACGAGGGACCTTCCTCATTCGGGAGAGTGAGACCACCAAAGGTGGATAACCGTTTTGATAAGCTGCTTGAACGACATGTTGCATGTTGGTGG
>CM068953.1:165339847-165357191 GCA_035128595.1 Eptatretus atami | reverse complement strand
AAATTAAACACTTGTTTTGTTGATTTTTTTTGTTTTTTAATTGAGATCTGGTGACACCTGTAGGGCATGATGCATCTGTTGCCAAAACTAGAAAGGCACTCGGTAGAACACATACCTCCACCACACAATGCCTGATCCACGAGAACATATCAGGCCCAATACATTTTTGAAATATCATCCAAAGTATCGTTTTCTCAATGGTGAAGAATCACTTAAAAAATTAAATAACTCTCACCTCCAGATCCGGATTCAGATCTTCACCAAAATCGAATCAATTCTTCGTGATCACACACCCGAATCCGTCCACAACTTTTTGAGATATCGTGTTATATATCAGTTTAGCCCCATCTCTCAATGGTGTAGAATCACTTTTTTTTAACAGTCCGGATTGGTATCGTCACCAAAATTCGAATCAATTCTTCTTGTCACACACCACTGTCACAGTTTCATCTGAATACGTCCACGACCTTTTTGAGATATCGTGCTACTATTTGTTTTGGCCCTATCTCTCAATGGTGAAGAATCAATAAAAATTCTAGTAGTCGGATCCGGATTGGATCGTCACCAAATCTAATCAGTTCTTCCTTGTCCACACAGCGAAATTTTATCCGGATCATATCCCGGATGTCACGCATATCCACAAAATTTTATCCGGATCCGTCCACAACTTTTCGAGATATCCTGTACACAGACAAACAGAAAGGGATGAAAACATATCCCTCACCTTCGGTGGTGGAGGTAATGATAAAATTTGACACCAAAAATTATGGGTTTGTTGTGAACATTTGTCCTTTTTTGCTTCTGATTGGCAATTGGAAGACTGTTCAGAGCATTTTAAAGATTATATCACCGCAAAAGCAAAGATGCACGATGTTTTAACGGTGCTGATCGAGGAGAGAAAGCAAAGATCGTGTGCTTGTCGGATGACTCACTCCAACCGCCCCCCCCCGCCCCTTCCACCTGCCTCCACACATCCCAGCGTTTCTGCAACTTTTGATCCGTCCTCTCGATGCTAATCGAGTGGTGCATTCATTTTACGAGTAGCATTTTGGTTATGCAATTAATATAACTGTGTATCAAGTGTTCTTGAATGAGGACATACTCCAGAAATCTTACGAATTGCAAACCTGGTCCAGGCGCTTACTCGCTGTCCATCAGAGACTGGGACGAGGTCAAGGGGGACAACGTGAAGCATTACAAGATCCGTAAGCTGGACAGCGGTGGGTATTACATCACCACTAGAGCTCAGTTTGATGCCCTTCAGAAGCTCGTTCAGCATTACTCAGGTGGGTTCGCCGCACGGGGCGGGGCACGTCTCGCTTGCGTGCTTTTTACAATCGAAATATAACTTTGTGTGAAATGTGTTCCAAGTATGATAAATTGGTATCAATTTGGTGATCTTATTTATTTGTTTGTTTGTTTGTTTGTTTGTTTGTTTGTGCGTGTGCATGATTGTCTCTTCTTGTCAAATTGTGGTCCAACTACCTTCCTTCCTTCCTTCCTCTTTCCCCTGAAAGATTACTTTTTAAACCTTTTGATCTTGGTTATGTGTGTGAAGTTCGATGGATTTGTGACTCTTTGATTTCATGTTCAAATGAGCGTGATGCTTTAGTTTTGTACACACTGTGATTAACAATGGTGGTTTCATGCTTCAACATTTATACTGAATGATTGTTACACTTGTTGTTTGTTTGTTTTTTTCAAATCCTGTGTTCCCCTCTCCCCCCTTTCGTATATTTTTGGCCTGTAGTGTCTGACACTCATGAACCTATGATTTGAGGACATTAGATCAACCCATTGTAAAGCATTTGAGCCTCGGCTCATACCATCATATCCTGTGATGAGAGTATAAGAACATGTCAATCCAAAGTTTTTATTTCTTTGATAAACCTGCACAACGGGCCCACGCCTGGGCATCGATACTGCGAGCCCGCGCCCCGGCCAACGCGGCGTCGTGAGTCCACGTCCGAGACCCGTTACTGTATCTTTTTTTACCATCTTGGAAATATATTTCTCTCCACACTCTCCTTCATCTTCTCTTCCCTGTATCCCAACTGCTCTTCGTTCCCTCTCTCTTGCTTCATTCCCCCTTTTTCCCCCCCCCCACGCCCCCGGAGCAGAGCGTGCTGCAGGCCTGTGCTGTCGTTTAGTGGTTCCCTGCCGTAAGGGAATGCCCAAGCTGGCAGACCTGTCCGTGAAAACCAAAGACATGTGGGAGATTCCCCGCGAGTCACTGCAGCTAATCAAGCGTCTGGGGAATGGGCAGTTTGGGGAAGTCTGGATGGGTACGCACCGTCGTGTATGCGTGTGACCTCCAAGCCACGATGGTGCCACGCTCCCACCCCTTTCGTGGCCTTTTGTGTTTTGCTGCCATTATGAAGGGGTGTTTTTGCACTTTTTTGTTTTTTTGGGGCCTCGAAACAAAGTTTGCGGTGCAGTTGGCTTGGCACCAACGTTGCTTGGTGGTGGTCATGATGGTGGTGCTGGAATGAGGAGTTTGAACAAGCACAAACGTTCTGGTGGTTGGCTCTGTGTCTTGCTAAATGTACTGGAGAAGGGTCATTTTATTGGACGATGGTGAGATATTTTGGCTCTCCCATCACATGATTTTTCAAGTGATTCTTCAAATTCCGGTTTACTCCATCACGAGTACCCATCCTTGTGCAAACGTTCGATTCCAGCATTTCCTTTGGTTTTGTATTTCTTTTTTCTCATATCCATATTTTTCTTTCCATCTCCCCCCCCTCCCCTCCCCTTTCATTTGCATTCATCCCTTCCCAACAGAGCATGCTGATGGTCTCTGTCATAAACTAACCATGGCTTGCCCTTATGAGCCACCACAAACTCAAGGCTTGGCTAGAGATGCCTGGGAAATTCCTCGTGATTCTTTGAAGTTGCAAAAAAAACTTGGGCAGGGCGCTTTTGCTTGCGTTTGGGCTGGTAAGAAAGAGCATTTGCCCCCTTACCCCCCTCCCTACCCCCAACACCTCACACTTCTCGATACCGCTTGTGGGTGGAAATTCATGTCGATTGTGTGTGTGTGTGAGTGCGCGTGAGCGTGCGTGCGTGAGTGTGATGACGGGTTCAAATTTGTAAAGTGAACAATTCCCTTTCTGAATTGTAATCTGATTATTACACAAGGGTTAGGGGTGCATCCACAGAAGGGGTGAGTCGTGTCCATGCGTGGGGCAAGCCATCCATCAGTGCTCGAGTGTTTGTTTATTATTATTTTTTCCTTTGCATGCCATGCCTGTAACACGTCTCACCACTCATGTTTTGCACTTTTGATTGTGACTTGTTTGCGCTTGCTACCATTCATTTGAGCCTTTTAAACAAAGCACGTGTTACATAACCCCATCCCATCGTCTAACCAACGCATGCCGATCGCCGCACGCAGCTTGGTCGTTCCGTACACTGCACTGAGCAAGTGCTGGAACGTCCGAGCTGCTCATCATTTCTCATATCTGTTGGGCCTGCATTGAAGTGCGTGCTCTCGCTACGACGTGTGCGTCAACAGGCACGTGGAATGGGACCACAAAAGTGGCCATCAAGACTTTGAAGCCAGCAACGATGTCTCCGGAAGCATTCCTGGAGGAAGCGCAGATAATGAAGAAACTCAGACACGACAAGCTGGTCCAATTGTACGCCGTCGTCTCTGAGGAGCCCATTTACATCATCACAGAATTTATGTCCAAAGGTATGCAAGACCTTTGTGCTTTTTAACCACGTGGACACACCTGCAGTGCATGATCCTGCAGGTTTGTTTGGCAGTCTAATTGCTGAACGAGTTTTGATTGGTGTTGCTGCTCACAGTGCATTGTCTGATGCCCAACGTGGGAAGCTACGATGGATTCATGTTTAAATGGAATCGTTTACCTGTTCTGCCTGCAAGTTAATAGCAAATTACCATTATCCACTCCACTACCATTATCCAATACACAACCCTCATCCACACGGCAAATTACCATTATCCACTACACTACCATCATCCACCAAGCAAATTACCATGATCCACTACACCACCATCAGTCACCAAGCAAATTATCATGATCCACTACACCACCATCATCCACCAAGCAAATTACCATGATCCACTACACCACCATCATCCCCCAAGCAAACCATGATCACACACCACCATCATCCACCAAGCAAATATCATGATCCACTACACCACCATCATCACCAAGCAAATTACCATGATCCACTACACCACCATCATCCACCAAGCAAATTACCATGCCAACTACACCACCATCATCCACCAAGCAAATTACCATCATCCACACACACCATCATCCACCAAGCAAATTACATACCACACACCACCATCATCACCAAGCAAATTACCATGATCCACTACACCACCATCATCCACCAAGCAAATTCCATGATCCACTACACCACCATCATCCACCAAGCAAATTATCATGATCCACTACACCACCATCATCCACCAAGCAATTATCATGATCCACTACACATCCATCCCACCAAGCAATTCATGACACACACCACCATCATCACCAAGCAAATTACATGATCCACACACACCATCACACCAACAATACCATATCCACTACCACCATCATCCACCAAGCAAATTACCATGATCCACACACACCATCATCCACCAAGCAAATTACCATGATCCACTACACCACCATCATCCACCAAGCAAATTACCTGATCCACTACACCACCATCATCCACCAAGCAAATTACCATGATCCACTACACCACCATCATCCACCAAGCAAATTACCATGATCCACACACCACCATCATCCACCAAGCAAATTACCATGATCCACTCACCACCATCATCCACCAAGCAAATTACCATGATCCACAACACCCATCATCCACCAAGCAAATTATCATGATCACTACACCATCCCACCCACAAATTACCATGATCCACTACACCAACACATCCACCAAGCAAATTACCATGATCCACAACACCACCATCATCCACCAAGCAAATTACCATGATCCACTACACCACCATCATCCACCAAGCAAATACCATGATCCACAACACCCATCATCCACCAAGCAAATTACCATGATCCACTACACCACCATCATCCACCAAGCAAATTACCATGATCCAAACACCACCATCATCCACCAAGCAAATTACCATGATCCACTACACTACCATCATCCACCAAGCAAATTATCATGATCCACTACACTACCATCATCCACAAGCAAATTACCATGATCCACTACACCACCATCATCCACCAAGCAAATTACATGATCCACTACACTACCATCATCCACCAAGCAAATTACCATGATCCACTACACACCATCATCCACCAAGCAAATTTCCATGATCCACAACACCACCATCATCCACCAAGCAAATTACCATGATCCACTACACCACCATCATCCACCAAGCAAATTACCATGATCCACAACACTACCATCATCCACCAAGCAAATTACCATGATCCACTACACCACCATCATCCACCAAGCAAATTACCATGATCCACAACACCACCATCATCCACCAAGCAAATTACCATGATCCACTACACCACCATCATCCACCAAGCAAATTACCATGATCCACTACACTACCATCATCCACCAAGCAAATTACCATGATCCACTACACCACCATCATCCACCAAGCAAATTACCATCATCCTACACCACCATCATCCACCAAGCAAATTACATCATCCACTACACCACCATCATCCACCAAGCAAATTACCATGATCCATACACCACCATCACCACCAAGCAAATTACCATCATCCACTACACCACCATCATCCACCAAGCAAATTACCATGATCCACTACACCACCATCATCCACCAAGCAAATTATCATGATCCACTACACTACCATCATCACCCAGCAAATTACCATGATCCACTACACTACCATCATCCACCAAGCAAATTATCATGATCCACTACACCACCATCATCCACCAAGCAAATTACCATGATCCACTACACTACCATATCCACCCAGCAAATTACCATGATCCACTACACCACCATCATCCACCCAAGCCAAATTATCATGATCCACTACATACCATCATCCACCCAGCAAATTACCATGATCCACTACACCACCATCATCCACCCAGCAAATTATCATGATCCACTACACTACCATCATCCACCAGCAAATTATCATGATCCACTACACTACCATCATCCACCCAGCAAATTATCATGATCCACTACACTACCATCATCCACCCAGCAAATTACCATGATCCACTACACCACCATCATCCACCCAGCAAATTATCATGATCCACTACATACCATCATCCACCCAGCAAATTACCATGATCCACTACACCACCATCATCCACCCAGCAAATTATCATGATCCACTACACCACCTATTCCACCCAGCAAATTACCATGATCCACTACACCACCATCATCCACCAAGCAAATTACCATGATCCACTACACCACCATCATCCACCAAGCAAATTACCATGATCCACTACACTACCATCATCCACCAAGCAAATTATCATATCCACTGCACAACTTGTCCCCACCAAATACCATGATCCACAACACCACCATCATCCACCAAGCAAATTACCATGATCCACTACACTACCATCATCCACCAAGCAAATTATCATGATCACTACACCACCATCATCCACCAAGCAAATTACCATGATCCACTACACTACCATCATCCACCAAGCAAATTACCATGATCCACTACACCACCATCATCCACCAAGCAAATTACCATGATCCACTACACTACCATCATCACCCAAGCAAATTATCATGATCCACTGCACAACCTTTGTCCCCACGGCAAATTACCATGATCCACACACCACCATCATCCACAAGCAAATTACCATGATCCACTACACTACCATCATCCACCAAGCAAATTATCATGATCCACTACACCACCATCATCCACCAAGCAAATTACCATGATCCACTACACTACCATCATCCACCAAGCAAATTACCATGATCCACTACACTACCATCATCCACCAAGCAAATTACATGATCCACTACACTACCATCATCCACCAGCAAATTATCATGATCCACTACACCACCATCATCCACCAAGCAAATTATCATGATCCACTACACCACCATCATCCACAAGCAAATTATCATGATCCACTACCACTACCATCATCCACCAAGCAAATTATCATGATCCACTACACCACCATCATCCACCAAGCAAATTACCATGATCCACTACACCACCATCATCCACCAAGCAAATTATCATGATCCACTACACCACCATCATCCACCAAGCAAATTACCATGATCCACTACACCACCATCATCACCAAGCAATTATCATGATCCACTACACTACCATCATTCCACCAGCAAATTACCATGATCCACTACACCACCATCATCCACCAGCAAATTACCATGATCCACTACACTACCATCATCCACCAAGCAAATTATCATGATCCACTGCACAACCTTTGTCCCCACGGCAAATTATCATGATCCACTGCACTACCATCATCCACACAGAATATTTATATTAGCTTCTGCTTCTTCTTCTTGTTCTTGTTCTTCTTGTTCTTCTTGTTCTTGTTCTTCTTGTTCTTCTTGTTCTTGTTCTTCTTCTTGTTCTTGTTCTTCTTCTTCTTCTTGTTCTTCTTCTTCTTCTTCGTCTTCTTGTTCTTCTTCTTCTTCTTCTTCCTCCTCTTCCCCTGTGTAGTTCTGCAAAGGACGTGCTGAATCTCCTCTGCACACAGTCCTCCACAACATGTCGGACTATTTGATCTTGATGAGCACTGCACTGGGCTCTCCGTTTGCTTCCATTTTTACATGTTAGAAACAACCGGGGTGGGCGTGTGGGATGGGGTGGAAGAGGATTACGTGTATGTGCGTACCATGCGGACAACGGTTTGTTAATATCCTTGTTTCATGGCCACAATCTTTCCCACGCAATTGTGGGGTTGGCTCGGGGAAGCTTGACCCAAGTATTTCACGAACCGACTGGCCATGCCTGACGTTCGGCTGAGATTAAGGCAAGAATTTGTAATTTGTTCAGAGTTCTGCCAATAGCTCACCTGCTTTTCGTAAAGGACACTGTGAGACCTTAAAAGTGCACCAATTAATGCCGGCAGACGGGACGCCAGTTTAACATCCGTCCGAGGAATGGCACACACATTGATGAATCGCCCTACCTGTGAAATGACGGGATGATTCCAGAATGACAGCTGGGTCGGGATTCAAACCCAGGCGAGACAGCTTAGTGACGAGTGTGCATAGCTCTCAGCCATACTGCCAACCCCAGTGTTAATATTATTTTCATTATGCCATTATCATTGGATGTAATTGACCGATTTAATTTGTGAATTTGTGGTTTTAATAATTTTGATGAAAAATATATTAACTTGGATGACATCGAGGCGAGAGACAAGATTGGAGGAAGATGTATCAACAACCTCAGGGATGCTGATGATAGACAGTACTCTGTTGGCAGAAAGTAAAGAGGACTTGATGAAACTGCTGCAGACAGTGTGGAAGGAAAGTGAAAAGGCTGGTCTTTATTTAAACCTCAAAAATATTAAAATAGTCAGCTGAAAAGATCAACGTGTTCAGAAGGGGTGTGTTCCATTACCAATCAGCTGGTCGTGGGCTCATCAAGTGGCTCGGTTGATTTTAAGCACTCAAATAAACACTCCAACGAAGCAGTTCATGAGGAACGGCTGGCTTGGCAAGCGATAGCAAGCTGATTGCTAATGGAACACCCCCCCCCCTCAATGGATGGGATGAATGCTGCAACCAAGCTGTATCTGCCAGAGCTTTGTAAAGCAATGCAGGATAGGGATGTTTGGAGACATCTGATCGTGAATGTCACCAGAAATCGGCCACGACTTGACGGAACTGGATAACTGGTTATCATCCGAGAGGTGTGTCAACCAGCGACTATTAGTCGATACACCGCCCATGGTGGTCGTATGGCAGCTTAGCTGCCGGGGTAGCTATCATTTCTTGAAGCGCGACTGTGTCGCTGATGCAGTGCCCCTCTACCAGTATACACACTGGAACTGGTACTCATTTCGCCGACCTCAGAAGGATGACAGAATGAGTCAACCCCCTGGTGTATTAATTCAGCGGCCGACGGGGCTTGAACTCAGGACCGTAGGATCCCAAGCCGCCACCCTAACCACTGAGCCAACACCAGGCTTCACACCGCTCATGCGCAAGTACGTCAAACTTTCTCCAAATTTCCTTCTGGCGAGTATCAGAAATGCTAATGAACCTTACGAATAAAATAGGCATCAAATAACGGTCACAATTGGGCCGTAAGGGTGTCATTGGCAATATCACACATCACAATTGAAGCCATGGCCAAGATAAATCACATATGAGGCCCCAAGATATAATGTGATTGCTAGAAAATTGGACAGGCAGTGGGATTCATCATTCATGCGTGAAGACTCGTGCAAGCAGCTTTCTTAACTCAAGATCATTGCCGCTTACCTCGATGCCGAGCAAGTCGGGACGCCTCTGATCCGTTCGTCTGAAGGAGACTCGATAAGTGTAGAATGCCTTCAGCACGTCGAGTTTCCTCCAAACTTCTTCCAGTTTAAATGTGACTGTTTAAAAATCGATTGTGACTGTACATTGGACAGAATTGACTGAACCGTTTGTGGTTATGATAATTTTTACATCTGGAAGGTGTGCTCCATTAAATACCATGCTAACATGTTGTCCACTTCAACACGGACTTCACCCAAGGCGAAACACCCCCTTTGGGATGGGGGCAAATGAAGTGTCTACAACCTCTATCGTGTGACCTTTAGTCCTTCTGTCAAATTTAGTTGCGATTGGATAAGTAACGACCTAATGTATCACGGTCAAAAAAGAAAACCAGACAGACAGACATCAAATGGTGTATTTTAGTATGATGATGGGTGGTCCTTGCTCGTCGAGTTCGCAATCGGTGAAGACCACTCCCCTGACGTCTCTTAGGTCAAAGCTGAGGGCTTCTTCATTGGATCTTTATTTAGGTGGCCATTTCAAACTGATGCCTTTTCCCATTGCTGCCACCACAACTCCTTATCGTTGGTATTGGCCACGACAGGTCCCCCAATCAAGAAAGGCTTCTGTGACTTCAAAGTCTTGGAGGGTTCAGTAGCTCTTTGTGAATTGGCAGGTCAGCATTGTATTGTATCTGAAGGTACACTCGGGATGTTTGTGCTTGCCTGCGAATGTCCGGCATGTGATGTTGGTCAGCACAGGGAGCCAAAGTAGAGGCGTTGACTTCAGTGTGCTGGATACAATTCTCGTTGCAGAGTTCAGGATGATGTTAAGGTGCTTGGTGTGATTGCTCACAGCCCAGACAAGTGCACAGTATTCTGCAGTGCGATACACCACAACGAGGATGAGGTGCCAGGGCTGCGCGTGCCAGCTCCGCAGATAGCAGCACAGCTGATGGATGAGGTTCACTCTTGTCTTTCTTTTCTCACAAACCCTTTTCAGATGTTCCCTGTATGTCAGGCTGTGATCCAGAGTGATTCCAAGATATTTGGGCTGTGGTTAATTCTGGACCGAATTGCCACAGAAGGAGACATCGAGTTTGGCATGAGCCAGGCGATTGCTCAGATGGAAAGCAGTGACCGTAGTTTTTGATGGATCAGGATGGAGTCGATCTTCATGTGATGAAATACTCCTCCAAAACCTATCGGTAATTAGTAAGAACTCTGCTCACATCAAGATTACATGATTGGTAGGCAAGATCGAGGTCATCAGCATTAGCAAACTTTGGTGAAGTTGTCACAATAGGTCACTTGTATATATGTTAAAAAGCATCAGGGCCAATACTGATCCTTGGAGCAGACCATCATTCATAGTTCTTGGTGCATTGGTCATATCCCAAAGTGAGACTGAAACGACAGTTGCTAAGCATAGATGCTGGTACTCACATGGTTGCACTACAGGGAAGGAGATTTGCTGTCTTCGTTTGGAGACATGGGTTCCTCCTTGTCATATCTTGCTGACGGATCTATCAACACACCACCGCTCTTGAGAGAGCATTGGTCCCAGCCTCAATGTACGTTGTTTAAGCCAGGACATGATCCACAGAGCTTCTCCCTGGTCTGAATACTGCCTGTTCCATTGGAATGGAAGGCTCAACAACGATGAGATACAGCTTAGCAGAAGACGCTCAAACAACTTGAATAATGTGCAGAGTAATGATATTGGGGGGCAGCTCCCCATCTAGTGTGGAAGGATAACTGTGCAAGTTGGTGGATGATGGATCAAAAATAATAATAACAAGTCTGAAGACGACGATGGTTCACGAGCGGTATTTGACGATGTAGATTGTTTCAGAAGTCCAAAGGATGACACAATGTGACAATGTTTGACCAAGTTATAAAAATGATCAACATGATGTGGTACGAGTGACAGGTTATTAGCTGCCAAATGTCGAAAACCCGTTTCGTTCAACAACTTTAAAAATTTGACCTTTGCATAACCTTTAAAGGTCACAAAACAATGTTGTGGACATTAAAATAAGGAAACAGGATACGTGCTATAGCTTATTGGAGTTAGTTCTTCGAAGAAGGTCGAAAACCCGTTCGATTCCCACAACTTTGAAAATTGACCTTTGTGACCTTTAAAGTCAAAGGTCAAGGATTATGACCTTGGTGCAAACTTCCTCTCGGAACATTCAGAACAATATAACGTCATATAGGCTATATGGATTTCGCACTCATCGATTATCCATACTTATGATGAATCAGCGTAAAAACAAACTGAAGGGGCGCCACGGGCAAGGTGTTCGAGATAGAGCAAAATGGTTTCAAGACTTTAGTGGGAATGACCTCAAGATTATCATAAAAAATATTGTCATCCTAGCTCTCAGTTTGGCGGTCGGCTCGTATGATTTTTATGTCAAAATTCGAAATTTCTTTAAGTTCATGACCTTGTGACCTTGGACCTTGGGAGAAAATGGAAAAATCGAGCTCCGTGGGGCTATGCAGGTGCCGTTGGGCTAACCAAATACCGAAACCACTGCCAGATTCGACAAACCCCTCGGAGAAGATGGATTTCTATGTCAAAATCGCAATTTTCTAAGTTCGTGACCTGTGGCTTGCCTTGGGACGAAAATGAAAAATCGAGCTCCGTGGGGCTATGCAGGTGCCATTGGGCTAACCAAATACCGAAACCCCTGCCAGATTCGACAAACCCCGTAGGAGAAGATGCAAATTGAAATCGGCTACCCCCTAAAAACACAATTCGCAATTTTCTAAGTTCATGACCTTGTGACCTTGCCCTGGGACGAAAAGAAAAATCGAGCTCGTGGGGCTATGCAGGTGCCATTGGGCTAACCAAATACCGAAACCCCTGTCAGATTCGACAAACCCCTAGGAGAAGATGCAAATTGAAATCGGCTACCCCTAAAAACACATGTTTTTTGGCGTGGCTCCGCCATAATGGGCGCACCACGCCCATTTTCAGGAAAACACAACTGGATCATGATATACACCTCCCACCAAAATTTTGTCAGGATTGGATCAAAACCCACGGAGCTATGCTCGGGACAGACAGACAGACAGACAGACAGACAGACAGACAGACAACAGACAGACAGACAACAGACACACAACATAACGAATATAGTGGTCACTTATTTTTTTCGTGAAAATATTTTTTCGTGAACCAATTATTTTTTTCGTGAAAATATTTTTTGGGAACAAATTATTTTTTTTCGTGAAAATTTTTTTTCGTGAACCAATGATTACAAGGGAAAGACTAAATGAAAGATCAAATTTGTGGTTGCAAGGAAATATCATCATAGATGTTATGGAATAGCGAACAGGAAAACAACAGAATTCCAAGTAGGGATCGGGGAGGGAGGAAGATAAGATATTTGAAGTAGGTAGCTGTTGGCTGCCTACTTCAAATGATGGAGGGTGAGGAAGATTGGATTTGAGGAGAACATTCCAGTATTTGGGAAGGATAACTGCATGAGATTGCCGATGAGCACGTAAGGAAGGACGAATGGACAATCGCACAGACTGAGGACGTAAGATGCGGTGTTAGACGCCATTAGCCCACCAGATGCCGATGTTGGGAGGAGGACCGGTCATTAACCTTCAACCTCTTTCCAAGAGAGACTGAGTATACCTTCAGGATCTTGGGAGTCCACTGCCTCCAAGAGTGAGATGAGATGCTGCAGCATATGCTCCTATCTTCAAAGGTACAAAATTAACAACAGAAAAAACAAATTATATTTGAGGAAAGATGCTTGCTCTCCACCTATCCTGGTACGTGCTTCTGCCATCCAATCAGTCTGGTCATGCATCAACCTACAATCTTCTGGTAAACTATTATCAACACTGACAACACAACATGCGTTATACAAGCAGGTAATGCAGTTTTGTGAATTTTTTGTACACAATATTGAGGCTTGTGTAAGAGCTACAAGTTGGAACAACATTCCCGACAACTGACATGCTTGTGATGAAACATCAGTCTTTATAAACATGCAAATTGATTCCACAGGCAAAAAGGTTTTGGTCACTTTAACCGACCAGCTTCTCTTCTCGTTCTTGTCTCGGGACATGATGGAGGGAGGGTTGTGCTTTTTTTTTTTTTTTTAGCTGTTAAAACATTGTGGTGACAAATATTTTTCAAGTTGATCACATAAATGAAGTGAAGCATGACAGTTTGGAAATGTTTTGAAACGTTTACGATGAAATAGCTTTTCTCTGTCGAATCTGAAGCTTGGAATCGGAGCACGTGTTGATTTTGCACCACGTGACACTCGAAATCCAAGCTGCAGTCACCTGGCTCTGTTAGACTCGATGTTCAATGCTTCAAACAATGCGAGTCTAAATATATTATAAATTTCGCTTGGGAATGGGTATATACATATATATGTCTTTTTTTATGTCCTGCTTACTGAATGTTTAATGGCCTCGTTGGTTAAACTTCCCAGTAGTCCCATTGTGTAAAAATATTGCTTGGCAATCTCACGAGTTACAAGGGCATTCCTAGACATTGGACACTTAAACTCAGCACATGGGATTTAAACCTGGACTCGGTATCATAATGAACGTGGTACAGTTTTTCATGCATCACCGTGGTCTTGCCTTAGGGAGTTTGCTGGACTTCCTTAAAGAGGGCGATGGGCGTCATCTCAAACTGCCACAGCTGGTGGACATGGCATCACAGGTCTGCGATTTTGTGTTTTAATGGAAAAAGTAAATTAAAAGCCCTGTCTATTTTTATAAATGGATCTCTGTTGGCTGCCGAGCTGCGCATTTACCTCGTTTTGAATCGAAATGCATCTGCGCTGGATCAAGTCCATTACTGCTGTCGTTTAATTTTGAGGCCTAGAACCCCCTGCCACTGCCAGTGGGGCTGGTGTGCCCCTTGCTCCTGCCCCTGCTGGAGGGGCCAGATCAGCCCCTGTCTCTAGTTGTCGGCGGCGGTGGCGCTCTCCCTGCCCTTACTTCTGCCGGAAGTCTCAGACTGCCATTGAATGTGCAACTTTTCGAATCGGATGTTGCTTTTTGTAATCGTTGGCGCTGTCTCATTGCGAAAGTAATTCATGCACCTCATGGCCTCTGCCTGACCTGTTTTAATTCCTGAGATCAGAGATAGGACTTGAAGGTTTTGAGTCGGGATATTTCCCCCAATGGGAAGTTGTGGCGCTGCTGTCTGTTGAACATTTCTTTGAATGTGTTGCATTAAACCTTCTTTTTTTTAAAATTTTCTTTTTTTAAATCTCATCCCAAACCCTTTTGATTTTCAAATCTGCTCTTGCGCATGTAACCACATCGGCCACTCGCTCGGCCATGTTTTACTGATGTGGATATTTTTGGGACTTGTTCAAACGTCTTGTTTCACTTTCAACATCACCAGCAAATTTTGTCATTTTTGATGAAAATATCGAAGCCTGTCCGCTTTTGTCTTCTTAATCCTCTGTACACCGTGAGCCGGTTTCCATCGAGCTTCCGCTTGTGTTTTCATGCATATACAGATTGCAGCCGGTATGGCGTACATCGAGCGCATGAATTACATCCACAGAGATCTGCGGGCTGCTAACATCCTTGTGGGAGATAACCTCGTGTGCAAGATTGCCGATTTTGGGTTGGCTCGGCTCATTGAAGACAACGAGTACACGGCCCGGCAAGGTTTGTGCACGCACTTCATTTCTCCTGTGGTGATGTTCTTGTGTGCCGTTGAAAGGATGAGGCCGGTCTGTTGAAGTTGATTGTCTGTAATGACATCAATCTTGGCATAGAATGCTCTTTGTTGATGAGAAAATGCAGTTTGAGAGCTTTGACTGTTGCCAGCTGTCACAAAGCCCAACGTTCTTTAATTGATCGACGTTCAACCGGTAGGTGGGTGCAGTCCAAAGTAGTGTGCATTTAAGGGATAAAGTAGTGGCACTAGCACAGCAATGTTCACAGCAAAGCAACTGATGCCTCGTTTTTCTTCACCCCTTCCCCTTCTCATTTACCATTTATTTACTCAGTCCAAAAACACTTGAGAAAGCCCCTTCCTCGACAAAATACCGAGTAATTACGAGGTGGTTCTCCAACCAGAAGCCGTGGTAAATTCCTCGTTAACGTGAGACGGTTCATTGTCAGGAAGTAACCAGGCATTTTCCCAACTTTCACGTTCTTTCCACACAGCATCGTCTAATCACAATGTTATAATCTTGTCAACTTTTTACTCAACTTGAACCTTTACTTAAACATCTTGCCTCAACAAACATCGTCAAATATAATAAACACTTTCGTTCATGGCGCTTCATTGGCGTACAAGCGTTAACACCCCCTGAGCACAATACACCACCTGGCTCACTCGTCACAAATTTGTGAACAATGAATATTTAAGCCTCTACAAGGAAATGACCAAGTGAAAGGTTGGACTATTATTATTATTAATATTATTATCTATATATTAATACTGAAGGACCAATTTTGTGCTCCTCCTAGCAGTTGCATCACGTTTTTCTCGGTACTGTGACCTGAGAAGTTTTGACACGGTGTACGTCAAAGTAGACACGTGCACAAATCAGGGGACTTCTTCACAAGGAGTAGTGTACACCAAAAATGTCGTGTACAAGGACGTTTTGTAGGCCTCATTAGGTAAGGCCATGGAGTACATCGAATGGGATCCGGCTCTTACGAGAGCCGCCACTGGTTGTCATATTGGGCTCATGGAACGCAATCCATCTGTGACGGGGTTTCGGCTAGTTATTATTATTATTCATCGGGTACATTAGCTTTACAGGCTGTGGTACCTGATTGTTTCTGTTCTATTTATTATTGTTATTATTTGTCCCATTTTTTGGGGGCCTTTTTTTTCTCTTATTAGGGTACCAAGCCTTTCAGGCTGGGTAATCTATTATTTTTCTTCTGCTTATTATTTTTCCTATATTTCTTTTTATTCTGCCGGCAATTTTCAAGTTTATTCCCGTTTAAATTCATTTTCTTGGCAACCGAGCTGTTGGTCTGATTGACACGAAAATTTTTTTACTGTGGTTTGTCTTTTTTTCATAGAATTTTAAAGTGATAATTATGACGTCATAGGTCATGTGGTACGGGCACCATCTTTGAAACAAACCAAAAAACTTTGGACGTCTTCTTCTCTGGAACTGCTTGCTGGAAAAAAATGAAACATTGCTCATTGTCAAGATCTCCGCAAGGGGTATACGTGGTGTTAACCGTGATGTCATCGGTGAAGTATCCCGGTGAAAATTCGACACGAGGAATGCTGCAACCGAAAAATTTGAAATTTATTGAGCGTCATCTCCGCAACAACTCACGGAAGGAAAAAAAAATGTCATAGGTCACTTGGTTCAGTGGCCATATTATTTCATAAATAAAACTTTAAAAATCTTCTCGGAAACAGCTGAACATATTGAGGCAAAACTTTGCACAAATGTTCCCCAAGACATGGGTGAAAAGTTTGTTAATGACTAATTGATAGGTCACATGGTTTGTTGGCCATATTGGATTTACCCCAAAAAACCTATAAAAAATCTTCTCCAGAACGCTGGACAGATCGAGGTGAAACTTCACACGCACCTTCCTCAATCAAGACTTGGGGATACAAGTTTGTTAATGAATAATTGATAGGTCACATGGTTTGTTGGCCATGTTGGATTGAAGGAAAGTATTAAATAATGTTTCCTCTGGAACTGGTTCATCAATCAAAGTGAAACTTCAGAATTATGATCTAGTAGACATGTGGAATGTACATTTTAAATTTCAACCCGATTGGCCACATGGTCTGGCAGTTTTATTTTAATTAGAATTATTTAATTGTTTGAATCTG
>CM068953.1:165319738-165332217 GCA_035128595.1 Eptatretus atami | reverse complement strand
GTGTACAGATACTGGCCTAGCTATGCACTCGGGGAGCGAGGAGGGGGAGAGTGCTAATGTGATATTCATCACAGCCTTTTTGATGCTGAATTCCGAATAATATGCAACACCACACTCAGAGGAAGATCGAAATTAAAAAAAATTCTCCCCCTCCCCCTCCCTCTCCTCTCTTCCTTCCTTTGATCAAACTGTCTGGGGTACGTATTTGGCACGGGCCGTTCCAGGAAACTATCCTCGTGTGTATTTGCAGCACGTTGTAAGCTGCATATGTATATATGTGTGTGTGCATGTATTGATATGCTGCTTGATTTGTCGTATCCCCTGTAGGATAATTGTTGACGGACGGACGGATGCATGCACGCCGAGACCAAGCACCTTTTATACATTAGATATGTGCAGCGATTATTATTATCCCTGTTGGACTTGGTCCGAAACGGGGGCTTATGGATTGGATTACGTCTGTCCGTCTGTGTCTGTCTGTCCGCAGCCATGTCTCAGACATATGTGGACCAATTTTTTTTTTTTTCAAACTTGGCAAAAAGACAATACATGATGGCATACATATGCACATCATTTAGTTTCACGATTCTTTCAAAGATGGCCGACTGACGGCCATTTTAGTTTCAAAAAAACCCGATGTTGAACACGTCCTTAACCATTTCTCGGACATGCATTTACTTCTATGCCTGGTGTTGGCTTAATGGCTAGAGTGGTGGGCTTGGGATCCGAGGGTCCTGAGTTCAAATCCCACTCAGCTGTTGAATTTATACCAGGTGTGGTTAACTCGGCCTGTCATCTTTCCGAGGTAGGCAAATTAGTACCAGCTTGCTGGTATCCTGTGTCGGAGTGGTGACCCGTCCAGGATTGTGTCCAATAGCCAAGGTAGATTGCTTTGGCAGCACCAACGCTCTGCACAGAGTGCGGTCCCAATGGATGGATGGATTTACCTGTCTAAAAACTTGGCACACTCGTAATGAATGATGGCTTACATATGCATGCCATTTTTTTTCGAGATCAGATCCAAGATGGCTGACTGACAGCCATTTTGTTACTTCAACGTGTCCCCAACCATTTCTCAGACTTGCATGATCCAACATTATTCAAACTTGGCACAAGCACAGTACATGATGGCATACACATGCCCCTCACTTTATTTTATGATCTGATCAAAGATGGCTGACTGGTAGACTGGCGGCCATTTTGTTATTTAAACATTATTTTGTTCGAGATCAGATCCAAGAGAGTTGCCTGTGGCCAAACGTGTCCCCAACCATTTCGTGAATGTGCATGGTCCGATTTTGTTCAAACTAGGCACAAGCACAGCACATGGCACACATGTACACCTCAATTTATTTTCCGATATGATCAAAGATGGCCGACTGGTCACTGGCGACCATTTTAGTTGTAAAAAAGCCAGATTCTGAACATTTTCTCAACCATTTGTCAGACATGCATTTACCAATCTTGTTCAAACTTGGCACACAGATAATTAATGAATGATGACTTGCATATGCACATCATTTTTGTTTTTCGACATCAAATCCAAGATAGCTGTTATCAACACCAAACTGGCCATTTTGTTACTGAAAACAATCATACGCAATCTTGCATGTCACATGGCCACTCAAGTCAGTTGTGTATACACATACATCTTGTAAATATGGGCTTGCCCTTAAATTCCGTATCGCAAAATTACGAAAACCATGGGGACTATGACATTTTTTGTCTCTTTCTCCTTGTTATTACAGGGACTTCTCGCATTGTGCTCGTACCTCCATTTCCCCTTGCATGTTAGCGCAAAATTTAAATATTTTTCTACGTCAAAAACTTTAACTCGATCAAATCATCCATGTTAATAGTAAATTGTTCTAGTCGGTCAATTTATGACAAACAACCACCAAACCCACAACAAATTGCAACAAAAGGTTTCTCAGTGGTTTTCATTCCTACTGGATATACTGATCAATAGAAAAAAAGTCTACCAAAATCTGCATCCAAAATGGGTTAAAAGTCATTTTCAAGTTGGCCGCCACCGGGCTTTGAAATAACTAAAACAGCTATAACTTCTTCATAATTGTGATAAAAACATAATTGTTGGTTCTGGTCCATGGTTTTAATGGATCAGCAATCCACTGGTGTCAATAAAATTTAGATCTGATCAGTATTTAACCTGAAATCCAAGATGGCGGCAAAAAATGAAGGGCGTAAAATCAATAAATTGTCTCTATATAATCAAACCTCTGTTAGGCATCACCCAACATTTATCAATTCTAACAAAAGGTTTTCAGTCTATTTCACACGTTCATGAATCTGCTTGGAGCAATAGGCACGTTGATGCGGGAACAGGACTCAAAAACATCCTGGAACTGTGTACGGTGAAAATGCTGTAGTTCACATGATGTCCGGAAAATCTGTTCAGAGGGCATTCCGAGGCCATCTACTGGTGAGCAAGTGTCTACATCGAATTATTGTGGCATCTGTAGTGGAGGAAAATCCTGAATTCATGCTCAAAGTAGAAGAGATTGAGAAAATGTATTCGTCCTTGCTTAGGGCCTTTCACACCTTGACGTTTTAGCCAGCGTATGGCAAGGTCTCAAAATGTATGTAAACGCTGGCGCACGCTGAACTATTGATGTTTTTTAAAGTTTTGGGCGTATATAACGTGTTGGACGTATGCATAACGTATTAGTAACGTACACAGAACGTTTCAATCCATATAGATAACTTGTACCAACGAATGCTGAGCGTGTTGTCGGCGTTCACAACCTATGCCCAACGATAGTCTAACTTATGCATAGCGGGGCAGCGTATCGCCGACGATCACGTGGCGTAGGCTATTCATAGGCTGCGGCTCGACGATTCAAATCGTAACCGCACTAGACATCGAAGTGAAGCCGCTGTCACACGTTGACGTTTTAGCCAGCGTATGCCGACGTATGAAAAATTTGCCGAACCAAGTTGGCACACGTCGAATACGTTATGGGTAAGTTTTGTATACGTCGTTATCATTGGCATACGTCGTAGTACGCTGCATACGTCGTCGTACGTCGAGAAATTTTCAGCATGTTGAAAATTTCTCGACGTACTCGGCGTATGACACACGTTCCGCATACGCTGGCCATAAGTTGTAGGCACGTTACGCGATCGTTGACACACGTCGACAACGTTACTTGTACGTTACTCATAAGTCGAAACACGTCAAGGTAATGGTTAGCGTCAGTGTTCCAGACTCCCTGGTTTTTTTTGGTTTTTTTCTTCGGTATGACGGTGATGTTGACACTTCGATTTCTAGTGCGGTTATGATTTAAATCGTTGAGCGGCAGCCTATTAATTATATTATATTATAACCGCACTAGAAATCGAAGTGTTAACATCACCGTCATACCGAAGAAAAAAACAAACAAAAGAAAAAACCAGGGAGTCTGGAACACTGACGCTAACCATTACATTGACGTGTTTCGACTTATGAGTAACGTACAAGTAACGTGTGTGGACGTGTGTCAATGATCGTGATCGTGCCTACAACACGTTACTCATAGGTTAGAATAAGTTTCGGGTACGCTAAACATTACCTCGACGTTTTCGACTTATGAGTAACTTACAAGTAACGTGTGTCGACGTGTTCAACGATCGCGTAACGTGCCTACAACTTATGGCCAGCGTTATGCGGAACTGCGAGTCATACACTGGCATACGTCGAAAAATTTCAAGCATGGAAAATTTGTCTAACACCTCGGCGTACTACGACGTATGCCAGCGTACAAATACGTGTGCCAGCGTACTACGAAAAAACCAGCGTACTACGACGTATGCCAGCGTGCTCTTAACGTATACAAACTTACCCATAACGTATTCGACGTGTGCCAGCGTTTTAGCCAAATTTTGCATACGTCAGGCATACGCTGGCTAAATCGTCAAGGTGTGACAGGGCTTAACGGGTGACATCTCTCTTGAAAGTTCTGAAGAATCAGCTGCAATTGTGAAGATCACTGATGAACTTGAAAAAAAGAAATCTGATTGTTGCACAATCCAAAACGAGTAAGCTGTGCTGGTTATCAGAAAATGCTCCATACTGCTCGGGCAATGATCAAGGCAGATCGCACTAGTCTTGGAAGGATCACTTGCAAGCTGTTGCTGATGCCTTGCCAATATTTGCAGCAGCTGGACACTACAACTACCAGAAGTCCGCTTATCTCTACGTACAAGAAATGAGTGAACTGGAGGCAAACACCCAGATGTGTATGAGAAGTTTCAAAATGGCTTCCACGTGATCCGGCGAAACAACCAGTTTTGGGCAGGCCTCAGCTGTGATCTAGTCATCGAACAAACACTCATGAGATCACTAAAGAGCACCGGTGGCTTGATTCATGGCAGTAAGGCCTAAGTCACATTTGCCACGGCGGCCGTGGGTCTCCAAAATCTACGGCCACTAGCAATTATACGGCGGCCGCAGTATTTCCACGGTCACACAATGTAGCAGTCACATATGTTTTTACTTTTCGGGGAGCCGCACGGCGTATTTAGAAATTGTGGAGACCGAAAACGTGGGGTTGCCGTACGGTCTTTGATTTGATGTCGCACGGTGACCTTAAGGGGCCCTGCGGCGGCCATAGAATTTTCAAGGCAGAGCAAGGTAGCCTCAAGGTGCCCGCAAGGCGACCGGGGGGCCCTAAGGAACGTGCGGCCAGACGGACGGTAACGAATGGGTTAATTTTTTATTTTTTTTTACCAGTTTTTTTTTCGGCTTGTCGAATTGCTACGGCGAACGTAGAAATGAAAAAAGTTATAACTCCGCGTTATAATTCCACGGCGACCCTACGGCTTGTAAAAGATAGCCAAACGGCGTAGGGCCACCCTGAGGCCACGCAGAAACTCTGCGGCCGCCGCACGTTTCTGTCAATTCAGAGGGCGTACGGCCGCCGTATCCTCGCCGTAGAGCAAATGTGACTTCGGCCTTAGATGACAGAGAACACCTAGCATTGTGGACAATGTCAGCCCCCATAATATCTGAGGTCAACGTCGCCATGCAGGACTTCAATGATCTCACATACGCAACAAGCGAACAGCATAAAGAAGCAACTGGTGCCAGAATTGAAAGACATGCATTCGACCTTCGAAGATAAGCACAAAGCTGAATGCATTTTCACCTTTCTCCTCTGATCCTACATTGAGAAATATCATAAATGGTATCGTGGCAAGCGAAGACATCAACGTGCATGAATATGAAGCTGTTGGGACAAAATCATCAGAGAATGATTGGACAAACCTGTGTTTTCCTTCTCCATCAAGAGGACAGAGAAAGCAAAGACCCTGGGCAATGCTAATGCTCTCCAGGTTGCTCCTCACAGAACCATCGACTCCAGTGTGCTTTCCAGGATTCCTGGTGGTATCCCAGATAGTGATTTGGCACTTGAGGACGTGATGAGTTTGAGCTCAGTCCATACCTCCATCCCTCTTTGAGGACAACAAGATCTTGAGGAGGCCGACAAACCTCAACTCGCTCAAGCCGTCAATGACCACTGTATCAAGGCACTGGCATGTGAAGGAGTACCTGACACCACACCTTCAGCACACCTTAAGACTGAAAGGTATGTTCTTGATGGTGGATCCTTGCTGCACAAGCTCAAGTGGAAAAAGGGAGATACATATGGCAAAATAGCCAGAGCACATGTGGACTTCACAACAAAACACTATGGGACGCAACTGTTGTCTTTGATGGCTATGTGCAGGCCCTTCGATAAAGGATAACACTCAGCAGAGACGGGGACAAGCCAACAGCTATCCGACTGTGAACTTCACCGGCAAACTGAATTTGACGGAAAGAGAGATGAATTCCTATCGTTCGCAGTAACAAGCAACAGCTGATCACCTTAATAGTGATCAGCTGAAGAAAGTGGGCTGCACAGTTATTCAGGCAGAAGGGGGTGCTGATGTGACATTGCCAAGACAGCCGTAAACAGCACAATTCTGCATTCCACCACACTTATCGGAGAGATACAGATTTGTTGATGCTTTTGCTCCATTATGTATACCAGATGGAAAACCACTATTTCAGATCAGACAACCAGTCAAGAAGCAATCTGAAAGTACTGTATATGACATCAATCGGATGAAGCATCTTCTTGGAATAAGTTGTGCACTCAACTATTTATTCCTGCACGCTTCACAGGATGTGATTCAACATCTCGTGTGTATGGCATTGGGAAAAAAAATCAGTCTTTCAGAAACTCGTGGAGATGATCAAGGCCTCCAGTTGTGTGCAGATACGTTCACTTCGAGAGGCTCAGCCACGCTGAAATAAAAAACTTGGCAGCCAAGCGATGGCCGTTATATTTGGTGGGGAGAGCACAGTTCTCTGGCAGCCATGCGTTACAAGATACTCACAAAGAAGGTCGCTGCTGCTAAGTCTTTCGTTACACCTGACGCTCCAACGATCTGCCACCAGTTTCATTGCCTCCGTGTACTACCAGGTCATGGTTTGGATGGGGATGGAGGGTGACCTTGATCCTCTGGACTGGGGCTGGGGACTTGAAGACAATCGATTTGTACCTATCATGACTGCCATGAATGCTGCACCAGACACTCTTCTGAAGATGATACACTGCAACTGCACCACAGCTTGTGACACACCCGTTGCAGCTGCAGAAAGAATGGCTTCCATGTACATCTGCATGTGGTCATGCCAAGTGACGTTTGTGACAATCCACTAAATCAAGCCTCTGAGGAAGTAGGACAGTGATGAGGACTGAAATTGTAACCTAAACTGCCATTATGTAATGTTCACAAATAAATGTTTCAGTGGCACCAGGTGTTCAGTGATTTTGGTTCAGATGGAAATTTATTGATTTTTGCACTCTTGAATTTTGCCGCCATCTTGGATTTCAAGGTTAAATACTGATCAGATCTAAATTTTATTGACACCAGTGGATTGCTGATCCATTAAAAACATGGACCAGAACCAACAATTATGTTTTTATCACAATTATTGAAGAAGTATAGCTGTTTTAGTTATTTCAAAGCCCGGTGGCGGCCATCTTGAAAATGACTGTTTTAACCCATTTCCGGATGTCAGATTTTGGTAGACCTTTTTTTCTGTTGATCAGTATATCCAGTAGGAATGAAAACCACTGAGAAACCTTTTGTTGCAATTTGTTGTAGGCTCAGGTGGTATTTTGACCCGACTATTCAGTACTTTGTGCAAGGCGTTAAGTCGAAAAAACATAAATAGAATGAGTGTAAATCGAGGACTACGTGTGTCATTATCTCTCCACCATCTTTAAGTTCTTCCATTGTTTTTGACATTGTGTTTGCTTTCCTTCTTTTTCATGTCCTCCTCCACAGCATTGTTAATTTCTTCATTGCCGTCAAAGATATTTCTATGGATGTTTTGCTTTTGGTTTTGGTTTTGGATGCATGATCATATTCACATTGTTAGGTGCATAATGCTCCCGAGGCAGTTTAATTGGCTAAGATGCAAAGTCCTGGATATGTTGCCACTCCGATGCAGGAAACTCGATTGGCTCACTTTTACCAGCAAGCTGGTACTCGTTTTGCCAACCTCGGAAAGATGACGGACTGAGTCGACCCGCCCGGTATTATTTTGGTACGGGATGGGCTTGAACTCAGGACATTAAGATCTTCAGCCAGCCACCTTAACCTTTAATCCACCGCCAGGCTATGCTTCAGGTTTTAGAAATGGAAAATATTTGAAGGAAAGGTCTGATTTTGAGGGCTGTGAAAGTCTTTCAAACCTCATTTTGCAACTTGGGAGTTGTTAGTTGGAGCATTGTTCTGGAAAAACAATGTTCTTCAACAGTTTTCCCTGTTGCTTGTTTTTAAGATGGTTCTTAGGTTTTTCTACCAATCGAGATTACATTGCAGTTCTTGTACTTCCTTCTTGTAAGTAGTTGTCCATAATTATTCCCTCATTGCTCCAAAGAGATGCCCTAACTTTATTTTCTGAGGTTCTTATTTGGAATTCATGGATATTGTCGTGAGAGAAGGGTTGTGGGGGAGGGGGGTGGGGGGTGAGGAAGTGGTCAATGGAGATTTTTTTTTCCAAGCCACTTCATGTTTGCCAAAATGTAAGACAAGTATATTCACTGATTTGAGATCAAAATGAATAATGTGCCTTTCATCCTGAGTTGCAATTTGGACAAGCACCGTTTCTCTGTCCTCCATTTCTCTTCAATCAAATTGATCAATCAGCACGTCAGAAATTTTGTGAGTATTAAATCCCCGGTCATTCAAAGTTACCCTTTCCTCTTTTGCAGCAGCATCATCTTGGAATACGGTCATACTCCATGTGGAGGGATGATACTGGGGGGAAAAAATGGCCGCCCATTCATATGTGTACACGATGATAAGCTCATAAACTCCTAAAGAGTGAAATCATAAGCATTTAAAATCCATAACTTTTATTCTTGATCATTTTCTGAACCACCAAAACTTTAAAAGATGCCAAAATACATCGCTAAAGTACCACAAGTTTTGTACTTCTTTGTTCTTCTTTTGTACAATCTTTTGTACTTCTAAATCACCAATTTGTACTTCTTCTTCCGCTCTAAAAACAATGTTAATCTGTAGCCCAACCGACCTCAATAATTGCTGAAGCCATGATGGTGATTCCAACATGAGGAAGTTACTTTGTCTCTGGGCAAGTGAACGCAACCCAAAATTTTAAAATATATAAAACATTAATTGGTTTATTAGGAAAATCAATTGAACGTAAATGTGGACTTAACCAAACCAGGCCAGGATTGTGTTGTAATGGGGGGGGGGGGAGGGATGGCGTGGGGTGGAATGGACAGTGGACAGGACCATTTCAAAAGCAATAATATCCAAACCATCCCCCAAACAATTGAAACCAGTATTAAAACAATTTAATAACATAGGTGGATTTAATCCATGTCAAAATAACAAGATGTATGAAACATTATGCATTTTATTATTTTTAAAACGATATTCGCATCAACATTTCCACACATGATATGTCGTGATCACTGAACTGAAAATAAATAGAATGCTCATAACAGGTGAAAAGTGTCGCCACCATGAGCTTGAGGTCACGTGACCGGCACCATCTTCGTTAGCGCAACTTCGCTGGCTCGCGTTGTAGATCAAGGTGGTTTTGAACGCGTCCCAGAATGAAAAAGCCAAATAAATGTTAAAATGACATTTTGTGCCACAATAAACTGCTCCAATCTGTTACGGGAGGGTTGTGGAAAGACGTTTAACAGGTATTCTTGTATGTTGATGAACAGGAATCATGTAGTTTTACTCTGATATCCCACTGCAGTATCACAGCTTCTCATTTGACATTCATCACATGAACCCTGTTGGTAAATCAATTTGTTTGTCGTTCGCATATTGGATTATTACTGTTTTTTTATTGTAGGGAGGATTAATGGAGGAGGATCCACGAGTGTATTTATGTTAACGTCCACCATTAATCCCACCTTCTCGTCGGTTCGGCTGATGGAAGTTTGACTGAAGTCTTTCATGAGCCGGCTAGTGCCGGCGATAACGAGACAGCTTAGAGGCAATTGTGTGACGACGCCCAGTTTATCTTCCATCCGAAGGAGGGCACACACAATGATTAATCACCTTGCCTGTGAAACACCAGGATGACATGTTATAGCTGGGTCGGGATTCAAACCCAGGCGAGACTGCTTGGAGGCAGGCGAGTGTGCGACGGGGCATCCAGTTTAACGTCCATCCAAGGAACGGTGCACACATTGATGAATCATCCTGCCTGCAGCAGTCATGCACATTCCCTCGGCTGCTCACGCTGCCAATAATTTGGGTATTACTATACATAAAGTTGGTTATATTTCAACACTTTGATTTTGCATCATTTTGGTAAATTCATGTTTTCAATTTTGACCTGAAAAAAAAGAAAAAATATGTAATAATTGTGAAATAAATGGGCAGATTTGATCTTTGTAAGCTCCCTAAAATCGCCCTGAGTTCCAAGATGGCGTCCAGTAGCTACACCGGCCTCTGTGTGTTGTGAATGGCAATGAGCATTTTATTTATTTTCAGTTCAATGGTGGGAATCCACATAGTAAACTGAGACAAAAGCCAGGATTGAGGGGGGGGAGGGGTTGAATGTACCAGAAGCCAAATTTAATAACATAGTTGGATTTAATCCATACCAAAATAACAAAATATATAAAACATGAAGCATTTTATTCCTTACAAAAAAAATTGGAGAAACAAGAAAAAATAAATAAAACATTTCAAGAAAAATGTAAAAACAGAGGGATTAAATCTAAAAACAACAACCAAACAAGGTCGGAAACACCATATTACGATGCTGCAATCCTCTTATGGATTACCATCATGACATCTTTTGACGTTTTATGTTTTATGTGGGATTGTGATGAATGAAGAAGAATAACAATGAAGAATGACACCACATTACGATGCCACAACATGACGCTCTTCTGGTTTTGCATCACAATATATTTTGATGTTGTTCCATCACAATCTCACAACAAAAGTAAAATGTCAAAAGGTATCATAATGCTAAACCAGAAGAGGATTGTGGTCTTTTTTTATTTTTTGGTGTGTGATACGGGGCTTCCACTCCATGTATCATCTTTAACCCCTTCTTTTCCTGCTTTTTGAACTCGCTAATCCTCCTTTTGGCTGTTGCCTAAGAAAGGGCCTCTTCAGACACCATATTGATCATATCAGTAGGGATTTACTATCATGTAACAATCTTTTCCTTTTGCATTGCTTGACTAGACCCAAAACTTATTTGTTGAACGTCATTTCGGCAGATGGTTGAGGTTTTGGTGTCTTATGAAGCCTGTAGCTCCCTTTTCTGTAAGGAGCATTTGTACTACTTTGCACGTTGGTGGAATCATTTGCCAGAGTATGAGGAGCGATGAGTTGAGCGTTTTTCATTTGGATCCAGCATGTCGTGTTTGAACCGTTAATTGTTGCATCTTTTGAAGTGGTCCTTTTTGGTGATGGTCATTAATTGTTTGGTAATAATCTTCCACATTTTATTTCAAAGGTGCCAAGTTCCCAATCAAGTGGACTGCTCCTGAGGCAGCCATGTTCGGTCGCTTCACCATCAAGTCAGACGTGTGGTCATTTGGTATTCTTCTCACGGAGCTAGTTACCAAAGGCCGGGTACCTTACCCAGGTGCTGTCCTAATGAGTACAACACATGATTTTGCACGTATATAACAATATGACATGTTGTAAGTTGTAACATGATCAAGCCATGATGCACAAAGGGTTGTGTGCGTGCGTGCGTGCTTGCAAGCAATGGAGTGTGCATGAACATATTTCACTCTTTGCCAACCTCACCAAATCTAAGTGCTGATCACCTCTCTTCTACCTGTTGGATCACTTTCTTCTAATGTCTGTCATATCCTGCTTTTGCCAGCAAGTCTGCAAATGCGTTTTACTGACACACCATACCATTCTGTTCCCATCCCACCATGTTGCCCCACCCCCCGAATTCAATAGTTGTGCATTCATCTTTCCTATTACTTTTGATTGAAACGTTTCGATCGATGAAAGGGTGAAGTGGAAATACAAGTTTGTTTGTATATGCTTCTGTCACAGAGCCTTTGTTTATCGATTGATCTGCACCTGTGGCTAGGTATGGTGAACCGTGAGGTGTTGGAGCAGGTCGAGCGTGGTTACCGCATGCCCTGCCCGCCTGGCTGCCCCACATCTCTACACGACCTCATGATGTTGCAGTGCTGGAAGAAAGAGCCTGAGGAGCGTCCGACCTTCGAATATCTACAAACCTTTCTGGAGGACTATTTCACTGCCACGGAACCACAGTATCAGCCTGGCGAGAACCTGTGAATAGATGTCTCGAGTGGGCAACATGTGGATGGATTGGGTGAAGGAGTGGGTCTAAGTGACCACATGGACAGTCTTCAGTAGTTTTGGCTCGAACCATAGGCTTTGCCACTTTTTGATTCTTTGTTTAAAATTTGCACGCGCCGATGTAGAATTGCATCGGCGTCACCACCGATGTGTTTTTAATGGCCCTCGCCCCTGCAACACCCAAGTGTTACTGCACTTGTTATATTGCTCCGGAATCCTGTGAGGACGGCCTTGCAGAAGGCCCCGTTATTATGGATCTGCTGTAAGCTGACCATTCCCAATGTTTTCTTTTGGTTCCGCATGAAGCTCACAGCCGATGCAGTTCTCTGGGACGGCCGGTGACGTCTCCCCTTGTGGTGCGCCATATCGTTCAGGGTTCAGACCGAGCCAAACTATTGCAGTACAGCCGGCAGATGGCGGCACTTGCTTACTTCCCCCGGCTTTCCTTTGTCTTTTCCTGTGCCAAAGATGCAGGCGGGAGGAGGTGCTTGTCTTTCATTTTAACAAATGTCTGCACCGGTCTCTGGGGGTGCGTTGGTTACCAAGTAGAGTGTGCGAGTTTTTGAGCATTGTACATTTTTAATTTTTTTTTATTTGCACTGCACCCTGGATTCCGATTT
>CM068953.1:165309425-165319728 GCA_035128595.1 Eptatretus atami | reverse complement strand
AATAAATAAATATTATTATAATTATTATTTTCACTAAATACTGTAGTAATGCCAAGTGCTGTAAACTGGACATGCAAGTATATGGAAATGTCACGATAGCGAGACTGTATCTGTGAATGTGAGGTTGTTTTTCTAACCAGGGTGAGGAAATATTGAAATTAATTTTGTGGGTGGGCCAAGTGTGAGGACATATTGAACGTTTATCATTGGGTGGGTGGAGGAGGAAGCGACAATGAAATTCCTTGAGGGAGGGTTTATCATTTGAAAATGTTGCCTTCATCTGTGGGCTAATTATTGGTGCTTCGATGGGATGAGACGTAGAGCTGTTGACTCGGGGTGAGACGTAGAGCTGTTGACTCGGGGTGAGACGTGGAGCTGTGACTCGGATGAGACGTAGAGCTGTTGACTCGGGGTGAAGACGTAGAGCTGTTGACTCGGGGTGAGACGTAGAGCTGTTGACTCGGGGTGAGACGTGGAGCTGTTGACTCGGGGTGAGACGTGGAGCTGTTGACTCGGGGTGAGACGTGGAGCTGTTGACTCGGGGTGAGACGTGGAGGCTGTTGACTCGGGGTGAGACGTGGAGCTGTTGACTCGGGTGAGACGTGGAGCTGTTGACTCGGGGTGAGACGTGAGCTTGTTGACTCGGGGTGAGACGTGGAGCTGTTGACTCGGGTGAGACGTGGAGCTGTTGACTCGGGGTGAGACGTGGAGCTGTTGACTCGGGGTGAGAAACGTGGAGCTGTTGACTCGGGGTGAGACGTGGAGCTGTTGACTCGGGGTGAGACGTAAAGCTGTTGACTCGGGGTGAGACGTAAAGCTGTTGACTCGGGGTGAGACGTAGAGTTGTTGACTCGGGGTATGATATGTGAAACGGTTGACTCGGGTTGTGACGTAGAGTGGTCGACTTGATGGGGTGCAGCGCAGAACGGTCAGCTCGATGGGGTGAAACGTACAACAGTCGACTCGATGGGGTGCGATGTGGAGTGATCGGCTCATTGGGGTGGGATGTCATGGGTTTTTCTTTTCCCTCTACAGGAGCGAAGCTCAGGGAAGAGCTGTGACATCGAGGGGTTGACTTGGTTAGTAAAGGGTGAGGAGGGGGGTTAGCAGAGTGGGTAATGACTGTGCACGGATCCTCCGGCCAATGTTTCCTCGAGTATAGCCACTGAGACTAACGACGTTCTGACCACACGCGTACAATACACATGTTAACGATCCAAGTATTTTATTGAAATTGTATTTTAATCTCATTTTTTGTTTATCGATTAAATATTTCTTTTTTTGTAGAAGCTTGTATATGTTAGCATGTCCTGAAAGTGTCAGCTGTGTATTTTTCAGGTGATTATTTTTTATCTCTAATATGGATGCTGTTTTGTTATCTTTTTATTCCCCTTGACCCCACTGGTTCATGTCGAAGGTTACTTGGCTCCCGGATTGCGGGTGAACCATTACACGGTCCATAAGTTGTTGATTCGTATGTCTTGACAAACCTTTGTATTTCCACACCATGTCGTGTGTGCCCGTGTGCACACCGACACGGCACGCTCACCAAATTCATTGCAAAGAGCGTTAGTCTTTGTGAGAGGAACAAAGTAAACTTTTAATCATGTAGATTTCTTACCTTTATTGCGTTTACAGACTAATTGTATTTACTGTAAAGTTACCTTGCGTGAATGTTCCTGGGAAATACTTGTAATGCATCATTGGGTAAGTATCAAATCATTCCCTCGTTTTGCATTTAAAATAAAAACAGTCCCCGCACACTCAGCCCGGAATCCTGCCCGTTGGGGTGGTGCAATGAGAGGCGTTGTTTCTCTTCCACCACCGTCACCACTTCTCCAACTTGTAACCACTTCCCTCGTGTGAGGGGCCGGCACGGAGCGGCATATTGTCTGTTCCTGTGGCTCCGGACGCCGATCTCCATCTGCTCTTGGTTTATAAAATACTTTCAGGTTGCTTCCATGTAATAATAAAACCCTGGTTTAAATACCAACTGATTTGTGCCAATTCGTCCGCGTACGCCGCTTGCCCGGAAAGATACGGAGCCGAATACTGAGCTTGTGTGCTTACTTGCCTCACGGTGAGTACCGCTGAAGATTACCAAGCTTACCTAATTACCGATTATATCGGCTGGTGGGTACATCTGCTGTTTACCATGCTGGTTTGCTGACTAATTATCAAGCTAGTTAGATTTTCAGACGATGAGTACCTCTGGAGATTACAAAACTAGTGTTCTTACCAATTACTGGGCGTTGAGTGCACTTGCTGATTACTGTGCTAGTTTCCTTACCAACTTCCAAGATAGTGCGCTCACCAATTGCTGGGCAGTGAGTACCTTGCCTGATTACCAAACTAGTGTGATTACTGTGCGGTGAGTATCTTTGCTGATTAGTTTGCTTACCAATTATCAAGCTAGTTAGATTGCCAGACGGTGAGTACCTCTGGTGATTACAAAACGAGTGTTCTTACCAATTACTGGATAGTACGTCTGCTGATTACCAATGTGCTTACCAATAATTATTGGTAATTCAGTCTGATTATAATCAGACTGAATACCATGCTTCTGATTTCCATGCTTGTTTATTTGGTAAAGAATTTTCACATTCTTAATCGAAGGGAAAATGGCATGAAATGTAAATCGAGTGCACAGTATTCGATTCCTCAAGCAATTTTGCTTTTTTGATCACGTTTGCGGTCATCAAGTTGATCAATTGGAACACCCTGGGAAAATGTTCGATTAATTTAACATTATCTCTGATCATTGATTTTGGTTATACAGCATTAAATGTTTGTAAACTGATGCCAAAGAAAATGTTACACTGCACCAAACTACCATTTGTCTTGTATGGTAATCGATCAGATCCGGTAATTACCTTATCTTAACCAGCACCCATTAATATTGCTTGGTTATTTCCTCATTTGTAATTACCGATGCCCATTGTCCCTATTTATTTCGTTTATGTTGATAATTCCTCCTGTCAAGGCAATTGAGGTTTAAATGCAAGGCCATGAGTTAACTTTTAACTTCGTTACCTCGACCCGTGGCATCCTCTACCTTCACTGCGTTATCACGTAATGACAACCTCTGCCTTCACTACGATACCTCGACTAATGGCATCCTCGACCTACTTACCTCGAGCAATGGCAGCCTCGACTTTTACTACGGTACCTCGAGTAATGGCATCCTCTACTTTTACTACGGTACCTCGAGTAATGGCATCCTCTACTTTTACTATGGTACCTCGAGTAATGGCATCCTTACTTTTACTACGGTACCTCGAGTAATGGCATCCTCTACTTTTACTACGGTACCTCGAGTAATGGCACCCTCTACTTTTACTAGGTACCTCGAGTAATGCATCCTCTACTTTTACTACGGTACCTCGAGTAATGGCATCCTCTACTTTTACTATGGTACTCGAGTAATGGCATCCTCTACTTTACTTACGGTACTCGAGTAATGGCATCCTCTACTTTTACTACGGTACCTCGAGTAATGGCATCTCTACTTTTACTACGTAACTTCGAGCAATGGCATCCTCTACTTTTACTCTTACCTCGCGAGCAACATTAATGTTTGTTTAAATACGAAAGCTGTTTGCTGAAGGTACCATTTGATTACAGTGATTTAAACCATTTACAAATGATATATTTTGCCAATTCTTTCCTCGTTTAAGCGTTTCAATGCAATTATTTCATAATTTACGTTTAAACCAAAGCACATGTTGAAGTTTGTCTCCCAATGTCACCTCATGTTTGGAGGAAGGATGGGAGAGGGTTGGTAGGGTGGGTGGATTGTCTGCCATGCACAGAGGGCTCCGCTCCGCACGCACAGCTCACTTTAGGTGAAAGAATGACAAAGAATGAAACCGATTCAAGGATGCCAACACGTCATCACATGACGGACCATTCTCCATGTGATTGTGTAAACTGACATTGCTTCCCCATGGGAGTGAACTTTGTGCGCTTCATATTTGGCACTTGTTTTAGACACTTAACATTTCCAATATTGAATGGATGCTCGGAACTGTTATGTTGGATGATCTTGATGTACTGTGTATAATTAATAAGGTAAGACCAACGTACAGTGCTGATTGATTGAACAAAACTTTTAACCTGTCTGCTGGTGCATGTCAGGAAATTGGGGTGCAATGTTGGAGTCACAAGATGGGAATTCAATTTTTATTAACTCTTCATTCCAAGGCAGGACAATGCTGAAATTAGTATCATGTCCCTTGGAGGGGACATTCAACTGGGGACTCCTCTGCTCACCTTGGTTTGTGGACTTCAAAGATTCTGTCGTGCCTTCAGAAAAGAAAAAACAATTGTGTGGTGGCATCAAATTGTGCCGCAAATGCTGTCCTGACTGAGGTCCGTGGCTCGGTGTGGCCCTCTCTCCACCCCCACCCCCACCCAGCTTCCCATGGCTGAGGGCCCTCGGAATCGGTCGCCGTTCCCCGCCAGGCTGAGGCACGCTCGATCGGTCGCGCCTTCCCCCAGGCTGAGGGCCCTCAATCGGTCCCTTCCCCCCAGGCTGAGGCCCTCGTCGTCGCCCTTCCCCCGGCTGAGGTCCTCGATCGGTCCTCTCGCCCCCAGGCTGAGGGTCCGCTCGATCGGTCGCCTTCCCCGCCGAGGCTGAGGGCCCTCGATCGGTCGCTTCCCCAGGCTGAGGGCCCTCGATCGTCGCCTTCCCCCCAGGCTGAGGCCCTCGATCGGTGCCCCTTCCCCCCACCAGGCTGAAGGGCCTCTGATCGGTCGTCTTCCCCTCCCCCAGCTGAGGGCCCTCGATCGGTCGCCCTTCCCCCCCCCCAGGCTGAAGGCCCTTGATCGGTCGTCCTTCCCCCCCCCCCCAGGCTGAGGGCCCTCGGATCGGTCGCCCTTTCCCCCCCCCCCAGGCTGAGGGCCTCGATCGGTCGCCTTTCCCCCCCCCAGGCTGAGGGCCCTCGATCGGTCACTCCCCCCCCAGGCTGAGGGCCTCGATCGGTCGCCCTTCCCCCAGGCTGAGAGTCCTCATCGTCACCCTTCCCCGCCGAGGCTGAAGGCTCCCTCGATCGGTCGCCCTTCCCGCGGCTGGCCCTCGATCGGTCGTCCCTCCCCCCAGGCTGAGGGCCTCGATCGGTCGCCTTCCCCCAGCCTGAGGGCCTTGATCGGTCACCCTCCCCCCCCCCCCAGGCTGAGGGCCCTCGATCGGTCGCCCTTCCCCCAGGCTGAGGTCCCTCGATCGTCGCCTCCCCCCCGCTGAGGGCCCTCGATGGTCACCCTTCCTCTCTCCACGGCTGAGGTTCTCAATCGGTCACCCTTCCCCCCCCCCCCCTTCCCACTCGGCTGAGGGCCCTCCAATAGTCGCCCTTCCCTTCCTCCCACTCCCCCTCCGGCTGAGGGAAGTGGCTGGCATCCTCCTGCTCCCTCCCCCCCCCCCCCCCGCTGAGGGAAGTGGCCTGGGCATCCTCCTGCCTCCCCTCCCCCGGCTGAGGGAAGTGGCTTGGGCAGCCTCCTGTTCTCCTTCCCCCCCCCCCCCCGCGCGCGGCTGAGGGAAGTGGCCTGGCATCCTCCTGCCTCCCCCCTCCCGGCTGAGGAAGTGGCCTGGGCATCCTCCTGCCTCCCCCCCCCGGCGTGAGGGAAGTGGCTGGCATCCTCCTGCTCCCCCCCCGCGCGGCTGAGGGAAGTGCGCTGGGCATCCTCCTGCTCCCCTCCCCCCCCCCCCGCGCGGCTGAGGGACGTTGTCTCGGCAGCCTCCTCCTGCTTCTCGCTTCCCGCGCGCCCGGGGCTGAGGACCATGTCTTGGGCGATTGTTGTGATGCTACTGTCTCAAACTTCAGGTGTGAGGAAATAATCACTGTTCATGTAATTTGAAAAGATGTGTGTATAATAACTAACTAATTTTATCGATTGGCCACATGTTTAATTGCTGTTGCTGTTATTAATTAAAAGTGCATTTGTAAAATAACTAATTTAAATTACTGTTTGTGTCATACCTCTAACTCTTTTTGTAATTCGAAAAGGTCTGTGTACAATTTTTTTTCATTAAATTGATAATGTGTATAATAACTATATTGTCATTTGATAAGGTGTGTGTATCATAACTGTTTTGTAGTTTGATAAATTGTGTGTATAATAAAGATAATTATACTTTTATGAGGTATGTGTAAAATGAAAGTTTTTGTATTTGCATTGAATATATATCATTGATATGTTTACCTTAGTTTGTGTATTAGAAGTATTTTTGTAATTTATTTGATAGTCCATGTGTATAATATCTATTCTGAAAAATTAATTGATAATACATGTGTATAATTATTATTATAATTTCTACATCATATGTGTTACTACAAATACGTTTATAGTGTGTTTATAATAAGTTATTGTCATTTGATAATGTGTTGCATAACTTTTGTTGTAATTAAGTTGATAGTGCATGTGTGTAATAAGTATTATTTTAAATTCATTCGTGCATTGTAGAAATATTGTTGCCATTGAATGGATGGTCCATTTTTTAATGACATTGTATTTTGATGATGTGTGTATCATAACTATCACTGTAATTAAATTGGTAGTGCATGTTTATAATAACTTATTGTAATTTGATGTGTGTGTGCAATAAGTATTCCTGTAATTAAATTGGGAGTGCATGTTTGTTATAACTTATTGTAATTTGATGTGTGTGTATAATAACCATGACTGTAATTAAATTCGTAATGCATGTTTATAATAATTTATTGTAATTTGATGTGTGTGCGCAATAAGTATTCCTATGATTAAATTGTTAGTGCATGTTGGTTATAACTTATTGTCATTTGTTGTGTGTGTGTATAATAACTATTACTGTAATTAAATTGGTAATGCATGTTTATGACTTATTGTCATTTGATGTCTGTGTGTATAATGACGATTACTGTAATTAAATTGGTAGTGCATGTTTGTTATGACATTGTAATTTGATGTGTCTGTATAATAACTATTACTGTAATGAAATTGGTAGTGCACGTTTGTTATAACTTATTGTAATTTGGTGTGTGTGTCTGTGTCTGTGTCTGTGTCTGTGAACTATTACTGTAATGAAATTGGTAGTGCATGTTTGTTATAACTTATTGTAATTTGATGTGTGTATAACAACTATTACCATAATTAAATTAGTAGTGCATGTTTGTTATAACTTGTCATTTGATGTGTGTGTGTAATCACGATAACTGTAATTAAATTGGTGGTGCATGTTTGTTATAACTTATTGTAATTTGATGTGTGTGCATAATTACTATTACTGTAATTAAATTGTTACTGCATGTTTGTTATAACTTATTGTAATTTGATGTGTGTGTGTTTAACTATTACTGTAATTAAATTGGTAATGCATGTTTGTTATGACTTATTGTCATTTGATGTGTGTATAATAACTATTACTGTAATTAAATTCGTAGTACATGTTTGTTATAACTAATTTTAATTTGATGTGTCTGTATAATAACTATTACTGTAATTAAATTGAAAGTGCATGTGCATAATAACATTGTAATTTGATGATGTGGATGTAAGCCTTATTGTAATTAATGGAAAGCTTGCGTATAGTAATTTTTTTCTGTAATTCTATAATGATTGGACACGTACTAGTGTTCTCCCTACTCATCTGATAATGGTAATTCCCAAGGAGAAGCATCATGTACAGGTGGTTCGATGAACCTTTGCAATTCAAATCCACGATGATCGTTAGGTGTTGAATTCTCTTTCATAAGATGGTTGACCCTTTTTACCTCTGCCACCGAAGGTGAAGGAGGTTATGTTTTCACCCCTTTGTCTGTCTGTTTGTGTGCGAACTGATTAGATTTTTTTGATGAAGATCCAGATCCAGATCCGGATCTGACTACTACAATTTTTAAAGTGATTCTTCACCATTGTGAGATAGGACCAAAAACGATATATAGCACAATAGTTCAAAAAGTTGTGGACATATTTGGACGAAACTTGCTGGACATGTTGGGCATGTGACAAGGAAAAATTGATTCAGTTTTGGTGAAGATCCAAATCCAGATCTGAAAGTTTTAAAGTGATTCTTCACCATTGAGAGATGGTGCTAAACCATTATAGTCCTGTATAGCATGATATTTCAAAAATGTATTGGCCCAGTATGTTCTTGTGGATCACGCATTATGTGGTGGAGGTATGCGCTCTTCCGAATGCCCTTGTAGTTGATCTTGCAACACATGCACACACCCGAACTGCATGTGACTCAGCGAGTGATGTCCGTGTTATACCCAACATACCGCAGTAGTTTCCATTTGTAAAAACACCATGTCGAGCCGCAGGAGTTCTTCGTGATTTTCAAACTAATTTCTGGTGCTGCTGACGTGGCATGTTGGTTAAAAGTAATACTGAACTGTGTGATAGACCCTTGTGGGTTTTTTACATGTGAAAAAACGGCTTGCATAGTTCTCAAAGACCACAGGACACACCAGTGAGCACCTATGGATTTGTTTGAGGAACCTTTTTGTTCAAAATATCCTCACATCCCCACCTTTCCCCACAAAGCCTCACCCCATGTTGGAACGACCCATTTCAGTGGACTGTTCGAGGCAACACACTTTGAAGGTTTCTGCTCATGCACTATTTTGGAGTTTCCATCTCGAATAACAAATATTGTTCTTCGGGATGTTTAATTTGTGGAATGGTGTGTTTATTGATGTGATCTGTGAAATGAGCAACAAGATGTCATCTTGCATGAAAATAGAAAAGATCCACCAATACCGTATTAGGTCAGATAACTAACTGCTAGTGGTGGCGAGTGTCGATGGACATTTGGCTGCTATGTAGGGTAGCCACATGGACAGGTCAGTGTTTTAAAAGGTTCACATAACGATCTTCCATTTGCTGCTGGTTAGTGTAAAGAATTTCACAATCGAATCAATGGAGAAACACCAGCAAATAATTCCTAGTTCCTCATTTGAAAGACCATGATGGCAGTTTGGGCCACATTGTGTACAGCACATGTCAGGGGAAGTGGTCACTGCACTTCCCTAAATGATACTGGATATCAAGCTAT
This sequence comes from Eptatretus atami, assembly GCA_035128595.1. NCBI lineage: Eukaryota > Metazoa > Chordata > Myxini > Myxiniformes > Myxinidae > Eptatretus > Eptatretus atami. The sequence continues at coordinate 165,310,697 of CM068953.1, read as the reverse complement.
CTTCGAGGAGCTTCATTGGCATTAAAAAAAAACACAAAACTCCATGAATTTGCAAATACTTTTAGTGGAGTCCTTCCTACGTCCTCCCCAGCCTTTGTCGAAGCGATGATGATCTATGGGGCCACATGGACCCGGGTTCATTTTGCTAAAATACTCGAAATAGTTCCGTGAGGATGCATGTCAGGGTTACAGTTTATCAGTGTTTCATGGACGGAAGGGCTAACGTCGGTGAATCGGAAAAAACAAAACAAAAAAAACTCTGGTTGTGGTCAAAGGTATGGCCTCCACTTTCCAGAACAGACCATTTGTTTTCCTAATAACAAATGTGAGAGAATCGGAAACATTCTCCGGGTTCAGAATGATCCATCAATCATGTTCGATGATTCTTTAATGAGAATTGCTCCCTTCGAAGACTGCACTAGCTCTAACCATTTTTTTTTAAAATGGGTGTTTGAGGGTTTGATGGTAAAGAAAAACGAATGGAACACCTTTGGCAGTGATGGACTGCTGGCAGTCTTGTGAGGAGGAGGGACTGCTATCAGACCTGTAAGATAGAGACTATGAAGAGCATGGTGGAAATTGGGAACTGTTTGGTGCTCCGACTTCAGTTTCCACAATTATTAATTATTTTCAAATGTTTATCCCCTGGTGAAGGCACAATGGGCTGCGTACACTCGAGCACTTCACGGCCTGAGGGACATGTGGACAACAAGGCAACTGTGCCCAAGAGTGATGGTCGCCAGCAGGCAATTTATGTACCAGATCCCACTCATCATGCCCAGGTTGGTTTGTGCTGCTGGGTAAGGGTGATGGTGGAGGACGTAGTGGTGGTTCATAATGAGGAAGCAGCTATATGGTGCATGTGAATCATTCGCCTCCCCTAGTGTACTTCATTCGTTCCATTTTCCTCAACACCCCTATTTAACTACCTATCCTGACTTACCACCCGATTATGCAACTTTTCCCCACTTACCATTCCATTATCCAACCAATCCCCACTTACCACTCTATTATCCAACCTATCCCCACTTACCACTCACTCTATTATCCAACCTGTCCCACTTACCACCCCATTGTCCAAACCTATCCCCACTTATCACCCTTTTATCTCACCTATCCCCACTTACCAACCCCATTGTCCAAGCTATCCCCACTTATCACCCTTTTATCTCGCCTATCCCCACTTACCACCCTATTTAACTACCTATCCCCACTTATCACCTTATTATCCATCCTATCCCCACTTACCACCCAATTATCCAACCTATCCCC
>CM068953.1:165298083-165309415 GCA_035128595.1 Eptatretus atami | reverse complement strand
CTATTATCCAACCTATCCCCACTTATCACCTTATTATCCAACCTATCCCCACTTACCACCCTATTATCCAACCTATCCCCACTTACCACACTATTATCCAACCTATCCCAACTTATCATCCTATTATCCAACCTATCCCCACATTACCATCCTATTATCCAACCTATTCCCACTTACCCCTTTATCCAACCTATCCCCACTTACCACCACATTATCCAACCTATCCCACTACCCATTATCAACCTATCCCCACTTACCACCATATTATCCAACCTATCCCCACTAACACCATATTATCCAACCTATCCCCACTTACCACCATATTATCCAACCTATCCCCACTTACCACCATATTATCCAACCTATCCCCACTTACCACCCTTTATCTCACCTATCCCCACTTACCACCCTTTTATCTCACCTATCCCCATTATCCAACCTATCCCCACTTACCACCTCTTTTTCTCACCTATCCACTTTCCCACATTTATCCAACCTCTCCCCACTTACCACCCCATTGTCCAACCTCTCCCCACTTACCACCCTTATATCTCACCTATCCCACTTACCCACCCATTGTCCAAGCTATTCCCACTAATCACCCTTTTATCTCGCCTATCCCCACATTACCACCCTATTATCCAACCTATCCCCACTTACCACCTATTATCCAACCTATCCCATTTACCACCCTATTATCCAACCTATCCCCAATTACCACACCATTGTCCACCTATCTCCACTTACCACCCCATTATCCCACTATCCCCACTTACACCATTATCCCACCTTCCCCACTTACCACCACCCCATTGTCTAACCTATTCCCACTTACCACCTATTGTCCAACCTGTCCCCACTTACCACCCCATTGTCCAACCTATCCCCACTTATCACCCTTTTATCTCGCCTATCCCCACTTACACCCATTATCCCACCTATCCCCACTTACCCACCCATTGTCCCACCTATCCCAGTTACCACTCACTATTATCCAACCTATCCCACTTACCACCCTATTATCCAACCTATCCCCACTTAACCACCCTATTATATAGCCTATCCTCACTGACCACCTTTATCCACCTCTCCCACTTACCACCCTATTATCCAACCTATCCCACTTACCACCCTAATATATCCACTATCCCCACTACCACCCTATTATCCAACCTATCCCCACTTACCACCCTATATCACTATCCATACCATATCACCTATCCCCACTTACCACCCTATTATCCAACCTATCCCCACTTACACCCTATTATCACTATCCATTACACCTATTATCCAACCTATCCCACTTACCACCTATTATCCACCTATCCACTTACCACCCTATTATCCAACCTATCCCCACTTAACACCTATTATCCAACCTATCCCCACTTACCACCTATTATCCAACTATCCCCACTTACATCCTATTATCCAACCTATCCCCTTACCACCCTATTATCCAACCTATCCCCCATTACACCCTATATCCAACCTATCCCCACTTACCACCCTATTATCCAACCTATCCCCACTTACCACCTATTATCCAACCTATCCCCACTTACCACCCTATTATCCACCTATCCCCACTTACCACCTATTATCCACCTATCCCACTTTTCATCCTATATATCAACCTATCCCACTTACCACCCTATTATCCAACTATCCCCACTTAGCACCAATTATCCACCCTATCCTCCACTTACCACCATATTATCCAACCTATCCCACTTCCACCTATTATCCAACCTATCCCCACTAACCACCTATATATCCAACCTATCCCCACTTACCACCATATTATCCAACCTATCCCCACTTACCACCATATTATCCAACTATCCCCATTACCACCTTTTTCTCACCTATCCCACTTACCACCCTTTTATTCTCACCTATCCCCACTTCCACCCCATATCAAACCTTCCCATTACACCCTTTTTTCCACCTATCCACTTTCCACCCTATTATCCAACCTTCCCCACCTTATCACCTTATTATCATCCTATCCCCACTTACCACCCTATTATCAACCTATCCCCACTTACCACCCTATTATCCAACCTATCCCCACTTACACCCTATATCCAACCTATTCCCCACTTACCACCCCATATGTCCACCTATCCCACTTACCACCCATTATCCCACCTATCCCCACTTACCACCCATTATCCACACCTATCCCCACTTACCACCCCCATTTGTTAACCAATATCTCCCACTTACCACCCAATTGTCCACTTGTCCCCACTTACCACCCGTTGTCCAACCTTCCCCACTTATCCCCTTTTATCGCCTATCCCCACTTACCTACCCCATTATCCCACCTTCCCCACTTACCACCCCATTGTCCAACCTATCCCCAGTTACCCCTTTTATCTCACCTATCCCCACTTACCACCCCATTGTCCAAGCTATCCCCACTTATCACCCTTTTATCTGCCTATCCCACTTACCCCCTATTTAACTACCTATCCCCACTTATCACCTATTTCCATCCTATCCCCACTTACCACCCATTATCCAACCTATCCCACTTACCCCTATTATCCAACTATCCCCACTTATCACTTATTTACCACCTATCCCACTTACCACCTATTATCCAACCTATCCCACTTACCCACTATTATCCAACCTATCCCCACTTACCATCTTATCCAAACCTATCCCCACTTACCACCTATTATTCAACTATCCCCATTCACCTATATCCAACCTATCCCCACTTACCATCCTATTATCCAACTATCCCCACTTACCACCCTATTATCCAACCTATCCCACTTACACCATATTATCCAACCTATCCCCATACACCCATATTATCCAACCTATCCCCACTTACCACCCCATGTCCAACCTATCCCCAGTTACACCCTTTTATCTCACCTATCCCCACTTACCACCATTGTCCAACTATATCCCCACTTATCACCCTTTTTATCTCGCTATCCCCATTCCACTATTTACTACCTATCCCCACAGCACCTTATTATCCCATCCTATTCCCCTTACCACCCAATTATCCAACCTATCCCCAGCTTCCACCCTATTATCCAACCTATCCCCACTTACTACCTTATTATCCAACCTATCCCCACTTACCACCTATTATCCAACTATCCCACTTACCACACTATTATCCACTATCCACTTACCATCCTTATCCAACCTTCCACTTACCATCTATTATCCAACCTATCTCCCACTTACCATCCTATTTCCATCACCATATCCCCACTTACCATCCTTTATCCAACTATCCCATTACCACCTATTTCTACTATCCACTTACCCCATATTATCCAACCTTCCCCACTAACCACCTATTTATCCACCTATCCCCACTTACCACCATATTATCCAACCTATCCACTTCACTATATCCAACCTTCCCACTTACCACCTACTTATCCAACCTATCCCCACTTACCACACTATTATCCAACTATCCCCACTTCCACCTATTATCCAACCTATCCCATTTACCACCCTATTATCCAACCTATCCCCATTTACCACCCTATTATCCAACCTATCCCCACTTACCCCTTTTATCTCGCCTATCCCACTTACCACCCATATATCCCACCTATCCCCCTTACCACCCCATTATCCCACTATCCCCACCTACCACCACCCCATTGTCTAACCTATCCCGACTTACCACCCTATTGTCCAACCTGTCCCCACTTACCATCCCATTGTCCAACCTATCCCCACTTATCACCCTTTTATCTCGCCTATGCCACTTACCCCCTATCCCACCTTCCCCACTTACCACCCCTTTCAACCTATCCCCACTTACCACCCCATTATCCCACCTATCCACTTACACCCCATTTATCCCACCTAGCCCACTTACCACCACCCCATTGTCTAATCTATCCCGACTTACCACCCTATTGTCCAACCTTCCCACTTACCACCCCATTATCCCACCTATCCCCACTTACCACCCCATTATCCCACCTAGCCCCACTTACACCACCCCATTGTTTACCTATCCCGACTTACCCCTATTGTCCACCTATCCCCATTTATCACCCTTTATCTCACCTATCCCCACTTACCACCAATTATCCAACCTATCTCAACTTACCACCCTATTATCCAACCTATCCCCACTTTACCTTATTATCATCCTATCCCCATTTACCACCCTATATCCAACCTATCCCCACTACCACCATATTATCCAACCTATCCCCATTACCACCTATTATCCACCTATCCACTTACACCAATTATCAACCTTCCACTTCCTTTATCAACTATCCCCACTTACCACATTTTATCTCACCTATCCCCACATTACCACCCTATTATCCAACCTATCCCCACTTGTCATCCTGTTTTTCTCCCGATCCCCACTTTTCACACTCCCTCACCAACATTTCAGTCTCCAACCATCCTCCCAAGTGATCTCTTCCCCCCCCCCCCCAATATTTAAAAGAAAACAAGTCAACTCATGGTCGGTGTCATTGTGCGATTATGAATTTAATATGATTGGTGATGGGGTAATGTGTTGAGTTTGGTTCATTGTAAGGTGATGGGGATTTGTTGGGGTGATGTTTGTGAGGGCAATGCGTTATAATGTTGTGGGGGGTTTGTGAGCGTGATTTGTGACGAGGTCGATTGATTGCAAGGATGATGTCATTGGGAAGAAAAATCTGTTAATTGTAAGAGAATGAGGGATTCAGCGGTTAATTTTCAAGGTGATAGGTGGAGAAGGAGGAAGGGAAGGGGTGAGGGAATGTACTCGATGATCGTATGCATACCCTCTTCACGTGTTCTGCACATCATCCCGGGGTTGCACCATCAAATCGGCCGCTGTGCGTGTTTTCCCTAGGACCTGCCATCCTCGACGGTCCGACAGGAGGCCGAATCTCCAGGTGGGTCACAGCTGGAAGACGGACCGATCGCTCTCATTTCCATAACGTGCTCCTTTTGTAGAAGCTGCATCCGGTGCTGCAATGAGAACCACCATGGATTGCCATACTGAACAACGTTGCTGCTTGACCCATAGTTGTGTTGGTTTGCCAGCTGTTTCTGCGCAGTGAGCTGTCTGCAAGGCAGGCGGATCATGGTCGCAGCAAACATGGGAAACCTAGCTGGGAATTAGGGGAGGGGGAATTGTCTGAACTGGCCTGCGCTTATTACTTTGATGACTGGGGGTGCTGCGGGGACTGCAGATGTTGCTATGAATGCCATGGTTGATTGTTGGCCTGGTTCTTATGTGCCTGTATCCTGGTGCTTGGTGCTGCTTATGCTTGTGTTCGGTGTTGATGCTGCAGATGTTTTCACCGTTCCTTCTGATGTGGTGCACATGGTGCAAGTGTTTACTCTTGCTGTTCTGATGTTTGTGTTTTGCTTACGCTTACTGCTGATGATGCTGAATCTGAATTTGGTGTTGGTGTTTCAATGTTTTTCTGCCGGTACTTTAGTCAATGCTAATTGGAATGAAGTTGTGACCATTTCTGCCATACTCCTCACCCGCAGCTGACATGACGGTGATTGCTCTGTACGACTTTGATGGACTGACAGAGGGAGACCTGACCTTCAAAAAAGGAGACAAGATGCGGGTCCTGCAGCAGTAAGTGCTTGAGCTCCCTGAGCCCCCCTGAAGCTCTCCCCCTTCTCATCAACTTTGAACCCAAATGATGTGGTTTTGCATGGGGTGATGGATGGATGATGGATATGCAGAGTCAGCAGGAAAGTTTCCTTGATTTGCTGGTGATCTCAAGAGGCCAGCAGTTGTCGTCTTACCAGCGGGAATGGCTCCCACCTCTGGTTCACCAGCAGCAATGATTGTTTTGAGCTTAACCGAGTAAATACTTGACTTCTCACCGTAGATGGGTGTTATGGTAAACTCGGCTTCCATGTTGTCCATTTTATTACTACAGGAGTGGGGATTGGTGGAATGCTGAATTACTGCCCTCAGGTCGAAGTGGATTCATCCCAAGCAACTACGTGGCGCAGACGAACTCGCTTGAGACGGAGGAGTAAGTAATTCCATTCAAAAGAACTTACTTTCACACCTGATTGGTGATGCAATTTCTACTCGGCACCACACAGTGGTGTAATAGTAGGTGATTACAAGGTGGATGTTCCATCTCCGAGCATTACTTGGAGGAGTTGAAGCTCCCATGGTTTCTTTCGACTAAGAGCGGGCTGATTTATCAACATCGCCCTGAACAAATATTGAATTCCTGCCTAAGTTGGCTCCAGTCGAACGTCAGTCCTGACCAGTCGTTTTGTGCAAGTCTTGGGCTCATCTACCTCCTCGGGTGACCCCACAAGACGGTGGGATTAATTGTGGCCCTTTAGGAAGTAGAGAAAGTTAACGGTGCAGATTTGGGAATCTATTGGCAGTGTTGAAATATGTATTAAAACCCAATTGCAAAGTGTTGCGGTGAGATCGATTATTAAGTGGTACGTCCGACAAGCCCCTCATCAGCTCTGTTGCGATGATGGCATTGAAGTGGTCACTCATTATTAATGGAAGCTTCTTTTTCTCAGGGCAGTACTTTAACACAGCACCGTATCTCTTCAGGTGGTTCTTCTCGGACGTTAACCGCATTGAAGCCGAGCGCCTACTACTCAGCCCAGGCAATACCATCGGATCATTCCTGGTGAGGGAGTGCCAGTCATCTAAAGGTAAAGGCAAGACGGTGTGTTAAATGAGTACTGTGTGGGTTTGCATGACACGCAACCTGGAAAGACCATTCTTTATGCACTTCGAAAGAACCCAAAAGGCTCGGTTGCACTGCTCTCTCCATAGCTGAGGGGAAGCATTCAGGGTGCGCAGCGCACGCAGGCCCTGCCACAAGCACGGCGGATCGAGAGCTTGTTGCATGATCATTACTGGGACAAATTAAACACTTTTGCACTCATCACTTGACACCACGGTATGACGGTGAAAAGCTGTGAAAAAGATGACGGTGTCTGGATTTTTGCGATGAAGTCATTTTGGAGCTAAATGGCAAAATCTCTGTGGTCAGATGTTCAGTGGTTTCTCAACTCTTGCCACACACTTCCCTTAAAACTTCCCGATTCTTGGAAACGACGAAGCATCTGCTTCAGTTTCGATGCTGAAAGCAACCGAGCAATGTTTCTGTTTTGCTGTGACAATGTATTTGATTTTTGTGTAGCTTTCCTGCACCCTTCGTACCCAGTTCCGGTTTTCGTTATCTGGAAAGTGCCAGGGCATTAACAAAGGCCCTTTTATCGGGGTATGTGCCAGTGGCAAACAAAGAAAGAAGGAATTAATTGCTTCCCATTTGGCGCTTTTCTGTGGAAATTCCAACATAGAAAGAAGGACTTGCATGGTCTATTGTGAAAAAATTTCCAAACAACATCGAAAAGAAGGACATAGCATGCTTGTGAAAATGCCAAACAATAGACAAAAAGGATTGCATGCTTGTAAATTACCAAACAATAAAAAGAAGACATCATGGCTGTGGAAATTCCAAAACAATAAGAAAAGATGAATCTATTGCATGGCTTGTGGAAAATTCAAACAATATGTAAAAAAGAAGGGAAACATTGCCCAGCTTGTTGGAAAAATTCCAACAATCGAAAGAAGGGAAACATTCATGCTGTGAAATTTCTTCCAAACAATAGAAAAGAAGGACATTGGATGGCTTGTGGAAATTCAAACATAGAAAAGTAAGGTACATGCTGCTGTGGAATCCAACAATCGAAAAGAGGGACATGTATGGCTGTTGGAAAATTCTAACAATTAGAATGAGAAGGACATTGCTGGCTTGTGAAATTCATACATAGAAAGAAGGACATATTGCATGGCTTGTGGAAAATTCCAAACAAATAGAAAGGGACATATGAATGCTTGTGAAAATCCAACAATAAGAAAGAAGGGACATGCATGCTTTGAATTCCAAAATAGAAAAAACGGACATTGCATGGCTTTGTGGAAATTCCAAACATTAGAAAGAAGAGGACATGAAGGCTTTGTGGAAATCCCAACTAATAGATAAGAGACATTGCATGGCTTGTGGAAAAATTCAAAACAATAGAAAATATAGGACATTGCATGGCTTGTGGAAAATTCCAAACGATAGAAAGAAGGGACATTGATGGCTTTGTGAAAATTCCAACAACTCGAAAAGAAAGACATTTGCATCTGTGGAATTCCAAACAATAGAAGAAGGGGAACATTGCATGGCTTGTGGAAAATTTCCAACAATAGAAGAGAAAGGACATTAGCATGCTTGTGGAAAATTCAAACACACTAAGAAGTAAGAAGGACATTGCATGGCTTGTGGAAAATTCCAACAATAGAAAAGGGACATTGCATGCTTGTGGAAAATTCCAAACAATCAGAAAAGAAGGGACATTGCATGCTTGTGGAAATTCAAACAATAGAAAAGAAGACCATGCATGGCTGTGGAAAATTCCAAACAATAGAAAGAAGGGACATTGCATGGCTTTGTGGAAAATTTCCAAACAATAGAAAGAAGGGACATTGCATGCTTGTGAAAAATTCCAAAATGAAAGAAGGGACATTGCATGGCTTGTGGAAAATTCCAAACAATAGAGAGAAGGAACATTGCATCGGCTTGTGGAAAATTCCAAACAATAGAAAAGAGGGACATTTGCATGGTTGTGGAAAATTCAAACAATAGAAGAGAAGGGAGTTCCATGGCTTGTGAAATTTCCTAACAATAAAGAGAGGCATTCCATGCTTATGGAAAATGCCAGATGATTAGAATAGAAGCACATTCAAAAAAAAAAAATATTCTCCTGTTGCACGCTTACTACCCCCCGTGTGTTCCTGTGTTCTTAGGAGGAACCAAGTAATGCTCGAGAAAAGTTTATATAAAGGGGCGCCAATTTTTTTTTACACAAACTAATCACACGCATGCACATTATCTTTTGTGTTTTCGTTTTCAAGGTACACAAAAATAACTTTACGTACTGACGACGGGTTTTAACCGATATATTTAACCTATATTTTCCCCAAGAATGGAACGGTTTCTCTGCATTACTTACGGTATTCCATGTTTCAGCCAGTTTTCTTCTTGAATTAGAGCACCTGAAAACTTTTTTTTTTCTTCCAAAGTCCACTTTTACAGTGTCCCTAATTATGCGGCTGCGGGTAACTTCGAAGTCTCAACAAGTGTTCCTCTATTAATATTCAAAATTTCACAAACTTTCATCTAAAACAGTTCATAAGTTATGAGCCACTTGCATTTGACTATTTTACGACTGGAGTCAAATTTTTTCTATGTCCAAGTGTTTTGAGGTTCACCCCTATCAGCAAAAACTAGCAAAAAAAAAAGCAACACCATGGCATTTAGGTGGAATTTGTTTTGAAAGTCATTAATTAGATGTATTGTCCGATGTATATTCCAAGTTTCAGCTCGTTTCAATGTATCGCCTTTGAGATATGAGCGCCAACACATTTCAGGCGGACGGACAGACTGACAGACACCGACGTTGATTTTGAGGGTTTTTGTTAAAAACTCAACAATGCGGAAATGGACTTTGCTGAAATTTGGAACATATGACCTCAACATACAAAGGATTAATTTCTGAAATTTGCAGCCGATTTTGTGCAGTAGCAGCTGAGAAACGAATTTTCAGTTCCTGTGTTAAAGTTGCATGCAGAGAAACCCTTCACATAAAGGGAGGGGCACTTTGTGCTTCCCTTGATTGCTGCAGGAGTCTGCTTCTAACAACACTGCTGTTGCATACTAATGCAGAAGAACAGAATTCAAGCTAATTGGTTCGCGGGCACCAGCAGTGACCACTATTTTCGTTGTGTCTGTGTGTCTGTCTGTCTGTCTGTCTTGACTCTTCTCAAGAGCAATAGCTCCGTGACCGTTTGATGCGATCTTGATGAAACTTGGACACAAGCTAGATATCATGGTCTAGTTGTCTTTTGTATGAGGGCGTCCCACGCGCCTTTGGGCAGACCACGCCCACTTGAACTTTTTTATTTTATTTTATTTTATTTTTCTCTCGATTTTTTTTCTCGCAATTTCATTTCCTAGAAGCTTGGCGTAATTCCATAAGTACAAACATATAAAAAATCCGATTGATTTGGTCACTTTGATGGAAAAGATAGGTTTTTACGGTAGAGTTCCTGCAAAAGCTTCCACTAACTCAATTGTACCTATTGTGGCATTGTTTTTCAATAATTGCCCGAACCAGCGAAACCATCGTCGCCTCCCGCGCTAGTACGAATCACAATGTGAGCACAGCGACGATGCACGGTCCTCTTGCAGCATTACTCGATACACTTGAATAAGCATTGCAGGTCGAGAGATTTAACTTAAAAGCGGAAATTACCAGAAATAATTGCAAGTGCCAAAGCTCTGTACGTTGAGTGAACCCACAGATGCAATTGATATGTACTACTATATTTATTGCGAGGATAATCAGACATTGAAAGGACATTTGCAAGGTCCACCGACCTTGCCTCTGTCATTTCCTCATATCACACTGCACCGGGTGCACAATTGGGCAGCCCAAGGATATGTTCCATCAGCAAGCAGCTTGCTATTGCTTTCCAAACCAGCCGTTCCGTATCAACCGCTTTAGAAGCCGCTCGCCTAGCCGCTTGGGAAGTGATTGAGAGGTACTGCGGTATGTTAGTAAAAATGGTCGCCATAGTCTGATGCAAAACTACACTACAACCAATGAGATGTTCAGAGACATGCTGCTGCTGTCAGTTATGTTTAATCATATTATTCAAACGTACATTTCGTACTTTTATTGTTGTTTCCACTTTTCATGCTAATTCTTCAAGATCTACAAAAATGCAAAGCCCCTTCACCCCCTTCCCAAAATGTGGACGATGGTAGGGTCCATATTGTAGATAAGCTTGGCAGGGGCTTCTCCTTCTCTCTCATTTATTTATTTTTCTTTTCCTCTTCCTCGTACTCTGTAGCCGCTGCCAACGCAATAAATTTATTTGGGGAAGTTGTCACGAGAGGATCGAATGAAACTGAAAATGATGGCCGGACGGCATTTGTTGGAGTACCACGATAGCATTGTTTACATTGGAGACCGCCATGTTGTGAAGCGGTGCCGAGCACTCCATTTTGTTGGAGTGCTTGCTTGAGTGCTTAAAATCAAGCATGCTGCTTGGCAAGGGATAGCAAGCTGCTTGCTAACAGAACACATGCCAGGTCATGCTTTTACAAGATCACAGGATTAAAGCACCATTGTGCAAAGGCAGCCCCTTAATGACCTATAGGACATTATCCTGGTGAGAGCAACGGCAGGAGAGCCAGAGAAAGCTTGCAATATATTGTTGCGGGGCCGGGTATCGGCGACGAGCACGACCGCT
>CM068953.1:165261913-165297861 GCA_035128595.1 Eptatretus atami | reverse complement strand
CGTGCTCGAACCGTGTGTGACCCGAGCGGATGGTCACCGAGATCCGTCGGTCCAAATGTCCTCTTCCGGCCACAACAACGGCCTGGCTAATTCTCCAACACGCACCGTGTTAAACCAATAAAAGAAACACAAACACGAACTGATTACAATTTAACACATGGTTTATGTATAATGGGCAGGGGGCACGCAAGAAGCAGAGTTTCCGAATAATAGAGAAGCACGTATGTACAGCCAAGAGCACTTGTACAATTACTACTTACTAGACTGCACCACACAACACACAACACACACACACACACACACACACACACACACACACACACACACACACAAGAAACGTGGCCACAGCCTTTATTGAGGCCTCCAGCTCGGAGGGAAGGCGAGCTGAGACCAGAGCCTGTGTCGGACCTGTCCACCTCGTGTGGTCTTCGAGCTGATTCGACCAGGCACCAGCGAGAGGCGAGCCGAATCCAGACACCGGCGGCCGCGATCAGCCTCCTCAGCTCCGCTCGGCGCTCGTCCTGGCAACCAAACCTCTCCTCTGTATCCTTCAGAAAGACGGCGTGCACCCCTGGCGGTTCTGTTGGCAGCAGAATCTCTCAATCTCGAGCTCTGGTGTTCGCCGACAGAGACATGGCGCTAACCCCTGCGGTTCTTGCGGGCGATCGTGTCTCTCAAGCGCTCTCTCTCAGGTCCGAAATCGCGCCGCACCCTTATTCACCCTGTCTCCGGGGGGTGGGGGGACGCCTCTGCCCTCCTTGCTCTCCCTCACTGGACGGTTTTGGCGTGCACAATCACTCGTCCCCCTGTCACTGGCCAAAATGAGCGGCAAGTCCGTCGATTGGCCCAGGGGCGTGGTGACGTCACGCGGACCCCTTTCTCCCTGTCACGGGATCTGATTGGCTGAGCGGCGGTCACCCCACCCATAGCACGCTGATTGGTCGAGGGCCGTCGCGAGGCTCCTCCTTGAACTCCGCCCACCAAACAGGCAGAGGAACTGTATTCTGCGTGGGCTCCGCCCACATACGTGCTGACACGCACGTAGGCCATGGCGTCGGTCAGAGCGAGGTGAAGGTGATGCTGGCGTTGTCGTAGTTATGAGGGGTGGAAAAAACAAGAAAACCCTGACGATCAAAATAACTCCTCAGCGCATGAACATTTAATTACCCATTAAACAGGGGACGGGACCCTAACTAGAAACACATACTTACTGATATAACTGTTCTATCGGACCTGTATGTTGTGTGCTCAAGGCTTCCAGATTCGCAACAATATTACATTACTCGTATAAAAGCCCGTCTGTCAAAAATGACGGGTTGGAATTATTTTATTTGAAATATTCAGAGACTGGAAGATATGATGTTTTGTAGAAAGAAAAAGAGTTATTTTAAAACGCTACATGTACAAATGTTACCCTATTTTTCTTTATCTTCTGGGACCTTTCATTTTGAGGGTATAGCTTCGTGAGTGTGCCTAAGCCTGAAGCCTCGGCCTAGCGTCAGGTGTGCTTATATTTTCTTTATTTATTCGACATCGCACATATGTAAATGAGCACTTGTTTTACTCTGTGACCATTACACATCACATGCAGTGAATTTCACCTCCCTGCGCCTTGTATTTATTGTTATTTTTTTTAAACCTTCTGTACACCGCCATTGAGGCTCGGTTGCAAGTCACCATCTACATTTCCAAAAGAAGAGACGTAATTACTCGTTAATGGAAAATGTTTTTCGAGTTTTTTTTAACTTTTAAATCTTGTAAAAATAGACCGCCATGAACACACAGTCGTGGTAAAAGATTGGCCTTTAAAACCCTTCTTAAATCGTCCTTTTGAAGAGGGACAGACCGCACGAACAACTACACAAACGAATATACACACACACACATTGTTTTTTATATGTGGGAGATATGGAACGGTTTCTCCATTACATGCGGTATTACATTCTCTCTATTACATTCCATGTTTCAGCCAGTTTTCTTCTAGAATTAGAGCACCTGAAAAACTGATATTTTTTTTCTAAAGTCCACTTTACCGGTCGGTGTCCCTAATTTTTTCCTATGTCCATAATTATGCGGCTGCGTGTAACTTGGAAGTCTCAACAAGTATCTGTCTATTCATATTCAAAATTTCATGAACTTTCATCCAACAGTTCATAAGTTATGAGCCTTTGTGTTTGACTATTTTACTACTGGAGTCGAAATTTTTCTTTGTCCAACTATTTGGGGTTCACCACTATGAGAAAAAATAAGGGCAATACCCTTGGGTGCACACCTGGTAGAATAATGATACTGAGGAGGAAGTTCAAGCGTGGGATGGAATCAGTAAAATGTACCAACAAAACCAATGTTGTAGCAAATACCTATTTTGTATGGCAACCCCCCCCAACCATACCCGTAAACCCTCTTGGACCTGTTTCTTTTGGGGTTTTTGTATACGTTGTCGAGGTTCGTATGAGAGCTAACAAACACACAACAAGGGAGCAGGAGACAAGAGTGGTGGAGAGGAAGACAAAACAGTGGGAACAGAGACATTAGGAGATCTGTGGAAGGGAGAGGGATGGGGTGGGAACATGGGATATCAAGATGGACACTGCAGGACTTTCAGGTCCTTACCCGACCGGGACTTTCAGGAAGGAAAGCAGGGAATTTGAAGGAGTGGGTTTGGGGTGGATTAATGGGTAGAAAAGATCGAGGTTTTGGATGGGGACGATAAGAGGAGTTGGTGAACTGCTGTTTTGAAGGCTGTAGGAAGAATGGGATTGAAGAGTGAGGGAGTTTATTCCAAAGACGGGGAAAAAGAGGAATGAAAGAGTGAAGGTGAGCAGTGATTTGTGATTTTTGTCGTTTTAAAAGAAGGGGTTGCTGTCGTACCTTGAGCGCCCTGCGGAATAATGGGGGGGGCACATATCGCATACAGAGCGGGGGGAAGTGAGACTGGAGAGGAGATGGTAGAAGACAGAAACACTACCGACCTGTCTGCAGTGAGAGAGAGGGAGAGAGAGAGGCACAAAGACTCAGCCTCATCGCGGGAGATACAATGGTCTAAATGCCTTGGTTTCCACAGTGTGAAGCCGATAAAGGTGTGAGGCAGGAACACCAGCCCAGAGGGAGAGCAGTACTCCATCAGCGCGGACTAAAGCTTTGTATATGGTCAGGAGCTGAGGTGGTCGAGGAAGGACTTTGCACGACGGAGGATTCCCAGTCGACAACTTGCTTTGGAGCGAGGTTGAAATGTGGCTTTCCCAGAAAAGATCATGGCAGACAGTGAGACCCAGAAGCTTGAAAGAAAAGACTTCTTCCAGAGGATTGTTGAGAAAGTCGATGGGGGCGGTGGGGGAGGGGTGGGAGTGGTCCAAATGGTCTTTATGGAGACACATCGTGAGAGTGTGAGATTTGTCCGGATTGAAAGACATGTTCCACGTGTTGGACCAGTTTGTGATTTCACCAGATCTGCAGTGAGCGAAGAAGCTGCTGCTTGCCGGTCTGAGGATGACAGATGGTACGCAGAGGGTGGTCATCAGCAAAGAGATATAGAGGATTTTCCAGAGAGTCGGAGAGATCATTGATGAAAACCAGAAAAAGAACAGGGCCCAGAACGCTGCGTTGAGGAACTCCAGCCTGGACAGGAAGAGGGGATAAGAACTCCATTTAGGGCACACGTTGACTGCGACAGGAGAGGAAGTCTGCGAGCCGTGAGTGGAGATGGCCTTGGATATCATAGGAAGAGAGTTTGGTGAGCAGGGCAGGGTGCCAGACTGTGTCAAAAGCACATGATATGTCGAGGGATATGGCTCTGATTTCATGTCCGGCATTGAGGACCTCCGTCCATTGTTGGGAGAGCAGAAGCAGCATTTCCAGGGTGGAGTGCCCTGGTCTGAAACCAAGTTGATGATCAGAAATCAAGCCATTGGCAAAGAGGAAGGATTTAATGTCTGAAGCGATGATGGATTCCATAACCTTGATGATGATTGGGAGAAGGCTGATTGGTCTGTAGTTGCAGGGATCTGTTTTTGCACCTTTTTATGCAGGGCAGTAATGTTTGCTAATGTCCAAGCTGATGTGAGATGACCTTGAGCAAATGAGAGTGAATAGGACAGAGAGAGGTGAGCAAGAGCAGAAGAGCAGGTTTTTAGGACACATGAGCTGATGCCGTCTGGACCGGTTGCGGAATCTGAGTCGAGGTTGACAGCAAGCTCTCCACCTTGTTAGGAGAAAAGGACACAGAGTCCAGGGACAGCTGGCTGTGATTGGTAAGGTGGGACAGAGAGCGATGCGTTTCGGACACAAGATTTAGATGCAAACAACGAGTTTAGCATTAAGCCTTTTCAAGTGAGGTATTAGCAGTCGGCCATTTGAGGTAAGGGAGGGTATGGAGGGGAACATACACCAGAAACAGATTTGATGAGACGCCACCAGGATTTGGAGGAGGGAGAGAGTTTGAGAGTTCAGACTTGAGATTAGAAAGATGTTGTTTTCTGGCTCTCCTGAGGGTAGATACACACTTGTCCCGAGCTTGATGGAAGGAACTGCAATTTCCCTCAGTTGGGTTTGTTTTCCATGAGGCAAAGGTAAGTTGTTTCAGGAGAACTGCCTCACCACAAGCTTCAGTGAACCAAGGGCGGGAGGAAGGGTAGGACAACTGAAGATGAACTGAAGACGATTTTTAGCTTGTCTGGAATTTACATTTCAGATAAGGTGTTGTCATTGCTTACCGTCCGTCCTTCCATCTCCTTTTCGACTTCTCTGGCCAAACCGCTGGGTCACTCCTGCTGAAATTCGGCAGCACTGTTCCTCTCCTGACTGCCAAAAGGGATTGCAAACCTCGTTCTGGTCACGTGACTTTCTAAGCTGGTCAAAATTGTCAACATCGTAAATTTATTTAAAAATCTTCTCCAGACCCACCAGTCGGAATGCTATCAAACTTGGGTGACATTAGGGATCGGGTCCTAATGTTAAAAATGAGTCCATGTTGATGATGTGATCAGAAGTGTTTCAAAATGGTGGTCGCGCAAATTCCTTCCAAAATCATCTTCTCTCGACCTACCAGTCAGAATGCCATCAAATTTGGGGAACACCATTAGGCCAGGGTAGGGATGTTGATTAAATTGCGGAAATCATGCAGATCACCTGATCGGAAGTGTCATCATGGCGGACTTCGTAAATGTTTGGGAAAATCACATAAATTCCTTCAAAAACTTTCCTCCCCAGACCCACCAGTCAGAATGCTACCAAATTTGGGTTACAACATTAGGCCAGGGCCAAGATCTACAGGTCCTGTGGTCCTATTTTTAAAATAGCATGAACAAACTTAGGCAGGTTACAGGTGATGAAGGTTGTCGTCAAGTTTCATCAAAATTGTGCGTGTTGTTTCGGACAAGAAATCAAATACCTATTTGAGGGGGCAACCACCATGAAGGAATTTTCATTCCCTGAATTAAAGTTGCGCACCGAGAAATTCTTCCATACAAAGGGAGGGGTGCTTTGTGCTTCTATTGATTGCTGAGGAACTTTCCATCAACAAAGGACACTGTCTGGAGCATCATCACTGAAAATCTCAATGCACAAGGTGTGCACAAAGATGGTCCCAAAGCTGTTGTCCGAGGACCAGAAACAGCAAAGAGTCACTGTCTGTCAAGACATTATCGAGCACCTCGAGGACGATCCAGACCTGCTTGGGAGAGTCATTACTGCCGATTAATCGTGGATATTCGAATATGATCCCAAGACCAAACGGTAGAGTCGTCAGTGGAAAAGTCCGGCATCACCAAGATCAAAGAAAGCAAGGATGTTGAAGTCGAAGGTCAAGGTGATGCTCATCACGTTTTTTGACATCAAGGGCATCGTCCACTTCGAGTTTCTACCACAGGGTCAAACAGTGAATCAATACGTGTACAAGGAGATCCTCCGGCACCTCATGAGGTCATTCCGGGACAAGAGGGATCTGTGGGAGAACAACGCTTGGGTGCTCCACCATTACAACACCCCTGCTCACTGTGCCCTGAGCATCCGACAGTTTCTGGTGGAGAGGAACCTGCCAACTCTGGAGAACCCCCGTATTCGCCAGACTTGGCCCCTTGTGATTTTTTTCCTTTTCCCCAAGCTCAAGGGGGTGATCAAGGGGACCCGATTTCCTGAGGTGGAGGCCATCAAAAGGGCTGTGACGACGGAGCTCCGGAGGATTCCAGAAGAAGCCTTCCGTGCATAGAAGCGTGGTAGAATAGGATGGACAAGTGTGTGAGACTGGAGGGAAACTATTTTTGAAGGGGACAAGCTGTGATTTCAATATATTTTTTGGAATAAAATTTCTGTGAAGTCAGTCCCGTTACTTTTTGACGGACCTCGTATGCAAATTTTCATCTAGTTTCAATGTACAGCCTTTGAGACGTGAGCGACAACATGTTTTTGGTGGAAGGACAGATTGACAGACACCGTGAATTTTGAGTGTTTTCGTTAAAAACTCAACAATGCAGAAATGGACGTTACTGAAATTTGGAACATATTACCTCGACGTACAAAGGATTTACTTCTGAACTTTGCAACCAATTTCATGCAGCAGAAGCTCAGAAACGAATTTTCAGTCCCTGTGTTAAAGCTGCATACAAAGAAACCGTCCCATATAAAGGGAGGGGTGCTTTGCGCCTCCGTTGATATATAATGTGTCGATAATGACGACAAGCTGTATATACCATCTTGCAGCATTATGACTTGACCCTAAACCACCTGTAATATCTTCTTGTGACAACTGGATTATAATCTACATGTACACCATCTTACTGGACTATAATCGACCTGAGCACCATCTTCGTGTAACGACTGGACTGTAAACAAGTACAGTACCATCTTCCAGTCCTCGACCGCTGTCACATCCAAGGAATTGAGTATTTCCTGATGCAAGCCCAGCTTCACTGGTTAGGACACCCCACACGTTTGGAAGACCATAGAATCCCGAAAGCGCTTTTCTATGGCCAACTAAAATTTGGTAACCGTTCACTTGGTGGACACGTCTGCACTCGAGTCTTGTGCCATTTTAGTTGCCATCTCGTAGCATCAGGCCACAAACAGGTGAGCTTGGCATAACATTTGCCCCAAAGGCCGAGGCCACTTTCAATGTGTGAGACTTGCTATCAAGAGACAGTGAAGGCAAGAAAGGAAAACCTGCCAATGCCCACCTTCGCAAGGAACAGCTTATATCTGCAGTATTTGTGCTGGGAGGGTGGGTGGGGCTGAGGACTTGGGGTTGGGATGTGGGAGGTTGAGGGCTTGAAGAGGAAAGGGGGAGCTGTGGACCTAGGGTGGGGTGAGGATGGGAGGACAGAGAGTTGGGGTTGGGTGGGGTGCAGAAAGGGACAGAGAGTTGGGAGAGAGAGCGTTTTAGTTTTGGAGAGGTTTGAGTACTTGGGGTTGAGAGGGGTAGTTTGAAGACTTGGGATAGGGGGTGGGGGAGAGAGGGTGGCTTGATGGCTTGCGAATGGAAGGGGGGTTTGAAGGGACTATGGCTTTGGGGAGGTGGGGTTTGAGGACTTGGCTTTTGGAGGGGGTTTTGAGGACTTGGGGTTGGGAGGGGAGTTTGAGGATTATTGTCCAGTAATATGGTGCACATGGCAGTTTTGGGTTGGGAAGGGGGAAGACTTGTGGTTGGGAGGGAGGTGTTTGTTGACTTGGACTTGAGGTTGGTAGGTGGTGGTGTTAACTTGAAGAGGGAAGGGGAGGAGAGAATTGGAGTGGGATGTTGAGGCTTTGTGGGGGAGGTTGAGAACTTGCGGTGAGGGAGGGCGGGTGTGTTGTCGACCTGTGGTGGGGGAGGGGTTTGATGACTTGGGATGGGGGGGGGGAGAATGAGTTGAGGACTTGGAGTGGAGGCCTGAAAACTTGAAGTCCCATTTTACATTACGCGGAATTTCCGTGGGTCCCTCTTTGTATCATATTAGAGTGTGACTGCTGGACTATATATGTCATCACTGACTTATCACATGTTCATCTTACTGGACTATCATCTACTGTTCACCATCTTACTGGACTATAATCTACATGTTCACCATCTTCGTGTGATTTCTGGACTATAAACTATACTGTACTATCTTGGTGTGATTAATCGACTGTAAGCGAAGTGGATCATCTCAAACAGCAATTATCTTGACTTTCGGCTGCTCTTTGTGGTTTTGGATGTCCAGGAAATGTGGTTTCCTGTTGAGGTGGTGTGTTTAGGTGGTTGTAAGCAAAAACTGCAGGTGTTTGTATGGAGTGTGCTGAATGTTTTGTGAAACGCTTGTATATAATGTTTTTTAATTCATACTTGTTAACCCATATCAGTAGTGTGACTGGCATTCTCTTTGTCGTCCATTTATAATTTATGATCGATATGATATATATTTAAACAAGTGAAGTAAGTGTTCAATTTACCCAGCCTGCGAGAAAAAATATCGCGTAAGATGGGCGGTTACCTGATCTACTGACCACATGAGAAGGTGTGTTGAATATAAGCTTTTGTTTATCGTCTGTTGGACTGACATTTCTCGTACATTTTTATCTTTTTTAGATCCTGGTGAAGGATCTCTAAGTCTTACTCACGTTGTTTTTTCTGTGGACTTTTTTGTTTCACAGCCTACAGTTTTCATCGAAACTTCCTGAAACTTGGCATATACAGGGTGTCCCAAAAAAATATACAACTTTTCATCTGCAAAGAGGATGGCCATAACATTATTTTTTAAAAAAGATATATGGCTGGATGAAAGCTGAAAGGTTGAAGTTTATTGTACCAATGTCAAATTGCCACTAAAATTTAAATTTTGGGATAGAATCGTCGTTTTCTTTTAGACCACATGTTCGACGTAGGCTCCACGTTGTCCGATCACTGCCTGCAAACGCGTTGTATGTTCTCCATCACTTTGGGAAACGTTTCCTGAGGAATGTTCTGGATTTCTCGGTGGATGTTTTCCTTCAGCGATCAAGAGTCTGAGGCCTAGGGTTTCCATAGATCCTGTCCTTGAGATACCCCCACAAGAAGAAGTCTGGAGGAGTAAGGTCAGGGGAATACGGTGGCCACTCAACGTCTTCGTAGAGGGAGATAAAGCGCCCTCAAAATGTTGG
This sequence comes from Eptatretus atami, assembly GCA_035128595.1. NCBI lineage: Eukaryota > Metazoa > Chordata > Myxini > Myxiniformes > Myxinidae > Eptatretus > Eptatretus atami. The sequence continues at coordinate 165,288,774 of CM068953.1, read as the reverse complement.
TTGAGAAAACGCTTGTTTCCCTGGCTGTATGGGGCGTGCCCATCCTGCTGGAACCACTGGTTCTCATCTGGATCAGGTTGTTTCTCCTACGGGCCTGAGTACGTAGCTCAGGCAGATAGAATTCCTGAATCATTTCGCGATAGTTCCTCTGGTTTACCGTGCAAGTGCGTCCCTGGTCATCTTCAAAGAGTATGGCAATTATCCCATACCAACCACACGCCACCCACATGGTGACTTTGAGAACAGATCGAGGCACCAGTTCAGTTGATGCATTACCAGGATTTTCAGTTCCCCAGTACCGAAAGTTTTGCTTGTTTGCCTCCCCGGACAAGTGAGCATGGCATTCGTCCGTCATGTGAAGTTTTTTGAGGAAGTCTGCATCTTCCTCCAACTTTCCTGAGAACCAATTTGCAAAGTCTAGTCGTTTGCGTTTCTGTTGATCAGTAGCACCGTTTCCGTTTGAATTTTGTATGGAAAGGCATGAATGTCTTGGCGAAGGATCCTCTGAACGGTGCTCTTATGAATGTTTGTCTCGGCAGAAAGTCGTCGAATCGATTCTTTTGGACTCTAAACAACCGCCTGTCTCACCATTTCCACATTTTCTTCACTTCGACCTGTCCTCTTCCCACCACTGTGACCCTTGTGAAGGTCACAGATGGTTCCCACATTGGTAAACTTTGCGATGGTGCACTTTATTGTCCGAAAGTTTGGTGCGTGGCGCAAGTGGATACCGAAACGTCTCGAGTAAAGACGTTGCACCTGTATCACACTTTTCGTCTGGTGCAAGTTCAACAATTTTCGTCCGTTGTTGTACGGTCAGTCTTGGATTTTTCTGGGCTTGCTTGGAATCAAAATAAACTTCAGGGTCTCTGCAACAAGAAATGAAGCATTAGTGACAAGATTACTGCTTGTTTAGGATCAAACGAAGCATTTTAAAGTTGTATATTTTTTTGGGACACCCTATACATGTAAAAATACCCTGCGCAGACAGTAACCATCTCCAATTTTGAAAATTCCTCCGAGAAAAAAAGTTATGACGTCAAATATCTCCGCTAATGGAAATCGCCTAAAAAATTATCTCCGAAACTCGGCAAGCTGTTTGAATTTTGTTTGCGGGAATCAAGCCGGGCATTAGGAGAGATTTTTCGCAAACCTGATACATCACAATGACGTCATATTCGTTTTTATGACGTCATCATTAAGAGGACGACGATCTTGGTTCATTCGAGCTTGTTAAAGTCAAATGTTGACGGCTTGTATTTTAATATGCCGGAATCCGATGATGTTTGAGATTTATGGTGATGAGTTGTGAAAAATGAAATGCAAGTTTTGAAGTTGGATTGATGGGGAGGACGTGCACAGTATTAAAATACTCCAAATTTCCTGGAATTATGATCGCACCAGCAATTACCATGTGTACTGTATGTGTGTCCGTCTTTACGAGTGTGGATGGCGTTACATTTGGTCGGTATCATTTTGCGTGCCCTTACCAAGTTGCCTTAAGATATATAGTGGTCGATCACAAAGTGCGTACTGACATATGTCGACAAGACCTCATTATTGAGTTATTTGGTTTGTATTAAGCAAATTATTCTGCTATTATGAGGTTTAAATGATGTCGTTGTTTCTCCCCTCCTCCTCCTCCCCAACTTCTCCTTCCACCATCCTCTCTTCTATTTAAGCCATTACTGGTCTTCATCGTCTTCCTACCTACATGAGCAATCTTCGACCTACCGTACCAATTCCATAGCCACCCTGCCGCCATTTTTCCTGTGCACAGTCCATCTACCCCACGAGCAATATCGAGAGCTGTAACTGGAAAAAAATTAAAATCCTTCATCTAAATATAATTGATTTTCAGGATGGCCTGATGAAGGCAAAATTAAATCGGAGATGTCCTGTAAGAGCGCTGTACTCTTGTGTAAAGTATGACCTCACATTTTGTTCAAATGGGTCATTAGCTGGTGTTTAGAAGTGACCTCTTACAGGGAACTCTTCGTCGTCATGAAACTTCTTGAACGATGCTTGTGACAAATGTCGTCCAATAATTGTCTTCCTCGTGTCCCTCCCTATCCAATTCTACTATGTTGCGCTGCGATCAGGAAGGCCTCGGAATGATCAGGTGGTAATGTTTGTTCCACCCTCAGATTCATACTCTCTTTCCATCCGTGACCACGAACCCAGCCACGGGGACATTGTGAAGCATTACAAGATCCGAAGTAATTCAAGCGGGGCATATTTCATCTCGAGCCGCATCACCTTCGACTCTCTGCAGAGTCTCACCGAGCATTACCGTGGTGAGTGTGAGCAGACCCTCTGATGTCATGGTCATCTCGACAATGTCTGGTCTGCAATGCCCAAAATTGAGAGACTGTGGGATCGTTTCCCTCAAATTACCTACCTGTGGGAGCTTTGTACGAGGCCTTGACCCTTGACCCATGCGGCTGTACAAAGATCTTGCGATGCTTCTCTGATGTCTGATGATGATTAGTAATGTTAGTTTATTTCTGGTCATGCAGTATATGTTCATGGCATCTGACTGAAGATTGTAAGATAACCTCTAACTAACAGGTGTACAATAAGTAGTTATAAAGGGACTGACTCATTGAGTGATTTTGGACTACTGAGGTTGTGGACTCTAAAGTACTGTTTGGAGAGGTTCTTGGCATGAAGAGTCAAAAGCCCTGTGATTTAACTGAACCCGAATGTTCAACAGATGGTAATTGAGAGTTGGTCTGCCATATTGTGTTCCCAGCAGTCATCGTCGGGGCAGGAATTTGGAACGTGGACAGGATGCCGGCACACCATGGCCCACTCTTGGGGAAACAAAAAAACAAAAAAAACTCTGGAATCCTTGACATCCTCCAGCAGCGATTTTCGAAGTCAGGATACCCAAGTTAATGTTCCATCCGAAGGATGGTGCATTATTCGATGAAACGCAGGATGGGGGTTTAATCGTCGAGTCAGGAAAGGAACTCGGTCTAACCATTTCAAAGGCAAGCGCGCTGCCTCTGAGCATTCCTATCGGGCCAAAGAATGTGGCACCTCACGAGGAAAGCTGACATCTTTGAAAGATGGATTATTTGGATCAATCTTGGAATTTGAAGTATTAATCCGGATTTGGAATCTTAAAGTACAGATTGTAGAGAAAGTAGAATCGGCGAAAGAAACCACTCTGGTTATTATTACGTTTGTTATTGGTTTTACATTAATATATTACTCTTGGTAAACCATTTTTCGAGGGAATATGTCTGTTACCCTGTTACCCCATTTGTTGTTCCATTCCCAGTACATATTCTGCATAGATTTGTCCTTTGCCATTTCATGTCCTTGTAATTCTTGCCAAAGTATACTGATGTTTCTCATGTCCTTGCGGTTGCTCTGTTGCCCTCGTTGCCAGGTCTCGGTCTAGATCAAGGATGAAAGTTGAGCACAGGATTTCCAACCTAACCATGTGATAATTCTCTTGCTGCAGAAACAATAGGCACTGAGATCAGGAACCTGAAGCAGAGGTCCATCTCCAAGTCGACCACTTGATTGGTAGTAGTAAAACCATGCCAATGCGCAGGAAACTGCTAACTGGGAGAAACCCCAACCCAAGGTTCACTCAAAGCTTCATATGTGACTGACGTATGAATGTTGCTGCAAACTTGAGAACTAGAACAAATAGTTCATGAGATGAACCATCATTTTACTGAAATATACCTGGAATCGATGAAAGCCGTTAACCAAGGTCAGGTGTAATGAAGATTACACACCAAAATAAACCTCTGCTATACTAAGGTACTCAAGGTAGAAAAGGAAGTGTTGTAGACATATGTGGCCAACAGGTACAGAAAGATGTTTTGGAGGAGGAGAGGTACTGAATAGCAGGATTTTATGAACAAGGTTACAAATTCATCATCGACTCATAAGCACGACAACAATGAATTGCTGCACATCAACATATGACTACGGCAGGAAATCGAACGAGAAGGGCTACTCGGTAGAGCGCACGCCTTCGCTAAGCTGAACAGTTACAGACAGACGGGGGTGAAAACAACCTCTTTCCACCTTCAGTGATGGAGATATAGGTAACTTCTTCAACACATTGCAGGCATTTATAGACAGACTTTGACGTCATGACATTGTGATTGTCATGCGTGACATGAATGCAAAGGATGGAACAGACAATGAAGGGGAATTGGACATTGTGGGAAGGCATGGATTTGTTTCCCGAAACAGCAATGGGGATGAGTGAGTTGAGTTGTGTCAGTTAAATTGTCAAACTAGAGGAGAAACCAACCCTCTGTCATCACAAAGAAAGTCACAATGATCATAACCTGTGTTAACCTGTGGTGTGATATTTAAAATAATAATGAAGGTAATTACAAAGAAGAAGATCCTTCCAAAATGAACAGTTGAAAAACTGAAAGATCCAGCAACTAACCATTTTTTTGGTTCATAAAAAGTTGAAACGCTCAAGAAGGTATTTGACGATGCAGCCAAATCGGACTAAAAAGGAGCACAGGCGGTGGAAGGGGGGTGGGTGCAGGCGGTGGAAGAGGGGGGTGGGTGCAGGCGGTGGAAGAGGGGGGTGGGTGCAGGCGGTGGAAGAGGGGGGTGGGTGCAGGCGGTGGAAGAGGGGGGTGCAGGCGGTGGAAGAGGGGGTGGGTGCAGGCGGTGGAAGAGGGGGGTGGGTGCAGGCGGTGGAAGAGGGGGGGGTGGGGCAGGCGGTGGAAGAGGGGGTGGGTGCAGGCGGTGGAAGAGGGGGTGGGTGCAGGTGGTGAAGAGGGGGGTGGGTGCAGGCGTGGAAGAGGAGGGTGGGTGCAGGCGGTGGAAGAGGGGGTGGTGCAGCGGTGGAAGAGGGGGTGGGTGCAGGCGGTGGAAGAGGGGGTGGTGCAGGCGGTGGAAGAGGGGGGTGGGTGCAGGCGGTGGAAAGGGGGGTGGGTGCAGGCGGTGGAAGAGGGGGGGGTGCAGGCGGTGGAAGAGGGGGTGGGTGCAGGCGGTGGAAGAGGGTGGGTGCAGGCGGTGGAAGAGGGGGGTGGGTGCAGGCGGTGAGAGGAGACTGGGTGCGGGCGGTGGAAGAGGGGGTGGGTGCAGGCGGTGGAAGAGGGGGGTGGGTGCAGGCGGTGGAAGAGGGGGGTGCAGGCGTGAAGAAGGGGGGTGGGTGCAGGTGGTGGAAGAGGGGGGTGGTGGCAGGGGGTGGAAGAGGGGGGTGTGCAGGCGGTGGAAGAGGGGGTGGGTGCAGGCGGTGGAAGAGGGGGTGGGTGCAGGCGGTGGAGAGGGGGGTGGTGCAGGCGGTGGAAGAGGGGGGTGGGTGCAGGCGGTGGAAGAAGAAGAGGAAAGGGGATTGTGACAGAGAGGAAATGCACCTTATTACCCTCGCCAAAGGAGAGAATATTGCATTTGGGTCCGTTTTTTTGTTTTTTTGTTTGTTTGTTTGTTTACACAGAACTTTCGTGTTTTTCTCCACCGCTTGTCAGATTGAGACGAAATTTTCACCATTGGTGCAACTACTCATGTGGAATGTCGTAATCATAATTGTGACATCAGAGATCACGTGGTGCGACAGCCATGTTAGAAAAACTTTGGACCTCTATCTCTGAAACCGCACAAAGGAAAAAATTGAAACTTGGCATCATATGTGGAATGAGTGTGATTTTTATGACGTCATCAGTGCCTTCCTTTTGACGTCCTAATTGCATATGTAGAACACTACATCCGATCAGTATGAAAATTTTTAGGGTCATCTCGGGATAAAATGGTCCACAAAAAAAAAAAAAAAAAAAACTGACGATGCCATCGGTCACGTGATTCGGCAGCCATATTAAAAAAAAAACCACCTTCAAAAATCTTCTCTGAAATGGCTGAACAGATCAAGGCGAAACTTTTCACATATGACCACCGATCCATGAGGAACAAAAGTTTCACATATGATGTCATAGGTCACATGTTTTGGCAGCCACATTGGATTGAAGAAAAATATTGAATAATGTTTTGTCTGGGGCCGCTTAATTGATCAACATGAAACTTCACAATTACGATCTAGTGGTGATGAGGAATACATGGTTTAAATTTCAACTTGATCGGACACGTGGTCTGGCAGCTAGAATTATTTAAATTTTTGATCTGGGTTCATTTTTTAAAACTTTTTTTTGAATAAGTCTCACTTGGCGGTGCTTGGATGCGTTTGAGGGTAGAGGAGTAGCAGCTGAAATGTGAATCCTATCCAGGTTACTCCTGATTACTTAATCTTTGCTTATTGCTTGTTTGGGTTCTTTCTGATGATTCCAATGTAGGACTGTACCTATTTGGTCTTCTATTTGATCTGAATTTAATTTATTTTAATCCCATTCTAAATTCAATTGAATAATCATAAATGTCATTTGTCAGGGTCAGGTGTCCAATCAAAGTGGGGTTGCATCATAGCAGGATGTCTTGGTACCCGGTCATCACTGCCAGCAGTTATAAAGTGGCAGTTCTAGTTATGTCTCTTATTAATTACGTATACAAACACCACACAAAGCAAGTTCTGGTGAGGGTCTGCAATTTCTGATTGCTCTTTCTAGTTTTTTAGTTTACCAAGAGGCTTTTTGGAGACTAAGTGTATCAGTGAAGTTCCCACTCCATTGACGTATACACATGGAAAATTCATCATGCAAATTTGTAACTCATGAAGATGAAACTGACAGAGTATTTCCATGTATTCCACAGCCCAGCACCAGAAAGACATTTTAGCTTTGCCCTTCCCAACATAATATCCATCTGTATTCTTCTTTCACAATTGGTGTTAAAATAAAAGGACATTGTGGGTCTCGTTTACTTCCACAAGCATGTTCTGTTATTTTTTCCTTCAGAGGGGGTCCATTAAAACTTGGTGCAGAGATCTCATGCAGTCCTTGATTGAGATGAGTTTGTGGCCAATAAAAATTAGGATGCAGCTTTTGTAAAAAAAATATGTTCAGTTGCCATAAAAATTAAGATGCAGCATTTGTAAAGATATGTTCAGTTCCCCTTGATGTTATTTTATTCTTATTCCAACATTCCCATAAACAGAGCACTCAGACGGCCTTTGCCATCGCCTCATACGTTCATGCAACACGAAGCGACCTGGCCAGCTGTGGCAGAAGGATGCCTGGGAAATCTCCCGCGACTCATTGTTAATGAAGAAGCGCCTCGGAGCTGGCCAGTTTGGAGAGGTCTGGTTGGGTAAGAATTTCTCCTTATCCTCCCCCCCCTCCTTCATTGTGTTTCAAATGATCGAACGACTCCAATTCTCAATATCCAACCTTTCGCTGCAATTACTTTGTATTCCCATCTTGCTTTCCCATTTAAATCCATGCCAAACACCTGCTACCTACTAGAGTGGCCAGGTGGGAGTGGTTGGGGGAGAGAGAGAGAGGAGTCATGTGTATGTGCATATTTACATCATTGAGTTACATTTGCATTCAACGTCCTTTTTGCTTAATTATACATTTTCACACTCGCTTAGCCTATGATGCTTCAGACTCGGCCATGTTATTATCATATATATATATATATATATATATATATATATATATATACATATTTAATATTCTCCACCAGTCTGTCCTGTCAGTTCAGGGCAGAGCTCCAAAATGGAATCAGTGCCATTTTGTTCACTCCATGTAGGTCTGAGGTTTCATCGACCTCTTTTGTAACGCTCGTGCTTTCTGCTTCTCTTACGGCTTTATCTTCATTCCAATTCAACATCTGATTTCATTTTTCACAGTTGTTAAGATGGTTTGAGACTAGGTTACACCAAAAGGGGAGAAAATTGGTGTTTTTATACAAAAATGTATTTTAATAGCCGTTGACACAATATTCAATATGTAATGATCCATGGAAGAATGCCCTTTTGCTTTTATGAGTGTGAGGAGGGGAGGGGAAGGGAAGGGGAGGAAATCACCTGACTCCACTCACAATTTCAACTCAAAAAATATTTTAAAAATCATATGGTCGCCATGTTAGTGCTTATAGTGGGGCAACTTAGCATAACAATTGTGCATTTTGTGAGGAAAGCACCAAATTTGGCACACTAGTAGCCGATCATATTATGAACAGATTTGGATGTTGGGCCATCTCAAAATTTTTGATGGCAGTGGAAAATGGCTGCCACAGCCATCAGCGGCTGAATTTGGGATGGCCCGATATCCAAATCTGTTCATAATATGATAGGCTACTAGTGTGCCAAATTTGGTGCTTTCCTCACAAAATGCACAATTGTTATGCTATATTTAGCTAAGTTGCCCCATTATTACTGATTTTCTTCAAAGCTGTCGTATTCATCATCGCCATGTCCCTCCCTACAAGATTTCCACTCGGTGTGGAACGACAAAAACGACAGTTAAAATAATTTTAAGCCGATAGGCCTCCGCGATCGAGGCAGCAGATTTCCCAGGCACCGCGGAGGTTACGCAGGTCTTTGCTATTATTTCCGATTATTTTGTCTTGAACGACTCGACCAGGGACCATAAATCCCATGTCTTTGACCGAGGACGTCTGAGAGTCTCGCAACATTGTGAAAGAGAACATCCGTCATTTTTTACTTTTAATGATGTGTATATATGCATCGGGAAGAAGATAATTGGTTGCGGGTCATTTATTGGTAGAATTGGCCTGCTCATGGTTACTTTAGAGCTGCAATGCCATTGGGGTTTCCACAAATTTTGTGGAATTGAAAGTTGGACAGGCGACTGTGGTGGGTTTCTGTGAAGTCGGTGACGGCATGAGAGGGGATGGGAAAGCATTAAATATCCTGCTGTTTCGTTGTGGGAATGCCCGTTTGGTTTTATGAGCAGGAGGAGGGTGAGGAGAGGAGGCCAGAGTTGGGGGTTGGGGGTGGCGGGAGAGAAAGATGATGGGATCGAGTTGGGAGAGGGGGTTGAGGCTTTAAGGTGGGGGGGGGGGTTGAGGACTTGAGGTGGAGAGGTGTAGGTTGAGGACATAAGATCTGGAAGGGGGTGGTTGATGACTTGAGGTTTGTGATGGGGGTGGGGGGAGTTGAAGATTTGATCACATTCGACATTGCGTGGATGTTTCGTAGGTCCCTGCTAGTCATTATTATTATTATTATTATTATTTTTATTTCCTTGCCAAAGGAGAAGGTATTGCATTTGGGTTCGTTTGTTTGTCCGCACAGAACTTTCGTGTTTTTCTCCTCAACCACTTGTCGGATTGAGACAAATTTTCACCATTGGTGCGACTACACACGTAGAATGTTTTAATGATAATCATGACGTCATAGGTCACGTGGTGTGGCAGCTATATTGGAAAAACGGCAAAACTTTGGACTCTGTATCTCTGAAACCGCATCAAGGAAAAGATTGAAACTTGGCACACGGCAAGTACTCATGGGGAATGAGCTTGATTTTTTATTTTCTGACGTCATAGGTGCCCTCACTATGACTTCATCTTTGCATATGTAGAACACCACATTCGATCAGTATGAAAAATTTTGAGGATCATCTAGGGATAAAATGGTCACAAGAAAAAAAAATTCATTACGTCATCGGTCAGGTGATTCGGCAGCCATATTGTTTAAAAAAAAACATTCTAAAATAATCTCTGAAATGGCTGAAACAATCGAGGCGAAACTTTACACCTCTGACCGCCTTACATTAACCAAGGTCCATGAGGAACAAAAGGTTCACACATATATCATATATATATATATATTATTGCATCATATATTCATATATAGGTATCATATATGTCATTATATACATATATATATATATATATATGTCAAATGGTTGGCAGCCATATTGGATTTACCCTTAAATTATAAAAAATACACCACTCAAACAAAGTCATGGCGAGGGTCTGCAATCTCTGATTGCTCTTTTTCTTCTTCTTATTATTATTATTAGTATTATTATTGTTAATCCGATCAGAATTATTAATGTTGTTTTTTTTTTGTTGTGGCAATATTATTATTATGCCATTTCATTCGTGCCATTTTCATCAGGTGGAATTGATAAATCTGTGGTTGTAATAAATTTTTATTGTGGTAGGTGTGCGGACCAGTGACTCTTAACCGATGCACCGTCCATGTTTAAATATACATTTACGTCCAACTTACTCCACATTCACCTCAGACGATATAAACATCGCTGGCGACATGTTTTTTTTTTTTTTTTTTTTTTTTTTTTTTTTTTTTTTTTTTTTTTTTATTTTTTTTTTTGTTTTTTTATTTTTTTTTTTTTTTTTTATTTTTTTTTTTTTTTCTTTTTGTTTTTTTTTTTTTTTTTTATTTTTTACGCATGGGGTTATGCATATAATAAAGGTCACAATTGGGCCATAAGGTGTTGGGGGGGGGGGCAATCTCGCACATTTCACTTTAAGCATTAGCATTTGGCTCTTATTCGAGCCTCAACTTTGTACACCCCCCCAAAAAAAAGGCCATGTCCAGGAGAAATAATATACCAGACTCCAAGATACAAGTTATAAACAATCCATATGACGGCCACATATAATCTGATGGCTACAAAAATCGGACACGCATTGGGATACCTCATTCATGTGTGAAGACTCATTTAAGCGACTTTATTAGCTAAAGAACGTGCAACTTAAATAAAGGCCTAACAAGTCGAGACTGATCGGATCCGTTAGTCTGTGGTGGATGCAATAAGTGTAGAATGCCTCAAGTGTTTCCTCCAAATTTCTTTAAATTTATTGTTCAACAACAGTGGTGACAAAAGGTAATTGTACATTGGATATAATTGACTGAATAACTTGTGGTTATAATGTTTTTCACTTCTTGTAAGTGTGCCCAATGAAATGCCACGATAAGATATTTATACATCTTAACATGAAGTTCGTCCAAGGTGGAAAACCCCTTTGGGGGAGGAGGGCAAATGAGGTCGCTTACAACCTCCATCGTGTGACCCTTGGTCCCTCTGGGATAAGTAACGACCGAATGTATCACGGTCAGATAGATAGACAGACCGACACGCACACCAAATTGTGTATGTATTTTTGTGCGATTGTGCCATTCACCTCATGCCTTCCATCAATCCCTTTAATATCATATTTTCACCCACATGTCCTCACATCGCACCCTCATGGTCACTTTCCTCCTTTTGATAGAGATTTAAATGAACTCCTTGCTGGCAGGGTTAATTTCTCAATTGGGAAATCTATAAAAGAAAAACACCAAACAGCAAGGGGAATAAACACAAACTTTTCTGATTCGTAATCCACGAAACTCACATTGATCCGTGTTCTGCTTTGGGTCCTCTGAGGTGCTTTCAAAGATGATCAGAAATGGTGATTGTTTGCGTGTTCGAAGTTAATGGTTAAAAAAAAACCCAATAGTATTAGAGCAGGAGCCCAGAACTTTTAATTATGTTCAAAGTGCCGAAACATTTGACCTCATGGATTGATGGGGCCATCCTCAGACACCACGAAAATGCTTCTCTGCCGGGTCTGGGTCATGGCTTTCCCCCCAAAATCGCCTAGTGACGCCATTACCGAAAATCCTATTTTCGTCAATATCTCCAAAACTGTGCATGATAATATGACGAATAAGGTGTCTACACCTATGTTTTCTTGGTCAATGGTTACAATGGCAACAGTTTACTGCAAGAAAATGTGCACTTCACCCTGAAACTCGGCAACTTGTCGAGTCATTTTCCTTCAGACGGAAAATAGCACTATTCCGTAACAGTAGGCCTACCTGTTCTGAATCTTCTCTGCATTACTTGGCTTCTCCATCACTCTCATCACTGACCTCACTTCAAGCGTTGTCTGATTCTTCATCTGTGGACGTAGCTCCCACGCTGTCCCCGTCATCCATAGGTGGGTCTATGAGGGACTGTGGGACTGAACCTCCTGGGTACCAATCTGGTCTAAAGCTGTTTTGAGTCAACTCTCAACCATAGTCTGTGGGACTCGCCCCATCAGTTGGGTCAGTCTTGTCAGCCCTTTTCCAGATTCTTGCCACTTGCTGGGCTCTTTTGATATGTTTGCCAAGTGTCTTGGTGCATGAGCGAAGAGAGGCACAGTTTATCTTCTTTATTCTGGTGAGAGGCTGTTTCTCACTACCACCACTCATGTGCATGTATGCTTTGTATCAGGATTCATTTATGTCAGAGGTTTTGAAGCCATACAGTTAGCAGAAAAAGGAGGTAACGGCTGAAATATCTACTTCCTCAGATGTCAGAGATCGCAATGCCATCACATGGGCTGCATCTGACTCCAGCCACTGTAAGTACTTCACTTTGCCCTTTCTGAAGAAATACGAGGTGAAGTCACAACCAGTTAGGACATGAAAGCCAATTATTGCTTCAGTGATACCAGGCTGTTTCTTCTCAAGAATGGCAGGTAGCTTAGAGACACCAATGTTCCTTCGGTGGTTGCCAGATCCATCGTCCATGATGATGCTGATCCCTTCTGACATTCCAGAAAGCCCAAGCAGAACATGGACATCCTTCTCAGTGGACCTTACCAGAATGTTACCAGTGGAAATGCTGTTTGCGTGAAAAGCAATGAGGGTAATCGGTCTCTTCGTGTTGACATTGGAGGTGATTTGATTCCTCTATTTGCAGTAGATCATCGCTCATCATCTTTGATGGATGGTGACTGTTACTTGTCGAGAACAAAATGGATTTGCTCTCCACGACTCAAACAAACCTTCGCCAAAAGATCCCTAACCTTGGTTGCGTATGTGGACTTGCTATGCTGCAGCACGGTTACACGGAGAAGGATGCCACCATCAGTCACTGTGGTTGTGATTTAGGGGAGATTGGTGTCCACGAGAACAACTTCCTGTCTGTTTTCAATTGTTTTTGTGAGAGCTTCCTCGTTCATTTTAAGGAGAGTCGAAAGCAAAATGGGTCAACAGTTATGGGCGAGCGTAAGAGGCACCTCAGTGATGGGGTAGCTCGGAATATGGTGTAGGTTAAGTGCATCACTTGTCTTGGCTGTAACAGCTAACATTCGTCCAAAGACATCCCTGACTCCCTCTGCCCCATTCATTTTGCTGTACTGCAGTTTTAGATGCCTTTACATTCTTTGTAGCAAAGTAAATTTGTTGCCATTATAACCACTGACCATGAAAACATGGGTGCAGACACCATACTTGTCATATTATCATGCATAGTTTTTGAGATATTGACAAAAATAGGTTTTTCAGTCATGGCGTTACTAATTCGGTGATTTGGGAGGAAAGCCATTCCCTAGACCCGGCAACGCATTTTTGTGATGTCGGGGGATGGTCCCATCAGTCCATGTGATCATACATTTTGGCGCTTTAAACATAATTAAAAGTTCTGAGCTCCTTGTCTAAATGTAGATTTGGATGAGATTCCCAGAAAGGATGTTAAATCTGTGTGCTGTGCAGGAATTGTGTAAATTACTGTGATATGGAAGAAAAAAAAACTCGTACATGGATGCACAAAATAACCAAACATTGGTGAAAAGAAGGAAGATGGAGCAATTTCTTTGAAAGTTGATGATAATGGTGTTTAGACCACGAGACAAACAATTTATTCAAATTGGAGCCAAATGAATATTAAGGAAGTGCAGAAAGTAACCGAACCAACATTATATTCCATTTGTCATCACCAGCAATTCACAACAACCGGACTAAGGTGGCTGTCAAGACCATGAAACCCGGCACAATGTCCTCCGAGGCCTTCCTATCCGAAGCAAACATCATGAAGACGTTGCAGCACCCACGGCTGGTGCGCCTGTTTGCGGTGGTGAGCAGTGAGCCCATCTGCATCATCACTGAGTACATGGAAAATGGTGAGGCTCATAGTCCCTTACCTTGCTATTCATCCCATTCTTATTTCATCAAATTGATATGCTGTGCATGGCCAAAAATTTAAACTTTAGCATGGTAGTGTCAATGTTGTGGTACACAATGGCAATTTGTAGCAGAAAGCTGAGTAAACAAAGGTAGCGTTTTTGTTTTTGTTTGTTTTAAAAAAACTAAATACCTGATCGGGGCTCGTGGAAGAGCTGGAGTTGAATGGAAGGGAACACAATGGAAAGGGGGATAACACCAACAGCAGAGTAGACGTGAGAGTAAGATGGAGGGGAGGGGGAGGGAGGATGCATGGGAGTGAACAAGCTCCACACAAGCTGAATGAAACACAGCAAGAAGAGGAAGGGGAAAGTGGGGATCAAATGAAAATGAACAAATCAACTAACAAACAAAAAGGGATAAGGAGGGATGACTTCATGTAGTGCTGAACAGCTCTCTTGAAACCCTGGAGGGAAGAATGTGACTGAACTAACAGGAAGTTGGTTTCACAGGCCAGAGAAAAGTGGGACAAATATGTGTACATGAGCAGTGAGCCTGGATTTTGGGAGTTCAACAAGAAGAGGGTTACTGGCAGATCTGCACAAATCTGGGAGTGACAGAGCCAAAAGAGGGCAGAGGGTGCAAGACCAAAAAGGGGGGTGATGGAACACAGCGGCCACCAACCTGTCTGCGATGTGAAAGTAGCAGGCTTGGAGACTTTCATCATAGGAGATCCCAATGATTTTGTCGGCCTTGCTTTCCACAGCATCAAGAAAGGCCAAGGTGTGAGGCAGGGGCACCAGCCCAGTACGTCATCAAGCTGCGAATGAAGGCTTCATGGGTTGGCAAAAGTTAACGTTGGCCAAGGAAATACCTTGCATGATTGAGGATGCCCAGTCAGCAGCTGGCTTTGGAGGCCATCTTGGAAATATGGTCTGCCCCTTGAAAGGTCATGGCTGATGATGAGGCCCAAAAGCGTTTTTGAAAGCACGAGCATCATCGTGGGTAAACCCAGTTGAACAAAACCTTGTAGCTTGACTACCTGTTCATGAGAGAGACCTCAAGAGTTTTGTGTCTGTCTGTTTCTATCTGTCTGTCCCTCTCTCTGTGACGTATTTCACTCGAATGAACCTATCGGTTTAATTGTCCACCAACACTAGCTTCAATAAAGTGCAGTACTCCTTTTACATTTTAGTTCAACTGTTCCTATTTTTCCAGCTTCCAGGGCAGGGGCATCATTGGAATTGATTATTTTTGCGATACTATCGGAGTTTAATCAGACTCGGTTGCGTAATCTTTGGAGCGTCCGGTTTGAGTCTAGGAAATCGGCAGTTCGAAAGCAAACACTTAAAAATGGTATGTGCTGCTTCCTTGCTTGATGCTCATCATTTGAAAGGATAGCGCATGGACAAAGAACCATATGTTGGCAAACGATGTGCAGGCTTTGATGGGCCCTAATGGTCTATTCCTACATTTTAAGTTCCCGTCCCGTTTGGCTATGCGTTTGTGGTGGTACCGTAAACATCCAGAGGCAGTCATTTCCACTCTGCTGTCATGGCATATCAATATTATCGATTCTGCAAAAACTTTGATGAAGTTTGGAGTTGGACAAAGTGCAAACGAATCAAACTCGGTCATTGCAACAAAGTTCCTGTAAATTGCTGCTTTTGCTTCCAGGCTGCGGAGATTACATCATCTTACTTGTGGTGCTTCAGTCACACACCCACTTGTGCTCTGTGTATGGCAAACATGAACATTATTTTTCTCAGTGGCACCCTCCAAAGAACATAAGCTCTCATCGTATTTGCCGGATGGGAATTGTAATAACAGAGACCAGGATTTGGTGAAAATGAACATCGAAATTCGAACACTTATCAAATTCAGAGGAAGGCCAGATTTAACAACCAATATCCCTCGTGTTACTGGACCACAAACATGTTGGTAATCTGAATATCAAACTTGTTATGTTGTTTAACTTGTATTTCCTAGCTTTCCTGTTCATAGTGATCTCCCTGTTCGACGCGCGGTCCCCGTTCGACGTGACCCCCTCGCTATCCTTTTGGAGTTGTCCTTTGTTGACCAATTTGTGATGCTTAACCTCGTTTCAACTTTTGAACATTTCAAGGTATTCTGTGTCCCTTATTTGCTGTGAGGACTTTCAACGAACCCTTGGACAGCTTTGTATTGCAGCTAGTTTCTAATTCCTGGTATATGTTCTTCTCTCTCCCCCTCTCCTTCCCTCTCCATTTGCTCTGTCACTGGTGTGATGTCCATTTTCCTCAAATTCTCGGTTTTATTTCGGCCTTGGTATTTTCCCACTTTTTATTTCTGGATTATTTGCAATTGTAATCCATTTCATTCACTGTGTCAATTTCATGATGCCTGGTGTTGTCTTAATGGCGAGAGTGGTGGGCTTGGGAACCTATGATCCTGAGTTCAAATCCCACTTGGCTGTTGAATTAATACCAGGTGGGGTTGACTCAGCCTGTCATCCTTCTGAGGTCAGCAAAATGAGTACCAGCTTGCTGGTATCCTGCGTCGAAGTGATGACCCATTCAGGATTGTGTCCAGTAGCCAAGGAGACTGCTTAAGCAACACCAACGCTCTGCACAGCATCTGGTCCCAATGAATGGATGGATCAATTTCATGGCTCTTCATTAAGCCTGGTAATTGTGGTAAAGACTTTACAATCAGGTTAGCCACATCAGGTGTCTAATCTGGTTGTTTAGGGCCGCCATGATTCGTGAGACTTGTGTTTGAGTTTGACGCCTCTGAAGACTCCTCATTGAACTGTGCCACGTGTTGTGATCTTATTGCAGGCAGCCTCCTGGATTTTTTGAGGAGTACGGAAGGAAGCCGCCTTCAGCTAAACAAGTTCATTGACATGTCTGCACAGGTGAGACGTCAAGGCTCATCAAATACATTTCAAACCTTACAGGTGACAGACAATTCTGTCGGAAATTAATGGGATTGCCTGTGTTTTGGGGTTCCTAACTGTGATTAGTTAAAGCATCCTTGATTAACTTGAATTTCCATTTGTGTCCAGTGTTCAAAGTTAACCTATTGGATATAATTTTATGCGTGCGCTGCAGATTTGTACGATATCATAAATGCATTTTCTTTTGGGATGCTCGTATATGGCATCCTTTTATGTTTGAGAATCAAAACCTTTCTGTCATGACATCCAGCACAGTGACCTTGGGATTTTGTCACTGCGTTTCATTGTAACCTCATATGACCTCGTATAGGAATTTGTGACCTCAAGATGGACTGGAGGACTCTGCACAAAAAGACAAACACTTGCTTTCCCTTGAACAAGGGCACAACAGGATGGTGTGGGTCGTAAATTGACCACACGTGTGTAGTAGCCTCGGTCATATTGTCGTCTGATTGCTGATAAGGATGCAAGCGGTCGAACTGTGCCTGCTCTCTACTGCTCGTTTGTATTCTCCGTGAATCGCTTGTTTGCGGCAGAGACATTTGAACGGTCATTCAAAGGAAGCGCAGATACCTTTTATGGGTTCCGCATGTTCATGTAACGTGTCGCTCTCTTGCATTTGATCCTTTTAGGTCACACTAAGTGTTATGCTATGAATGCAAATATTTCACATTTATAAATGCACCAAAATTAATTTATCAGTGACAATACCCCACCCAACACCCTCTTTTTTTCCCTGAACACACCACCGATTGCAATACGAACTAGAACGACACTCGGTAGAATGCATACCCTCAGCAGGTTGAACGGTTTGGTTTGTACCCCATCGATAGGCCGGATCTGCATCGGGTCCTGAACCAAAGTCGAATCGGCTTCTTTTTGTCATCCATCCAATTCATCGACAGCTTTTTGAAATATTGGCCTATATATCATTTTTGGCCCGATTTCTCAAAGTTGAAGAATCACTTCAATAAATTAAACAATTCTGGTGTCTGTATCTGTATCCAGATCTTGACCAAAGTCGAAGCTATTCATCCTCGTCACACACCCAACTTTTCTACCAAATTTCATTTTGTACTTTGTGAAGTTTCTGCCAAATTTTTGTATGTAATGAATAGATGGTCCATAATTAACGGTGTCGTGCATCGGGTCGTGAATTATTTATTTATTCTTGCACTCAATTGCTGTTTGAATACATGTAAGTGAGTTGACAAGATGGTGTGCAGGTAACACACTTACCTGTGAGCTGCCATGTCTGGGTTTGATTCCCCACCTGACGATAAAACTCTCCGATTGGTAGTTACCAGGGCGGGTCTTGCATCACGGGGCAACTCTTCCTTCCAATGGGCATTAAGTGTGGTGTCCCATGTTCTGACATGAGTTTGTTGATGTTAATGATTCTGTGGTGTTCTACCAACAGCCAGGTGGTGCACACCTGTGAATGACTACGTACCAGTGAGATTGGGTTGTAGTTTTTGATGCAGTTTTTGTTTCTATGAAAAAAACAACCTTTGCTTGAAATCCTGTGCTGTCGATTTGCCATTGAAATGCAAGAGGGAAGACTTATTGTATTTTCCATGTATTTTTTTATTTCCATGTATTTTCCACCCACAAATGTAGTGTTTTATTTTATTTTATTTTTTAACGTGTGGCACAGACCCAAATGCACGTTTGTGGTGACATCATCCTGATTCACTGCACAATGACATCACTGTGGTGTTGTCGGTGATGTCACTGGTGTACCCCATGGTTATCCCATGGTGATATTTTTAGATGGTTCATGGAAGTGAAATGCCTAACATCGTTTTTGTTCAGTGTGTGGCCATAACGATCTCAAATTTGTTGCCATGTTGTTTGCCTGAACGAGAAACGACATCGTATAGCCCTGTGGCTTAGGACAAAGGTCCATTTTGAATGGAAATCAATGGCTGCATGTGGATTCTTTCGCCCAACAATGTTCTTTCACACACGGCCTTGTCATGCTTTAACTGCTGCCAAAGTATCGCCTTAACTCCTCATCCATAAACCATTCGCGATCCTCGTCACCCCTCAATTGCTGGTGATCCTCCTTATCCCTAATTCCTCGCAATCCTCACCATGCATCAAAATCCTCATGATCCTCATTATCCCTCAATTCCTCGTGATCTTCATTATCCATCATTTCCTCGTGATCCTCATTATCCCTCAATTCCTCGTGATCTTCATTATCCCTCAATTCCTCGTGATCCTCATTATCCCTCAATTCCTCATGATCTTCATTATCCCTCAATTCCTCATGATCCTCATTATCCCTCAATTCCTCGTGATCTTCATTATCCCTCAATTCCTCGTGATCCTCATTATCCCTCAATTCCTCATGATCCTCATTATCCCTCAATTCCTCATGATCCTCATTATCCCTCAATTCCTCGTGATCCTCATTATCCATCAATTCCTCGTGATCTTCATTGGCCATAAATTTCTTGTGAGCCTCATTATCCATCAATTTCTTGTGAGCCTCATTATCCATCAATTTCTTGTGAGCCTCATTATCCATAAATTCCTTGTGATCCTCATTATCCATCAATTCCTCGTGACCCTCATTATCCATCAATTCATTGTGATCCTCCTTATCCATCAATTCATTGTGATCCTCCTTATCCATCAATTCATTGTGATCCTCCTTATCCATCAATTCATTGTGATCCTCCTTATCCATCAATTCATTGTGATCCTCCTTATCCATCAATTCCTCATGACCCTCATTAGCCATTAATTCCTCGTGATACTCATTATCCCTCAATTAATCGTTAACCTCATTGTTCATCAATTCCTCGTGACACTCATTATCCCTCAATTAATTGTTACCCTCCTGATCCATCAATTCCTCAGGACCCTCCTTATCCATCAATTCCTCAGGATCCTCCTTATCCATCAATTCCTCAGGATCCTCCTTATCCATCAGTTCCTCAGGATCATCTTTATCTATCAGTTCCTCAGGATCATCTTTATCCATCAGTCCCTCAGGATCCTCTTTATTCCTCAGTCCTTCAGTATCCTCATCCCCTCAATTCCCTCAGTATGATCCTCTTTATCCCTCAAGTCCCTCAGTATCCTCCTTGTCCCTCATCAATTCCTGTGAGGATGTGGGTCATCACCAAGAAGAAGAAAGAAAGGAAAAAGAAGATTGACAGTTTTGAAATGTGATGTTGGAGACTAATGTTGAAAATTCCATGGACTGCACGAATAACCATGTACATTAGAATCGATGATGCTGAAACAGAAACAGTCAAGCTTTGGACACACGCATGCAGAAAACGAAAATCTGGAGACATCAACCTTGCTGGGGATTGACGGAAGAGGCAGACCTTGTATGCGTTACATTGATGGGGTAAAGGCTAAAACCAAACTTTGTCAGAGCTTTTTGTAGCAGTCCAGGATCGGTATGTTTGGAGACATTTGATCATCAATGTCACCAGAAGTCGGACATGACTCGACAGAACGAGATAACTTTATAACTGTAGTATCTACAGCTGATTTAATTATTTATTTATTTTCCTTTGCACCTTTGTTGTTATGTTTTTGCTTTTTGTCGGTAATTATTGGGTTTTTTTTTGGGGGGGGGGGGGGGGTTGGTGTCTTTTCTTTGTTTTTGGATCTCTTTAATCATCGGCTTAGAGGGAGCGGTGGTGCGGCAGTAGGATTAGTGGGAAGTAATTAAAGATGGCATAAATGAGAAAATAAAGGACTTGAGTAAGCGGAATGCAACAGGTTATTTGTGGTGATTTTAAATGCTGATGAGGCTTGGGAAAGAGGAAATGACAGAGAATGAAGGGGGTTTCAAATAACAGTAGAGGAGACTTTGGAGCATACGGAACAGAACATAACAAAACTAGAACGGTAATTCGTAGAGCACATAACAGGGTTTGGGGTAGGGTTAGGGTTAGGGTTAGCTGTTGTGGTTAGGGTTAGGGTTAGCTGTTTGGGTTAGGGAGCAAATACCTCCGCCAGGCTGAACATTTTATGTTTTGTATCCCACTGATAGGCCGGATCTGGATCTGGATCTGGACCTGAACCAAAATCGAATCGGCTTGTTAGCTAACCAACCTATCCACAGTTTTGTCATCATCTGGCCACATTTTTTTGAGGTATCATGCTACACGGTATATCATGTTTGGCCCCATCTCTCAATTTTGAAGAATCACTTAAAAATTGCAGGATCCAGATCTTCACCAAAATCTGATCAATTTGTCCTTGTTACACACCCAACCTGTCCACCAGTTTCGTCCAAATTCGTGCGTAACTTTTATGAAATATTCTGCTGACAGACAGACACACAAATAAATAAACCAATGTCAACCGCGCAGGGTGACCCGTATCTTGCCAAAAGGTGACCACGTGTGACTTCTTTAAGGTCACACTGAGGTGAACAGAGCTGCTATCCACCAGGAGCGACTCCTTGAGGAATATCTGCCTACGAGAGATTCGGATGAGAATCGTTCTACAGAGTAACCATGAAAAAATATGTGTTTGCCTCATAACGTCACCAAATGACGTCATAATGTCTCAAGCTTGACATATCTAGAAAGCACTCTCGAGGTGTTCAATTTGAGGTACTACACGATATGGTTCCTAAAACTTGAAAATTTGACCTTGGGGTCAAATATGTTTGACCTCAGGCACTAACCATGAAGGTCAAGGCCAATCGCCACCAAAAACTAATCAGCTGAGCGCCAGACCATATACTACATCCCTAAAAGTTTGGAGACGATTCGATTAAAATTACTCAAAAAATAAGGGTTTCGTCGACTCCCCTGATTTGCGACAAAGTGACCTTGACCTTTGACCTTGACCTTCAAAATTTTATGCGCTGAAAGGGACCTCTATAGGCTCTGATATGCGAAGTTACAAAAATTTCCAATGATAACTGTGCTCTGCAGAGTGATTTATACGTGATTACAGACAAAAAAAAAAAAAAAACATATGAAGGTCAAGGCCAATCGCCACCAAAAATTAACAGCTGAGCGCCAGACCATGAACTATATTCCCATGAAGTTTGAAGACGATCCGATCAAAATTACTCAACAAATAAGGGTTTCGTCGACTCCCCTGATTTGCGACAGTGACCTTGACTTTTGACCTTGACCTTCAAAATTTTATGCGCTGAAAGGGACTCTATAGGCCTCTGATATGCGAAGTTACAAAATTTCCAATGATAACTGTGCTCTGCAGAATGTGTTATACGTGATTACAGACAAACAAACAAAATAAAAAAAATAATAAAAAAAAATACAAGCTGACCAACATATCTTGCAAAAACTTCGTTTTGGCAAGATAACAAACAAATTTTTGTCATAATCTGTTTATAACATTTTGAATTATCATGCTGAATTTTGGCTTTGGTCCCATCTCTTAATACATGACTTTTAAAATGACATTCCACGCCAGAATGCTCAGTGTGCATGCACAGAAACCCCAGAAAATGCCGGTGTTCGGTACACCAGAAAGTATATCATGTGTGTGAGATAAGGATTGTGACATAAAATGGATCACAAAGCTTTTAAAAGAAGCCGAAAATTCTTGTATCCACATCCAGATCTTCACCCCAAATCTCATAAATTTGTCTTTTCACCCCCAACCTGACCACCAAATTTCGTTTGAATCCATACACAACTTTTTGTGATATCCTGCTTACAGACGGACGGACAGTGCCTATCCACCTTTGGTGGCCGAGGTAGCAATAAAAGCACAGTTGGAGGTGGAGAAACACATCAACAACAAGATAGAGGGATACTTGGTGGAAGAATTGCCAAAGGAAAGAATGAGAACAAAGGGAGGGGGGAGGAGGACATGATGGGAAACAAGCTGGGATACTAAACTCTAACACAATAGGAAGTGGAAGGGAAAACTGGATGAAACAGAAATGGAAACAACATTAAAATGAAGGTGAGGGAGAGGGGGTTGGGGGGGGGGACACAATAACTTGGAAAGTAAGAGGTGGGCTTGGGAGATGCTTTACAAAGGTAGAAAAGATAAAAGATCATGAGGGTTCATTGGGGGGGGGGTGAGGGTGGGGGGGGGGTGAGATCTGAGGTGGTTGTGAAGAGCCATCTTAAAGCCTTGGAGGAAATAATGGGAATGAACCAACTGAGAGAAGTTGGTTCCACAGGTGAGAGAAAAAGAGGGACAAATGTGTGGAGGTGAATAGTGAGCCTGAATTTATTTTGGGAGTTTCATCAGAAGTGGATGACTATGTGCGCTCTGCAGAAACCTGAAAGGGGGCGGTTGGGGGAGCGGTGACGTTAATGTGTGACAGTGAGGTCATATTTGAGGTATTAGCCCAACTACCGAGTCAAAATAAAGAAAAGGATGAAAGAGCAAATATGACAGATTGATAAATAGCAAATGAAGATGAAATATCTGGGACACTAGTTCTGTTGAGGAAGCCCAAAAATATGGCAAGACCTGCAAGTCGACGAAACCGAGAGAAGAGGTGGCCGCTTGTGAACGAAGTGTCATCGTGCGAAATTCGCTTTGGTAACTTTACTTTAATTCAACAAAGTTAGGTCGCGATCACTTTGAAATAGAGGCCGAAAGGGAAGAAGCATGACATTGGAACTCCTACTGTTGTATTTTGTCGGGTTTATTTGAGTTTGCATTGCATTGTTTGCATTCGTGCTTCGTCGATTGGTGATCACCTTTGTGGTATCATGTTGAGCAGGTGGCTGAGGGCATGGAGTTTCTGGAGAAGAAGAAGTTTGTGCATCGCGACCTCCGTGCGGCCAACATCCTCGTGAATGACCAGATCATGTGCAAGATCGCCGACTTTGGGCTGGCAAGAGTCATCAACGACGATGAGTACAAGGCACAGGAAGGTCAGGAATTGTCCCTCGGGATGTCCGTTTTACCGGTTGTACACAATGGAGACACTGTTGGTAAAATCAGAATAAAAGCACACTGCAATGGCTCACTCACAGAGTTGTGACTTATGTGCACAGGAGCCAAGTTTCCTGTAAGATGGACTGCACCTGAAGCTATCAACTTCAGCAGCTTCACAGTGAAGTCGGATGTTTGGTCTTTTGGAGTTCTGATTTCGGAGATATTCACCTTCGGCAGGATTCCTTACCCTGGTAAATGCCTGTTCTTGAGTCGTGTCTCTTATCTTTCTGTGGTCACATGGCTTTGGCAGGAAACCTCACAAAGGAGGCGCCACGAGGGGCAGTCGCTCTTGGTATTAAGATTATGGAGTAGTAGTGTGACTCGTTTGGGAAAAATATCTTCACGTGGAAATAATTGCTTAAAGCTCGGTCACCCAGCCAGAGAAACATTCGTTATCTCGAAGGTGTGAGGGGCACCACCAGTAAAAATGTATCCTTAAGTTTCTCGGAAAGGGACCCGAGGGAATACCACAAACAGGATCCTAGCGCCTTGGTAGGTTGCCATTCCATCTCCTGAAACCCACCCACGTGTGGAGATAGCAGTCAACAACAACTTGCACGTACGTGCGTACGTACCTACGTACACACACAGACACACACACACATAGATACACACACACACACACACACACACACACACACACACACTGTTCTCACTCTCAGGGTGACCAATTGGGACCTGAGTGACTAACTGAGTGTCAATCAGGACCTCCAACAGCACATGGCCAATTAAGTTGTTAATATAAGTCCATCACCCACCCTGTCCTCACGACCATTGTCCTGTCTGCTTTGTTGTTTCTCTTGATTGCTAAAAAAATTATTTTTTATTTTTATTTTTTGTCTCATGAACAATGTATGCTGGAGAATGACTGCTGCCTATGAAACAGCAGTGTGAACATTAATACAGCACTCACTGTTGTATTACCAGTTCTGCACATCTGATATACATGAAGACTTCACTTCTCCTTCCCATGTCGTTTTCTTTGAGTTTCCTTTAAAATGTGTTTTTCCATAGATTTATGGCAATATCACCTCCAAGAGGGACATGGTTGTGAGTTTGTCGATGCCCAGTGGAACCGCTCATGCTCAGATCATTCATACCTGGTTTTGTCTCAGAATGTGTTACGTTTACTGTGCAGCACAGGCTGAAAGTATGTGTGGTATCTATATTGTATTAAAGTGCCCCATACCTTCACCCTCACTCGCTCCCCTTCCAAAGGACTCGTCTCTGGGAGTGGTACACAACAAATTATTTCAGTATTGTTGGTCGACCTATCACTAATGGGATAAAAACCTTTGTAACATAAATCTTTTTCCAGGTTTTACTCCAGATATTACCACGGGTAACGGTGCATTTTGTGAGTAAGGTAGTTGTTTTGTACACCGGTCGGTGTGCTTTGGTTCGGTGAACGTGTGTGACTGTATCATTTCGGCCTGCAGGGATGACCCACCCAGAGTTGATACGGAAAATTGAGTTTGGGTACCGCATGCCTCAGCCGGAGAATGTACCTTCGGACATCTATGCTCTCATGCTCGAATGCTGGCACGAATACCCCGAGACGAGACCGACCTTCGAACACCTCAAGAACGTGCTGGAGGACTTTTACACGGCTACTGAAGCCCAGTACCAGCCGTCCTTTTGACCCTGTGATACTGTGCATGGTTCATGGCGGTTTCTCTACACGGTCCTGTGTGACCGTTTGTGGTGCGGAGAGGGTCGGTGAGGATGTGATTATTTGACTTGCATTCCATATGCCAGCACCATTGTGCGACGTTTCAGATGGAATGAAGCCAATCCAGTGAATTTCAGTAATCCAAAGCAGAACTTTAAAATCCGCAGATCTGTGTCACACAAGTACTTCAGGTGAACTGTAATCCGTGTACATACATGTACAATCAGCTGTGCATTCAAATGCTCACTTGCAATTGCATCTAATTATTCTAAAACTACCAAAAGAGAAACCTTCAACATAATTGCTCGGTGCCTAATTGGAAAAAGAATAATTCATCAGAAATGCAAAAGGTGCATCGAAACTGTCAAACTCGACCCCAATAAATTGTCGACAGTGCACGACAGACCACGTGCCATTGACCAGGACTGAAAGTCCTTTATGTCATCATCCAGTAGCACCCCCATTGTGATGTCATTACAGTGCGATTGTGATCACCCGGTCCGATCGCACTGCCTGGATATCGAGGCGTACATTTGGACCTCACGCCTTACGAGGTTTGTACGTGTCGTGATATCCTCGTTATTCTCCAAGCTGGACCATCACCTCTTAACCGGCCTCATCGATTGACAGCCCTCAATGATTAACCAGCCTTGATTGATTAACTGGCCTCATCGATTAACCAGCCTGATCGGATTAACTACCCTGGACGATTAACCAGCCTGATCGGAATAACTACCCTGGATGATTAACCAGCCTGATCGGAATAACTGCCCTCAGCGATTAAACATCCTGATTGATTAGCCAGTTTCATTGACGAACTGGCTTCATTGATTCGCTGCCTCATTGATTAACCGGCCTGATTAACTGGTTTGATTGATTAGTCAGTCACTCACCCTGATAGATTAGCTGGCTTTGGCGATTAGCCAGCCTGATCATCAACTGCTTTGATCAATTAGCCAGTCTCATGGATAATTATCAGGCCCCATTGATTAACTGGTTTGTTTGATTAGCTGGCCTGTTCAATTGACTGATTTGGTTGATTATTATTCAGCCTGATCGATGAGTTGTTATCGGCGATTTGCCAATGTGATCGATTTGCTAGCCTGATTGATTTTCCGGCCTCATTGATTGTAACAGTGCATGAAATGAACAGGACGTTGAACGATGTATGCCAACCACACTGGGAGGCAATGAGAAGCTTACATTTCAGGTATTAATCCTTCGTCCTGCTCATTTTTCGATTATCCGGTACGAACTTACGAGGAGAAGCAAATTGTGTTTTGCTCAATTTTTTTTTGGTGGAATTCCATTTAAAGGAATCTAAGAGGTATTAAAGTCGGGGACAGGTATCGGGGTGGAACGCTGTTACGTTACCTGGTGATGTGTAAGAGATTGACACGTTATCGCACTTGCACGTTATTAACAAGTACTCTTTTTCTTCAATTCAAAAATGGTTTCAAAGTTTTCTTTTTCCATATAATTATTTATATTTTCCAGTAGTTCAGAAGAATAAAAATACTTTTCCCAAGTATAAAACATTGTTTTGCATATCTTTGACTCAACCTATTGGTTAAAGA
>CM068953.1:165251913-165256913 GCA_035128595.1 Eptatretus atami | reverse complement strand
TTCCATCAAGAAAGAGAAAGACTTTACCTGATGGTCGTTTAACCCGAAGAAGAGCATTTACAAACGAGGAATCTGTCGGTAATGTTCCGCAGTTGTGATGACGTCACTCTACAATGTACCCGAATGGACCCGGAATGACCCGGACCCCGGTAACTACGACCAACAAGTTCAGCCTACTTGCCGGTGAGGACATCGAGACGTCTCCCTGACAGAGACCGCTTTACCTGTTATCGCAGAAAAAACTGTTTCACTCGTTAAAAACTCTCCTATTGGAAAGTCCATTGACGGTGATACACAGACCACGGTGATGAACCTGCTGTCACTTTGGTAATGTTAACCCTGAATCCTTGTCAGCGGAAATATGAAACAAATGTTAACCCTAATCCTTGTCAGCGGAAATAGTGAAACAAATGTTAACCCTAAATCTTGTCAGCGGAAATAGTGAAACAAATGTTAACCTCTGTTACTGCTCCCATCTCATCACGTGGTGAAGCTGGAACGCAGGAAATGTTAAAATGGATGTTTTACGAAGACCCCAAAGTACTGTATACCTCCACGCCGTTGGAGTCGATAACACCTTACGGTCGAGGGAACGATATCGCTACATCCCTGATGGTGTTTCTGTTTCATCACTCCCCCGACATTTCCATTACTTCACCAGGAGATGTTCCCACAATGGAAGAGCACATAGACGTGGTAACCAGTACAGATCCGTGTATCAATACTGACGACAGTATCGATATGCAGGACGTACAGCTTGTGTGACTCGAAACTAAAACCGACTCTGACGAATCTGACCTGGAGGAAGCGAACAGGAACAGTCGGTGGAAACGGTGGAGAAGCTCACCAGTCAAAGTCCTACCCCCCCTGAACAAATAAGACTCTTCTTACAAAATACATTAAGGAAACGCAATATAAACCTAACGAAATACTTTCCAGATCTACCGTCCTTCCTTGAGTGTGCTCAGGCTATCGTACGTAAGCCTGACTATTCGATTTCCACCAGACACACTGTCACCGCTTAAAAAACTGATTGCCAAGGCGAAAAGGGATCCTAATCAATTATCCCACTTCTGATCTTATTCTTAGAAACTATTATTTTCCTCATGGCCATGTTCAAGATTGGAACAATAAATGTTAATGGTGGTGGGAGTCCGCTCCGCAAGATCCAAATTAAACAGTTGGTAGAGGTCAACGGTCTCGACATAGCTTTGTTACAAGAGACCCGTGCTGTCCGATCTGTTCAGGCTCAGTGCGACTATTTATGGACAAGGAATGTTTCTTCAGTAACAACTCCACGTCGAAGGCAGGCATCATGTTTGTCTTAGGGAAACATTTCCATCCGTCCTGCCTTAAATTTATATGATATTATTGATGGACACCTTGCCTCCGTGACCTCTCTATCAATAGATCAAGTTTCACAATTCTCAATGTGTACGCTCCAAGCAAAAATACGAGCGGATCTCCTTTTTCGCCGAACTGAGAAAATTCCTGCAAACAACTGGATTTGCAGACTTGTCTAATTATTGGTGGCGATTTTAATGTACTGTTAATGCTTTCATTTGACCGGAACGGCCGGAACCCCAACCATGTACCGCAAAACTTTTTGCAAACATCATTGCGAAATTAATCTTCATGATATTTGGCCGTGCAGCACCTTCTGATCGGTCTTATACATGGTGTCGTTGTTTAAACACACCACATCTCACTTGCGAGGCTTGATCGCATCTATGTAAATTCTCATTTATTACATGGAGTTTATAAATCCGATATCGTGCCTTCTGGTTTCTCCGACCATTCCCTAGCTCAAGTCTTTATTCAACTCTCTAAACCATGTCCAGGGAGCTCTCACTGGAAATTCAATAACAGTTTACT
The DNA here is from genome assembly GCA_035128595.1 of Eptatretus atami. Classification (NCBI taxonomy): domain Eukaryota; kingdom Metazoa; phylum Chordata; class Myxini; order Myxiniformes; family Myxinidae; genus Eptatretus; species Eptatretus atami. The sequence continues at coordinate 165,255,038 of CM068953.1, read as the reverse complement.
AGAAAACCTCAACTTCATTCAGGCCTTTGAATCCTTCTGGACGGCTCTCCTAGAACAGAAGCTAAGCTGCTCCGTTAACCCGTTGATATGGTGGGATTTAGCAAAAACCCAAATTAAAGGGTTCTGTCAACAGTATCGTTTTTTCTCAACAAGGGCTGACCATGAAGTTAAGAAAATATTACAGTTAGAGATTTTACAACTCCAACGAGTCATCGAAAAATAATAGTAACATACAAAAACCTTAACTGAGAAACAGTCCTTATTAAAGGAATAACCGAGAGGAATGCACGCGGTGCCTTAGTTCGGATGAGGGTGCGACAACTGAATGAGGCAGATGTACCAACCAAGTACTTCTTTTCCTTAGAGAAACGTCTTCCCAGTAAACAGCTTTCTCAGCTGCGATGAGAACAGATTCATCCATTATTTACACAATCAGAATACAAACTTTTCTCGAAGGAATACTTTTCGAAAAATATATTCAATGGAACAAATAAATCCTGTCAGTGTCGCCTCTATCTCCGTAGGCCTGCCAGTGTTGTGTGAAGATGGGCGTTCCCAACTGGAAAGACCCATCACCTTGGATGAACTTGGCACTGCCCTGCACGGCCTTGCATTGGTAAAGCACCTGGATTGGATGGACTTACAACCGAATTTTACAAAGGTTTTGGCACTTATTGGGTCCAGAACTCATTAACACCTTGAACGCAAGCTGCCAGCTTGGAGAGCTACCTCGGAGTTGCCGACGAGTCTTCTTACCTCATCCCAAAAAAGGGAGACATGCTGAGTATTGAAAATTGGCGTCCTATCTCCCTGTTATGTACGGACTATAAGATATTGTTACGGCTGTGGAAATTCGCAATACACCATAAAGGGTCCTTAGATCAGTTATGACGCTAATTCATGTGTAGTTAGTCCACACCTGTGTTTAGGGGGAATATGTGTGATTCATCCGGGCTGCGACGCTTTGAGTTAGCCATTTTTCTTTCTCTATCGTTATTTTTGGATCCAACAACCTCCAAACCAACCAACGACAACGGCAAAAAAGAAACCTGCGTTAGTGCGCGGTTTGCGCACCCCTCTGCGGTGCCAAGGCTGGCACGGGAAAGGGGGGGGGCAGGGCAGCTCCCTCCCCATTGGTGAGGCCCGGCGTGAGGCGGCGGAGTGGGGGCACACCCCCCTTCGAGAACCTTCTGGAAACGCTCGAAGGGAGGTGAGCCGCGAACGGGGCGGAGCCCCGCGGCGAAGGGCGGAGCCCCGCCTTACAAAAGGCAAACGGACGCGAGGCTCTCTCTCTCTTGATCGTGGCTCATGTTGGCTGTAGTCTCTTCTCTCTCTCTCTGATCGTGGCTCATGTTGGCTGTAGCTCTCTCTCTCTCCAAAAAGGCTCGATCTCTCTCGCTCTCTCTCCAAAAGGCTCGGTCTCTCTCCTTGGGTCTCGCTCTCCAAAGCGCTCCCTTCCTCTCTCTCGTTCTCGCGCTCGTGCCCGGCGCGGCCTGTTGGGAGACAGCGACGGAAGGCGACCGCAGTGCGCCTGTGGTGGACCTGTGCGTCCGGACGAGGGGTGCTGGAGAGGGTTCGCCGGCCGCGTGGGAGGCCGGAACCAGGCGCGACCGCGCTACGGGTAGTAGGAGAGAGGAACTCGACGCGTCCATGAGGGAAGTCACTTCTTTTCTTTTCTTTTCTTTTCGGGCTTTTGTATGTGTGTTGTGGGGCCCATCCGACAAGTAAAACCTGATATAAGTGACTGTGCTGCTAACACTAATTGCTTTTATCTCGGTCATGTAGTGCTTTTCCTTTGTTCCTATTTGCGCTGCTTTGTTCCTATTTGCCTGCTTATGTGCGAAATAAAGTGTTGCTTGTCCGATGTTCCCATGCCTGTTGCGCTTCGTCACTTTCCTTTTGATTCGTCCATCCGTTGCTCCGTAGGTGATTGATAGTGGGTTTTAAAACATCCGGTAATTCATCTGAATCGTCAGGTCGATTCGATAAACTCCGCTCGGTTATCCTGTTGCCAAGACGAGCCGCTAAGCGGTGTCGTGTCCGGAGTCTACCTGTGGATGGTTACCATGATCCCACCTCGCGTAGGTTACCCTTGTGCGAGGTACTTAGTATATCACTTTTGGCATTCACCCTTTTTGGCGCGTATTGATGCGGACTGGGTTGTGGTGAGGTTACTTCTCCTCACCGTTGACTAGCTCCTTGGCCTCGATAGTTCAGAGGTCACTGACTGAATCTGTCCGTTCGGTGGGCGACGGTGTCGTGCATTCGATGTTACGTGCGATCGCGTACGTACCGGCTGGACCACACGAAATTCGTAACATTGGTGTACAGGAGTGAGTTGGGATTCGAATACACCGTCGGTCTTCCAACTTAATTTACGGGTCGACAGGTGGTGTTGGCGAAGCAAACCCCCGTTTCCCCAAATCTGAGCAATCTAAAGTAATCCTTACGAGAATTATAGATGGGCATTCAAAGCGAACGGGTGCCGGGGGGTAGATATGATATGTGTTAATGATTAGAACCATGGCCGGGATGTACTTTCTGGTAATTTAATCCGTGGGGGTAACTCACCTCTATTTCTGAGCACGGAACTTGCCGGCAACGGAGTCGCTAGATGCGGGCGCTGGCCGCATTACAGCGCGTGCACGAGGAGTGAGCAGGCCGTATTAATGGCGCACAAAACGGCACGTACACGAGGCGAGTGCTTCAGTCACGCGCTTCAAATCAACTGTTGGTCAGTGTTGCAGTCATGGTCGAACATCGGCGGAGCTTCGGAAACAATTGGAGAGAATGGCATTAACAAGCTGGTCAAATAAAAAAAATATGCATTTTCGCGATTTGATGGACGATATGGAATGCGCACAAGAAGGCATTCAAGGAGCGATCAGTTTGGAGGCTGCAGGCGCATAAGGATTGCTGCGTGCAACAAAACCAAGGATATAGGAGACACAAATAAAATGAGAGCTAGCGGAGTAAAAGAGACAAAGATCCAGGAAGAAACTAATAGACACAAAGAGACAACAGAAAGAAAATGTATAGAGACACGGGAGATAGAAAAAATAGAGGAGAGACTGCACGATAAAGATGGGGTGAAAGACGAGCACACACACATGGAGTTAGCGAGG
>CM068953.1:165216580-165228142 GCA_035128595.1 Eptatretus atami | reverse complement strand
CCGACAGGACCACACAGACCATGCCCCCCCCTCTCAATGATTGTATCTGATACATTACATACTTTTCCCTCAAGTTACATCCAACCCTTCAAGTACTCTGGTGGTTTTGATGTTCGTCCCAAATTCCATATAGGTGTTACTGAAGACTTGACATCCATGTCGGTGTTATAATTGCTGGAGGTGTTACCCTCGTTTGTACATCAACAATAGGCTCTATCCTTCCCGGTCTACTCTATCAGATTCCTGAGTACACATCTGAGCAACATGACGTCGAAGTGTTTGGCCAGACTTAATGACAACATGATGTGATACAGGCCCAGTTTGTTTCGAATCAACTTCTGGTATCCTTGGTGCCCTTCACCCTGTATTCCTGGTTTACAAAGTTTCCTGCTCCTCAAATTTCTTGGAGGTTCCACCACCATATTCTTTCTGCTTATCCTGATGCTTTCCCACCTGTCTGCACAACCTGGGTTTGATCAACCTGGTCTTTGAAATCACTGTGCTGGAGAAACTCCAGCGACTACATGAGGTGTGGCATTGTACCTTATCTGGAACCGAGCGACTTTGTTGGTCAACTCATTTGTGTCTGCTGACCTCTTTTTCATGGACTGTTTGAAGGTTTGTACCAAACCTTCTGGGAAGCCGTTACTGGCCGGATGTACTGGAGCCGAGGTGGAGTGATAGATTCCATTGCGATGGCAAAATGTCCTGAATTCGGCGGAAGTAAAATGGGGGTCATTGTCTGATACAAGATGTTCAGCTAATGCATGAGTTTTGAACACATCCATGAGGCGATGAACAGTTGCATTTGTCGATGTTGAATTTTTGCCCACAATCCTAATCTCTACAAATTTAGAGAAAGCATCCGCCGCAACAAAAAGCATTCGTCTGATAAATGGACCTGCGGAATCCGCATGCAATCCTCTGCCAGGGGTTGGCAGGCAATTCTCAAGGATGGAACAAAGCAGAAAGAGGATTCTTCACATTCATCTGTTGAGCATTACACGGATGAACGACACACTCGATGTCCTTCGACAAATTCAGCCACCAGAAACAACTATGAGCTAACCCTGTCACACCTACTGCTTCAGGTCGAGTCTCAGGTAATTTCTCCAACAATGCAGCCTGACCTAGTTAGGATACCATAACTCTATTTCTCTACATAATACACTTCCCGTTCATGTCAATGCTTAGTTCTGTCCATCTACGGAAAAACAGAAACAACTCGGCGGACAGTGAGTTCTCTGGCCAACCCATCTGTACATACCAATACACCTGACACATCAAGGGGTCCTTTCTGGTCCTGTCTCACATTTGTGTTGCTGTGATTGGATCTGAAAGATTGCCCATCACTGCCAGACAAACTCAAACTCGTACCTGTGGGGCATCTGGTAATCTTCCATTGGGTAGGGGTAAACGACTTAAAGGGTCACAATTACCATTAGCCTTTCCAGGTTTGAACCTCAAAGTATATGAATATGCACTGAGAGTAATACACCAACAAATAACCATCGGTGAAGCCGACTGTGGTCTTCTTCATCTTTGTCTGTATGCAGTACAAGGCTGCGGGGTAGCATCATTGGCTGAGGGCATGGCTGTGCCAATTGATGCAATGCTCTCTGCTGGTTATGGCACGAATTTGTAATTTGGCCAGGGTGCCAGTGAAAGCTCACCGACTTTGCTGAGGACACCATGGGATCTTTAATATCCACCAACGAATGCTGGCAGATGGGATACCTGTTAATGTCCATCTGAGGGATGGCACACACATTGATGTGACCTTGATTGTGAAACACTGGGATGACAGTTTATCGCTGGATCGAGATCCAAACCTAGGTTAGACAGCTTTGCGGTGATTGTGCATACCTCTAGGCCACCCTGTCAGCCCACCAACTGTGGTACAGGCTTGTTTTCACCCAATAACCAAGCAAAGCAAGGCTTTTGGTCTTTATGGACTTCAACCTGACATCCTCAAACATTATGGTGAAAATGTTTCGTTTCTAAAAATGATGGCCAGCCAATCTGTGCGTAATTACGTTCTGCCGGCTTAAGAGTTCCCAACGCAAATGGTCATTGACGACTGTCTTCCATGATGTGAGATAGTACAGCCCCAACTCCAGATTAAAAAGTGTCCACCGATAGGACGAGGGGTTTATCACCACTGTCGTGAATCAAAACCTCAACAGATGTGAGCAAGCGCTTTGCCTCCTGGAAAGCCTTACTCTGCTCCACACCCTACTTCCATACTATGTCTGTACGTAGCAACTTGTGTAGCGGTTCAAGAACTTTGGCAACACTTGGCAAGAACCGATGGAAATATTTCAACATTCAAGGAAACTTTTGATCTGCGATGTATTCCGAGGCTCCGATGCATCTACAATGGGCCGGATGGGCTCTTGTACCAGCTGGCCGTACACCGGTCACATCAATGTGATAAATACAATGCACAATTTGCCAAGAAAGCACATTTGGCCTTATTGGGATGAATCCCTGCCAGCCCTAACAGTCAGAATACTTCCTGGAGGTGGGACAGGTGATCTGCTTTGTCTTTATCAGACACAAGTACATCATTCAGTCAAATGACCACAAAAGGAGTGGACTTCAGCAAATTTTTGAGAATGTTCTGAAAAATAGCTGGAGTCAACCACATAGCAAATGATAGACGGCTGTAGTGATAGAGACCATGATGTGCATTGATTGATGTATAATCTTTTGAATCCCTGGATTGTCCAACACTCGCTGCATGGAAGCTGATGTGAGGTCCAATTTAGAGCACTGTTTTCCACCACTCATCTCTGCGAGAACATCCTCCACCTTTGGAATGGGATCCTGGTCAACCACTGCTGCCTGACTAAAGCTAAACTTGTACTCTCCATATATCCTCACTGAACCACCTGGCTTCAAAACAGGCACAATTAGTGAGGCCCCCTTTGAATACGCACTTTACCCTCTCAACAAGGTCCTCAGGCTCGAAGCGGTCAAGTTCAGGGTCAATCTTCTGCTTCAGAGCAAATGCTATTGATCTCGCCTTCAAAAATTTGGGCTTTCAGTTGGCCTTGGCATACATTGTAGCTTTCATGCCAATGACCGGACCTGTAACTGCAGCAAATAAGTCTTCATAATCAGCTAACACTGTCGCCTCTGGGCGACGATGCATCTTGAGATGCTTCATCTCTGCCCAGTTCAACTTCAGCTGTTCAAGCCTTTCCTGTCCAATAAACTGGGGCCACTCTGAGTAACCACAATTACAATGATTCTTACCTCGATGTCTCACTGTGACAAAAGCCTCCCCTACCAAGGGGACTGTTTCACCAGTGAACATCTTAATAGTATAGAGAACACGAAGCAGTTGTCTATTTTCCAGAGAATCGTACACCTGAATGATGATGAAGCATGATGCTCCCATAATCTGAATGTCAACCTTGGTCCATTCAATATCAACTGTGCACGTAAAATCTCAACAACTGGACATGTGATACAGTGTATCATACTCCACATTACCACGTTCCACTGAGGAGTGATCCCCATACCTGGACGTCTCCGACTCTGGTGCGGCCATATCCATTGATTAATCCAGACAATGGACTCTCGACTTCGGTTGAGTCATTCCCTAATGATTGGAGTCCACCTTCTTACCACAATTTCTTGGAGTCCACCTTCTAACATATGATCCATTTTACTGCAATGAAGACACGATTCAGTCTTAAATCGGCAACTGTTCGGGGCATGTTTCCCACCACATCTCCAACAGCTGACAGCCTTCAATGGCAAACTAAAACATATGGATCGTATTCGACAATTGGTTCTCCCAGAACCCACGTGAATAACAGCAGTTCCATTTCTAGCTGACTCACGGGCCAATGGTTTTTCAACCGCCATCTTCAATGCAAGTCCATCAGTTTCCAACAGCCTCTTCTGAAGGCTTTCATTACTTACTCCCAAAAGGAATTGTTCCTGGATGAACTCAAGCGTTGAACCGTGCACAGTGTTTGCTTGCCTCTCGTAGTTCTGCCAGGAACGAACTGATGGACTGTTTTTGCAGGCAACCCCTCGATTTGGAATGTGCAAGGGTTTTATGATTGGGGCTTTGGTGAAGAATGCTCTTTAACAATTCTCCTAATCTCTTCAAAGTGACTTCTCTCAGTTTCCTGAGTGCACCGAGTCACCGGATGACAGAATACTTTTCGGCTCCCATGACTGACAACAAAATGGCGCGTTTCGTGTCATCTTTTGTGATGTGGTTCGCTTTGTGTTCCATGTAAGCATTCCATGGTTGGCTATGTGCAGAAAAGTTGAGGAGTTCAACCCCAGGCAGAGTTTCCTCATCACCAGATCTTATGACTCTAAGACATCAAAGATGCCAGAATGATAGATGGTTCCAATTTGAATGTTCATCACATCTTTATTTCGCACCCCAAGCTGATCGAGTGAACACTGTCGGTCTCCAGACCGATAAAGACTTGTGACCGAGGAGATGCCCCCCTGTTGACTATCTGATGCATTACAGCTCGCTACTCTGGGCTGGTGTTCCTGCAACCTTCCTTCTCTTGAGGTGGTCGAAACCAAGGCCTTCTCAACTGTTGGCAACTCAAGCCAGGAGGCGGATTCCAAATGACTCACTTTCCCACCATTGATTGGTTGGTTGTCTCTTCTCTATATAATACAAGCTTACATCTGGCCTTGCTCCTCCTGATTATTTTCATCTGACCAACCCAACTCGTCCACAACTCTTTGAAATATATATAAATGAAAAGCACGGTGAGGTGGTGAAGCCATCTGTCAGTCCGTGAAGACTATATGCCTATTAATCACGTCCTGTTTGAACATTAATACCTAAGACCCTTAAGACACTTAAAGACCCCAAAGACCCAGATAATCCAAAAGTCCCCGAGGACCGAAAAGACACAAGAGATCCTGCTGACCCAAAAGCCACCAAGGATGCAAAAGACCCCAAAAACCCCAAAGACCCCTTAGACCCCTTACATCCTTCAGACAGATTAGACAGCTTTGACCCTTGACCATATAGAGCACTTGAACCTTTTTATATCACAAATAAACTTCAAATAAATATAATATCACCAATATTCAATAAATTTGTGGAAAACAAATGGTGTAAATGATGACGACACAGCAAATCTGTGACGTCAATCTCTGCAACGAGTGTAGCGAGCCGATCCACGCTCATGCTACATACGTATCATTTTTAGCCCGATCTCTCAATTATGAAGAATCACTTTAAGATTAAAAAAAACAAACCCCTCGTGACCGGATCCGAATCTTCACCAAAATCGAATCAACCCATCCTCGTCATGCATCCAACATATCCACCAAGTTTCGTCTGAATCCGTCCATACCTTTTCGAGATATCCGATTATAATGAATCGGGAACCACAGGTGAATCGATGGGGATCAGGCGCAAGAAGAATGTATTTTATGGATGAAAATTCCTCATGATGACAGGACCTCAATAAATCCACCCTTTAGTCGAGTTAAACAAACCATGGATTGTTTTGCATTCAAACCGCTCGCGAGCGCATGCTCGCCACAATAATGTATCATGGTGGAGGAGAGGTAGAGGAAAGCGATTGTCCCTTTTCTTGAGAATGGCCGATATTTCTGTCCACAGCCTGTGTTATGGCCAGGGAGAGGTCGAGATGGAAACGCAAGGTTGTCTGAACCGAGAGATTAATGGGTGGGAAAGGAAAATGATTGTTCATGAGAGCGATGGATTTCCAGCGGTCCAGTATCACCTCTAATCTCCACCAAGCAGCTCTTTGAGGCCACTTAACCACTGTACATAACCGGGAAATGAATAGTCTTCCAAAGGCGATTCTAATCACGTGTGGAAAATACCAAAATGGTACTTGAAGGGCTGTGGCTACAGTTATATCACGGCTCGATGAGGCACTGTGGTTCAATGTCTGGTTATTCTGGACAACGACATTACTCGTTCATCTCGCTCTTCCTGGCACTGACAATGAACACGGAATCAGCAGCAGTGATTATAGTCCCCATATTGATCTGCCAGCACTGAAGACCCAATATGGAATCAACAGGAGTGAGTACTTTCTGTATTGATCTATCAGATGTGAGTACCTTCTGTTGAGTCACCCAAAGTGAGTATCTGATTGTCACCGGTGATGATAACTCGATGTGGAATCACCAAGGTGTCCATTAGAGCAGTGGTCACTTTTGTCTCTCATTGTTGTCCCTGTGTAAGGAAATAATGTTTCTTTCGATCACAAACACATTATCGTTTGTGGTGAGGCAGATTATTTTGTTATTATCGTTATTTTTCACTTTCATCGCTTCAATTATTATTACTTTTAGTGCTGTTATTTATATTCGTAACACTGTCATTCAGCCAAGGACGAGCAAAGTGAGGTCGAGTCCGTTTATTCCTGATACGTGAAGTACCTTGCAACTCATACCTACAGAAAACAGACTTTTTTAAAAAAAAAATTCCATCCAATCTTCATGTAACTTTGTTAAACAATTCTCCATGGGTAGGCGCTCAATGTTGAAAATGTTGTCACTCGCTCAAGCGGTTGCGGAGAAAACAAATTTAAAAGGGAATAATGGTGAAAAGTGAGAGCCTTGGCCAACGTTCCAAGACATAGTCAAGGATGGTTGTGGATGCATATTACTATTTTATTTTTATTACTACTATTGGTAACATAATACAATATTTCCTGATGGTAGTATCAACCACAATAAATACAGCATTACAAAAAAAATATTATAATTTATCCCGACTGTTATGATCTTTTTTGCAGGATAAATAATAACAAGAATAATTCCCCCGTATTCCGGTGAACAATGGATATTATAGTAATTATCTGCTCTGCAAAAATTACTAATTGTGCCCATGAATTAACACGAAATTACAGGATAAACCTGTCTATAAAAGGTGAACAGAAATTCTGGGATTTAACTTTTTAAAAATTATTTTTGCCTCAAAATAGATTTTGTGTAAAAGGTTATTATTATTTTTTTAAAATTTAACATTCATTCACTGCACATGCTGTGGAAATACATCGTCTGTGTCTGTGTCTGTGTCTGTATTCTCTATATATGTATAAAATATTTATGTACTTGTATATATATATATATATATTTATTTGTTTATATATTTATATATATTTTTTTATACTTGTTTATAGATTTATTTATATATGTATTTGTATATATATTTATATATTTATTTGTTTTTTATTTATATATTTATAAATATATTTTTTAAATATTTATATATTTATATATATTTATTTGTTTATATTTATTTATACATATTTATTTTTATTAATATTTGTTTATATATTTATTTATTTGTATGTATGTATATAAAATGTCCATCTTGACATATGGAGATTAAAATAAAGGTTTATCACCTAATTTATTTTTTTAAATAAATTGATAATTCAGTTTACTGTGATATCGAATAGATTTTTTTATAATTAAGTCGTTATGTAGCATAGAGTATGATAATTAATTTTATATAACATATTTCAAGTTCAATTCGTTCATTCAAATAGTGTGATTATTTATTAGTTATCTTGCATTTATAATAATTAGTTATGGAGCATACAGTATGATAAATTAGCTACGTCACGAAGATCTTGATTCAGTAGTTATGTAGCAAAGACCATTTTGAAAGCGTTGTTCGTACAAAAGCTTTGATCAAAAAATGCACACGCACGCACGCACGCACGCACGCACGCACGCACGCACACACACACACACACACACACACACACACACACACACACACACACACACACACACACACACACACACACACACACGACTGTACGAACGTCTGGGTTATTTTCACATTTGTGGTGCTATTTCCCATTAAGTAGTTAAATTAAATATTTCCCATTAAATTAATTTGTGGGAAGTTAGACGTGTCTCGTAGAGGTAGATAATAATTCAAATTTCTATGAAGGTGAATTTAATATCACAGTTAACTTTCAGGATATAAAATACATTAGGAAATTGAAAAAGTTTTATTTTTACTTTACAAATGATATTATCATGTACAAGTAACAGCTACTGATGAGAAAGAAAATAAATTATTGAAGTAAGCAACACCAGTTCCATGAATGTGAATAACAAGAAAGAACAATAAAAGGTGCAAACGAGAATGGCACTCGGTAGAAATCTGTTCACAATTTGAAATATCATGCGATTTTATTATTTTTGGCCCAATTTCTCAATGGTGAAGAATCACTTAAAAATATTTAAAAAAATTATTGTATCTGGATCCAGATCTTCAACAAAATCTAATCAATTCGGCCTTATCACACACCCAACCTCTCCAGCAAATTTGTTATTTGAGATATCCTGCTCAGAGACAGACGGGGTAAAAACATAACCTCTGTCCACCTTTGGTGGCGGAGGTAATTAGTTTATATGTGAAATTAGTTTTCATCAGCTTGTTAACTTGCTTGAAAGTCGATGAATATGTTCAGAATGGTGCCAAGGAAGCAACGTTCAACGGAACAGTGTGCGAAGATCCAAACTCTGTGAGAAGAAGGGCAAATTATGAAGAAAATAGCAGAAAAGCTGAAGATCTCTTGCAATGGTGTGAGGTACACTTTGGAATGTCTCAAAGAAAATGGCTTGGTACAAGTCAAGAAAAGGCCAGGAAGACCCATAGGAACGTCCCCAGGTAAGACGAGCACTTGAAGTTGCTCAGCTTACGGGATAGAAGAAAATCAAGTCAGCAGCTGACAAATTGAAATGAGAGCAGACCTGAACATTAACATCTCATCCAGCACTGTGCACAGAAGGCTGATTGCAGCAGGTCTCTTTGGCAGAGTGGCAGGAGAGAAACCACTGCATTGTCTTTTTAACCAATGAGTTCCATATCAAACTGAGTGGGAGCATTTAAAACCCATGCTATCTACCTGGCAAATTCTAAACGAAACCAGGTCAGGTCATGTATGGGAGCATGCGCCAGAGCAGCAGGTCGCTGAGTCCACTTTCCGCCGGTACTCCAGGGGCCATCCCCCAGGCAAATGCCTGGCCCATAACCATCTCCTTGAGATGCTGATCAACATGCTGCAACCACGAGGCATGTGGTCGGCCCATTGGCCTACTCCACTCACGAGGCTTCCTTGCTGAGAGAACCTGGTGAGCAGGATCAGCGTCAGGAAAACGAGCCACATGTTGATACAGCCGCAGCTGACGCTCAGGGACTATGCAGGTAACAAATCTCATTTGAATCTCTCTCAGCAACTGCTCGTTGGACACAAAGTCCGACCAGCAATCGCCAAGGAGTCTCCAAAGAGATGTGGTACCAAAGGAATTAAGTCGCCGTCTCAGATCCCTGGTCAGAGTCCAAGTCTCGCATCCGTAGAGCAAGACTGTAAGCACCAAGGACATGAAGACTCGGAATTTTGTCCTCCTGCACAGGTACCGGCAGCGCGGCACCCCATGATCCAGTGATTCCATGACTCCCCAGGCCCGACCCAGACGTCTATTTACCCCTGGCTCCCAGTCAGCGGACACATGAATATCACTGCCAAGGTAAGTGAATCTCTCCATGACCTCAACATCCTCACCACAAACTGGTACAGACAAGATAGCAGCATCCAAGATGTCATTGAAAGCTTGGATCTTTGTCTTGACCCAGGAAACCCAAAATCCCAGCAGCTCTGACTCCTCATTCAACACCTCGAGGGCCCCCAAAAGGATATCTAGTTTCCACAATGATGACTGCATCATCTGCGAAATCAAGGTCAGAGATCTTGACATTCCCAAACTATGCACAGCACCTTGATCTCTCCAACCTCCTCCCCAGAATCCAGTCCATACAAGTGCTGAACAGTGTGGGGGCCAGTGCACACCCCTGATGAACTCCAGTAACAACAGGAAATAAGTCAGAATTGGTATCACCACATCTCACAGCATTCTCAGTACCAGAGTAGAGTTCAGACATCAGATCAATCAGTCTTGATGGCACCCCACGAAGACCAAGAATCCTCCAGTGGGCATCCTGATTCACTGAATCGAATGCTTTGCAACGATCAACATTGGCTGCAAGCAGCCCCTGCCGAAACTCTCGTCTGCGTTCGCTGAGGTTTATACACTGAACTGAGTTTATACACATGATTTTCATCAGAGAAGGTTTATACACTGAACTGAGCTGGAGGCTGAAGATTATAATTGATTAAAAAATATTGTCATTATATTTTATGGGTAACAGAATCTGCATCAAAGATATAGGCAAGAGCTAAAGGGAACAATACATGCAAACAAGGTCAGCTGGAATTGGGAAAGATAAATTATATCAACTTCTGCTTCCCTCATCAAGACATGGAATGTCTAAGTAGAATGTCTAACCTCAGAGTTGAATGTATTGAAATTGATTTTCGCCAAAGTTTCAAAAAAAAAAATTAAAAAGACGCTGCTGTTGCTCTCACTTACAGTCCACCATGAAGTGTCTCTGGCATATCACCTCGAGGAGACAAATAATTGGAGTTAAATCAGTTCACGCAAGAAAATCTGTTTCAGCCTTTGGGGCTCATCAGTTGGACGTTTAAAATATTTTGAATAGTTATCTCAGGCTCGTAGAGGATCTTGTCCATGTATTACACGTAGTACATGGACATCATGAGCCGTTGGTGTACTTTTACCATCAAATCTCAGGACATTAGAAGACGATGGACAAATCGACGATGGAGATTTGAACCAAGGATTCTAGCTCACATAATGAGTTATATGCTCAGGTGAGAACATGAAGGAGGACAAGCATAATTTTGTGCAAATTTAATCAGATCATTTAATATCGATTTGTCGAGTGAGTGAATATTTGAATAGGACTTAATTCTGAATTTGGTTTGCTGGTTTCATCATCACTGTGAGTCGTTGTACTGGTTATGCAATGTCTCTGCAGAGTAGGACAGGACTATAGCATTTGTGCAATGTAGTAGTGAGTGTGGGGAAGGCAGGTTCACACAATAATGTGTTGACCACTCAGCAGGATTTGATGAAGCAGAAACAGGGCTGGGAGTCAACCGTCCGACCAAAACGTGACGTCATCTGTGAGACAAGTTCGGGAAAGATATGTCCGATACATTCACAAAATGTAAAATTACTCAAAACCATTCAGTGGCGATCAGCTCTGGATGTACAGCGCCATCTTCTGATAAAAGACACTTACTTATGCTTCTCACTCCAGTTGCTCTAACTAGAAATTTATTTGAGATGTACAACATTGTACGAAAGGCTAACGTTTAATGAAAGGAGATGAAGAAAATTGTAAAGAAGGGTAAAGTTTAATAAATGAGATATACAACAATGTACAGAAGGGTGAGGTGTAATGAAATGAGATGTACTATATTGTACAGAAGGGTAAGGTTTAATGAAACGAGATGTTTCTGTATTTTTAAGGTTGTCTCTGATTTTTATTTTTTTGTCCCATCAAATTCCGAGTGTATATATCTGGATATATTTTTAAGGGTTGTCGAACTATTCAAATTCCGAGTGTCTGTCTGGATGTATTTTTAAGGGTTGTCTCACAGTTTTTCCCAAATTCCGAGTGTTTATGTGCAT
>CM068953.1:165167368-165216570 GCA_035128595.1 Eptatretus atami | reverse complement strand
TATTTTTAAGGGTTGTCTCACAGTTTTTCCCAAATTCCGAGTGTTTATGTGCATGTATTTTTATCAGTTTATCAATTTTTCCCAAATTCAAAGTGTATTTCTATGTGTTTTTAAAGGTTGTTCTATCAAGTTTTCCCAAATTCCGAGTGTTTATCTGGATGTATTTTCAAGGCTGTCTCAATTTTTCCAAATTCAAGTGTATGTCTATGTATATTTCAGGGTTGTTGATCAATTTTTCCCAAATTCAAAGTGTATATCTACGTGTTTGTAAAGGTGTCTATGAAGTTTTCCCAAATTCCGAGTGTTTATCTGGATGTATTTTTCAAGGCTGTCTCAATTTTTCCCAAATTCAAAGTGTATATCTACGTGTTTGTAAAGGTTGTCTATGTGAAGTTTTCCCAAATTCCGAGTGTTTATCTGGATGTATTTTTCAAGGCTGTCTCAATTTTTCCCAAATTCAAAGTTTATATATGTATGTATATTTCAGGGTTGTTGATCAATTTCTCCCAAATTCTAAT
This sequence comes from Eptatretus atami, assembly GCA_035128595.1. Taxonomy (NCBI): domain Eukaryota; kingdom Metazoa; phylum Chordata; class Myxini; order Myxiniformes; family Myxinidae; genus Eptatretus; species Eptatretus atami. Next base: position 165,216,052 of record CM068953.1, on the reverse strand, counting down.
TGCATATCTACGTGTTTTTAAATGTTGTCTATCAAGTTTTCCTAAATTCTGTGTGTACATCTGTATGTATATTTCAGGGGTTTATCAATTTTTCCCAAATTCCAATTGTATATCTGTGTATTTTTAGACTATCATTTTTTTCCAAATTCTGAGTGTATATGTGCATGCATTTTTAGGGGTTTATCAATTTTTTCCCAAATTCCGAGTGTATATCTGAATGTATTTTTAGGGGTTTATCAATTTTTCCCAAATTCCAATTGTATATCTGTGTTTTTAAAGGTCGTTTCTCAAGTTTTCTTTTTTTCAAATTCTGAGTGTATATCTGGATGTACATTTAAAGGTTGTCTCGCAGTTTTTCCCAAATTCCGATTGTATATCTCCACATTTTTAATGGTTTATCAATTTTTCCCAAATTCAAAGTGTATATCTGTATATATTTTTAAAGGTTGTTCATCAATTTTCCCCAAATTCGGAGTGTGCATCTGTATGTATATTTCAGGGTTGTTGATCAATTTTTGCCAAATTCCAATTGTAGATTTATGTGTTTTGAAATTTTGTCTATCAATATTGCCCAAATTCTGAGTGCATACCTGGATGTACATTTAAAGGTTGTCTCGCAGTTTTTCCCAAATTCCGATTGTATATCTCCATATTTTTAAAGGTTGTCTCAAGTTTTCCCAAATTCGGAGTGTTTTTCTGGATGTATTTTTCAAGGCTGTCTCAATTTTTCCCAAGTTCTCAATGTATATCTGTGTATTTTGAGACTATATCAATTTTTTCCAAATTCCGAGTGCATATCTGTGTGGATTTTTCAGGGTTTATCAAGTTTTTCCCAAATCCAATTGTATATCGGTGTTTTAAAAGGTTGTCTTTCAATTTTTTTTTCAAATCCTGAGTGTATATCTGGATGTATATTTCAGGGTTGTTAATCAATTTTTCTCGTATTCCAATTGTGGGCATATGCGTTTTAAAGGTTGACTATCAATATTGTCCAAATTCCGAGTGCATATCTGTGTGGATTTTTCAGGGTTTATCAAGTTTTTCCCAAATTCCAATTGTATATCTGTGTTTTTAAAGGTTGTCTTTCAATTTTTTTTTCAAATCCTGAGTGTATATCTGGATGTATATTTCAGGGTTGTTAATCAATTTTTCTCGTATTCCAATTGTGGGCATATGCGTTTTTAAAGGTTGACTATCAATATTGTCCAAATTCTCAGTATATCTAGATGTATTTTTAAAGATTGCCTATCAATATTTCCAAAATTCTGAGTGTATGTCTGTAAATTTTCAGGGTTGTTGGTCAATTTTCCCAAATACCATTTGTATAATCCATGTGTTATTAAATGTTGTCGATCAAGTTTTTTTTTGTTTTTTTTCAAATTCCAAGTGTATATCTAGATGTATTTTTAAAAGCTGTCTCAATTTTTCCCAAATTTCCGTTGTGTATCTTTGTATTTTTAAAGACTGTCTTTCAATTTTTTCCAAATTCTGAGTGTATATCTGTATGTATTTTTCAGGGTTGTTTATCGATCTTGAGCTTATCTGGAATTTAAATTTCAGATAAGGTATTGTCATTCCACACCGTCCCTCCGTCTCGCAATTCGACTTCTCCGGCCAAACCGCCGGCTAATCCAGCTGAAATTTGGCAGCAACGTTCTTCTCCTGACTGGCAACAGGAATTGTAAAGCTCATTCCGGTCACATGACTGACTGTAAGTAGGTCAAAATGGCTGGCTTCATCAACTTTTGGGAAAATCGCATTAATTCCTTTAAAAATCTTCTTTTCCAGATCCACCAGTCAGAATGCTACCAAATTTGGGTCAACATTAGGACAGTCATGATAAATTGTGAAGGTCACACTGATCACATGACCGGAAGTGTGTCAAAATGGTGGACTTAGTAAATGTTTGGGAAAACTGCGTAAATTCCTTCAAAAACCTTCCTCTCCAGACCCACCAGTCAAAATGCTACCAAATTTGGGTCACAACATTTGGCCAGGGCCCAGATAAGCTTCAGATCCAGTGGTCCTATTTTAATTCATTTTCTGAAGTTTATAGAATTTTATTTTTCACGTGGAAGTTGTGGGTTATGATGTGTAAATAAAGGTGGAAAACGTCTGATTTAATGCAATTTTATTCCAGGCTATAAGGCAACAAAAGGTGTAAATTTTAAAAGGGGGTGTAGACTTTGTATTAGCACTGTATTTGCTTTCTTCTCTGAAACCAGACACACACAATTTTGATGAAACTTGACCACAACCTTCATTGCCCATGATGTACCAGTTTGTTCATGCTATTTTAAAAATCTAGGTTTCGGGGGTGGGGGTTGCCCAAGCAGGGTGCTGAGACGGTTGCATGCTCACCACGATTGAGTGTGTGGCAGATTGACCACAGCCCTGACACTGAACCAGCTGCATCTTTGTGGATGCTGGTCGATCTTATTTGCTGTCTTGTTGGGTTATAGATCAACCTATCCTATCCTGCTGGTGTCACAGAGCCGAAATCCAAGCAGAGTACTTTATCCTGCTGGGGTCACAGTGCTGACATCCAAGCAGATGACTTTATCCTGTTGGGGTCACAAAGCGACGTCCAAGCAGACAAATCCTCTCTGGAAATATTGATAAAGCAAAAGATAAATTCTTCTTTGCCATCCCTTGGCACTGCTGGTCTACTGTGTGATGCTTAACGGTTCGTAGTGGACTTGGGTTCATCTGCTTGTCTCGGTGGCATGAAGATCACCCTTTGGGGACTCGCAACATGACTGACCAGTCTGACGTTACTCCATATGCACTTATCGGGGCAACAAAGCCCGCTTCAAATGTGAACACATCCGACTTTAACACCAATTCGTACCCTGCTGGGGTTTTTTTTTCAGCTTATCTGGAATTGGAAGTCCAGATAAGATATTGTCATCGTGTGCCATCCATCGGTCTGTTTCCTATTTTGACCTCTCCAGCCAAACTATTGGGCCGATCCGGCTGAAATTTGGCAGTAAGGTTCCGCTCATGACTGGTAGTGTGGATTGCAAAGCTTGTTCTGGTCACTTAACTTTAAGTAGGTCAAAATGGCGTACTTAGTAAATTTCTTCAATATAATCTTCTTCTCCAGAACCAGCAGTCAAAATGCGACCAAATTTGGGTGACATCAGGCCATGATAGGGACGTTAAATTGTGGAGGTCATGCCGATCACGTGACCGGAAGTGTGTATGAAAATGGCCTACTTCGTCAATTTTTGGGAAAATCGCATAAATTCCTTCAAAAATCTTCTTCTCCAGACCCACCAGTCAGATTGCTACCAAGTTTTGGTGACATTATGCCTGGGTAGGGATGTTAAATTGTGGAGGTCATTCCGATCACGTTACTGGAATTGTCAAAATGGCCGACTTGGTCATTTTTTGGAAAAAATCGTGTAAATTCCTTTTTAAAATCTTTTTCTCCAGACCCACTAGTCAAAATGCTACCAAATGTGGGTTACAACATTAGCTAACTGAAAGTGTCAAAATGGCGGACCTGGTAAATTTTTGGGAAAATTGCATAAATTCCTTCAAAAATCTTCTTCAGACCCAGCAGTCAGAATGCTCCCAAATGTGGGTCACAACATTAGGCCAGGGAAGGGATGTTAAATTGCGGAGGTCATGCCGATCACCTCACCGAAAGTGTCAAAATGGCGAGCTTAGTAAATTTTGGGGGCAATCATGTAAATTCCTTGAAAAATCTTCTCCGCACCCACCAGTCAGAATGCTTCCAAATGTGGGTTACAATATTAGGCCAGGGCCCAGATTAGCTGCAGGTCCAGTGGTCCTATTTTTTTACCAAATTCTGAGTATATCTATTTGTATTTTAAAAGGTTGTCTATCAATTTTTCCCAAATTCAAAGTGTAGATCTGGATGTATTTTAAAAGGTTGTCTATCAGTTTTTTCAAAATTTGGAGTGTTTATCTGGATGTATTTTTAAAGGTTGTTCATCAATATTCCCCAAATTCCAAATGTGTATCTGTTTGTAATTTTATTGGTCGTCCATCTATTTTTCTCAAATTCCAAGTGTGTATCTGGTATTTTAAAATGTTTATCAGTTTTTCCCAAATTCTGAGTGAATATGATCTGTATGTCCTTTTAAAAGTCATCAAGCTATTTTTCCCAAATTCCGAGTGTATATCTGTATATCTTTTTAAAGGTCGTCAAGCTATTTCCCCAAATTCTGAGTGTATATGATCTGTATGTCCTTTTAAAAGTCATCAAGCTATTTTTACCAAATTCCGAGTGTATATCTGTATATCTTTTTAAAGGTCATCAAGCTATTTCCCCAAATTCTGAGTGTATGTCTGTATACCCTTTTAAAGGTCATGAATCTATTTCCCCAAATTCCAAGTGTATGTCTTTGTATTTTTCTTGGCTGTCTAATAATTTTCCCAAATTCCAAGTGTATGTATATCTTTGAAGAATTTTTTTTTTGTGGGGGCCGAAAACACTTCCCTATACCCGCAAAGGAATGGGGTCGGGGATCATTCACTATTACTTTTCACATCGCTTCAAAGGCTTAGGCATGATCGAGCGACTATTTTAAAAAAAAAAAAATCCAAAAAAGATGTAACTCTTTTTTTGCGTAAAACACTCTCCAGCACTCACTGATGAACCTCTGAAAGTTTGACGAGGGCATCTCTGAGAAAACCTGGTGACACCCACAGACAAACGGCTCTCTTTTTGTATAAATAGGTCGTCTATCATGTGGTTCTTGGCGTTTGTTTCCCATGTGATGGAGAAAATGACTTGGTGTCAACAAGTGAGGAAATAAGTTTTGCCAATGACAGAATCGACAATATTGATGAGCAAATAAATATTGCATACTGCTCCCTTAAAGGTGGAATTGACAACATAATGTCTCGGTTTAAACGACTTTGCAAAGGATTGTAGGAGTGCTTCTAGCAGAAGTCCTATTTGGGAGTAAAAATGTCAACTTGCATGCGTCGAGATGGAAGGAAGGGTTGCAGGGATTATGGAGGGAGAATTGCAAGTGTTCGTAATGAAACAAAACAGGTAGTTTGAGAGAAGAGAAACTGAAAGCAACTTAGTGGGTGAAGGGAGGGGGGGGGGGCAAGGAGGGAAATGCCTGAACAATTGCGAAAAGGCGATTTTATATCCATAAAGGCAATATGTCAGCCGCTTCCATTTTTCACAGTTGCTCTCTGTGCTGCATGAGTCATCCTTCTCCTTCAGCATTTAAAGATGTCATCTATTATATATATATTTGAACCAATTTGTTCAGAAGGGAGTTTCCCTGACCTCAGAACCTGAGGCTGCTAAGTCAAGGACAATTCTGCAGCTTCACAGGTTGCGAGGCAACCGCAGATGCCAGTTGGCACAACTAGCTCAAGCAGGATCCTCGTGCCCAGCATTGCGTGACCTTACCTGGTAAGCTAGTTATATCAACTGAGGAACCACGCTCTCAACGTCCCACCTGTATTTACTTATTAGGTACAGCCGAATGGAACCATAGGTGGGGGTGTTGGCTATCTAGTGTGTAGCGAATCAGTGGGTACAATGTCGATATATTTTGTACGACGTACACTATATCGAACCAATGAAGGAAAAGACAACTGGGAAGGTTTGAATAGTTCACCAATGGTTCAACGAGGCATGTATTTACAGGCAGTTATTTCCATGCAAATATTCAACCGGCGTAGTGGCGTGCGCCTGTAATCCGGCTACTCGGAGGCTTGGGTTGGAGGATCGCTTGATGACGGGAGCTCTGTGCTGGGCCGCTATGAGAGGGTGTAGGGCAGCCTGGAATCATGGCGAAACCCAACCTTATCCCTGTGTCGTAAGAGATGACCAGGGTTGCGTCAGAAGGGCATCCGGCTAAAACCTGTGCCAAATCAGTATGCGGATCATAACGATGATCCGCTGTGGCGACCCCTAACGGGAGCAGCCGAAAGAAGAACAACAACAACATTTCCATGCAAATATTCACAAGGCACGTGCAGACATTAAAAACACAAGAAAAATCTTAAACCTAGCAAAGAAATCCCCTTTCCCAATCTTAATTATCTAGGGAGATACGAGCACACCACACGCACTCTAGGAAAGTAGAGAGAAAGACAGAGTGAGAGAGAGATAAAGATCGGGGCTTGGTGTCGGCCCCTTGATCACCCCATGCAAATAGGCAGGCTTGCGTCGGTCAGAAGTGAAGGGTATGGAAGGGAGGAGAGGAAGGGAAATGCAGTGCGTATGTTGGTGCAGTGTCGGGAATGTCGTGTGTATGCGTTTCTGGAGCCATCGTGCTGCGTTCGCCCTCGGAACTCCTTTAGTCAGCCTGGTGTCAGCGCACTCGTCACGGCAATAATTCATCACAGCCGGTTCGTCCAACAGCTCATAGTTTGTCCGATAGCCTGTGGCTCAGCAGGAAGGAAGTTTGTCAGATGGTGGCGGTTCGTGGTTCATCAGACAGAGCGACCACAGACAGTTTGTTTGCTCACTCGGCTTTTATTGAGCTTGAAGTGCGGCATGGCAAAGGTACTTGAGGCACCCTCTTACCTGTGTGTTACGTTTCCATTGGCCCAGCGGGTCTGCTCCACAGTGTCCGTACCCCCAAGCAACGCCCTGAGAGCACAGCATTCATGTTTCCGACAGTAGTGTTGAACATGCAGGAACTGCCTCGCCTGATGACGGCAATGGCAGCACTTATGTCTGCTTCTGATGTGTGTCGGTGTAATTGTGATGTCTGTGGTTGTGGTGTGGAAAACTGCGGGGGGTGGGGAGTGGGATGGGAAAAAACATATTTGGAGGGATTAGGGACGCGAGGTACGGGAATGGATTAAACGAAGAGTGGGTTTACAGGGTTCGAGAGGTAAAGGATGAAGGCTTTTCGGGAAGCATGGGGAATAGAGGTTGGGAAGTGAAGGGGTGAGGAATTAGGATGGATGTAAAGCTGAAGGAGGGATGGATGGAGGAGTCTTGAGGAAGTGAGGAATCACAACAGGGATGGAACATGCTATCGCTCACAATGCATTTTCCTCGTTCCTGATATGAGGGGAAGGTACCTGACAAAGCAAATTTACTAATTAAATATATTAAATATATAACTAGAGAATCCCTTTGTGTTGAATGCTCCACCCTGGGGTCCATTTCCATAACCGCAACAATATTAAACAAATATAAAAGACAAAATATCACAGCCCCCATTGTTTTAGTAATTTTTCTGTACAGAGTTAAAGGGCTAGCCCATATTTATGTACAACTGAAATGGCCACCAGTCTACCAGTCAGCCATCTTTGATCAGATCACAAAATATGGTGAGGTGCACGAGTATGCCATCGTGTACTGTGCTTGTGCCAAGTTTGAACAAAATTGGACCATGCATGTCAGAAATGGTTGGGGACACATTTAAGTACCAAAATGGCTGCCATTCGGCCATCTTGGATCTGATCTCAAAAAGAAACGGTGTGCATATGTAAGCCATCATCCTTTATCTGTGCGCCCAGTTTAAAAAATATCGGTAAATGCATGTCTGAGAAATGTTTGAGGACTTGTTCAACATCGGGGTTTTTTTTTACCACTAAAATGACCACCAGTCGGCCATTTTGGATCTGATCTCGAAACATAAATGACGGGCATATGTAAGCCATCATTACTTATATGTGTGTCAAGTTTGAACAACATCGGTAAATGCAAGCTCGAGAAATGGTTGAGGACGTGTTCGACGCCGGGTTTTTTTTTACAACTAAAATGGCCACCAGTCGGTGGCCGTCTTTGATTGCATCGCGAAACAAAAACATGCGCATATGTATACCTTAATGTGTTGTCTTTGTGTCATGTATGAATAAAATCGGTCCATACATGTCCGAGATACGGTTGCGGGCGCACGCGTGGACACGAAAATTGAGACCAAACCCATAAGCCCCTATTTTGGACAAAGTCCAACGGGGGCTATAATAGCATTGAGATTTTGGAGAAAAATTTTCATACAAAATTCCAATTACTTTGGATCATAAAATACTCGAGCAAGGTTGGAATTCTGGTGTCGGCGATAAAGATAACCACCATCCAACCACGTGTCCAAAAGAGAGGGCACACTTGAAGGTGTCCAAAAGTGACTCGTGAGACTGATGGTATTACTCCTGGGTGCAGTATGCTGCATGTACACAATTTGGACGATTGTGTACTTTATATCCGCACTGTTACCAAGGACGGTGCAACAAAAAATAGCCATTTATACATTACGTACACATGAGACAATTATTATTTTTTTAACCTCCCCCTTCTCCATCCCAGAAATTATTTTTTTGATGAACTCAGAGAATTAAAATCTTCATGGATGAGGAATTGTCATGTAATTTGTTATTTAAATGAACATCGTACAGGGCAAACTACCAACAGACAACTGCATTATCTGCCTCGAATCTCTCTCAGTCATCTGACTCCTCCAGGACACTTCCGAATTTCTTCCAGTTAATCGCTCCTGGTTAAACTCTCAAATTATCGGCTGATCGCACACCGACATTCCTCTTTTATCACATTTGTGGAACCACCTTCCTGAGGCAGTTCAATCCTCCACCCCCTCCAAGACTTCAAACAGGCGGTGTACTGCCATCTCATCTCATTCCCCATCCCTACGAGTCATCTTTTTCTACCCCCATTAACACTTCCTATTTTACTTGTAGGTTACTGTCCCCCCCCCCACTCTTCTCTTGTTTCCTGTTACTTCATTCACTTTGTTTTGTCTTACTGTGGCCTCACTTTCAGTAAGTTTGCATGTTGCCCTCAGTCATCTCACACTTCCATGAGCCTCGATATTGTATAGAGAAAAACAGAAGCAGAAAAGAAGTGGAACTTTTTTGTTTAAATGCTTCTGTTGTTGTGAAACTGCAGTGAAAAAATTGGTGAAATGCATCTGTGCATGAAAGGACACCATTTGAAAGACCATATAAAATAAGGGGACACAAAACAGAACAAAGCATGAAGCTCTCACCAAAATTTTTGATGATGAAAGGAATATTGTTGACTAAAATAACAACACTTTTTTGTAACATTGAAGAATATCAACGTACAAGTTTGGACAACAGATTGAAAAAGCTGTACGTGCACAATGCCACACGGCTTCCTGTCCCTGTTCGACGGAAGTCATGTCCGTCTCTCGGGTTATTCAACGTGCAAAGCTAGAATTTCCTCAAACCAGTATCGGATCAATGTCTCGATCATGCGAGTTTGACCTGTGGAGGAAAAAACAAGCAAAATGCACAAAATGTTGATGTACAACCTGATGTTGATGTACAACCTGATGTAGATTTATAACTTGAGTATAGCCGAATATAGATGTATAACCTGACCATCGAAGTCTGCTTACCATCTGCAAGAAGCTGATGTTTGACTGTTCAATCTTTATTGAAGCATACTATCAAATAATAAGTTTATAGGAGTTCCACTTCAGGTTACATTTTTGATTTAGGATTGTTCAAAATGTCACATTGCCATTAGTATTTTGAGCCAGAAACAATGCTGTGAAAGTACAGTCAGTGAAAACACATTGCGACGTGGTGATGGTGTAACTCTACAAAACGACTTTTCAAATTATCAAGACCACACTAACGGATGAAGCGAAATGTTTCTCACCACGCGGATGTCTCTCAACACCCACGGTGTTGTAAAATGAATGGAAATTGCCATAGTGGTAAGATCGTTTGCTTTCGAAAACAGTGAGCTTTATTTTTTTTTTAATCAAGGTTGTTTAATTTTCAGGTTACCTGAGCAACATTTACTGGTGATGTCACTGCGCATTTATTTCTGCGCTATGTGTGGCACTAGCTCGGGAACTTGCCCAAACTGTTGATTAAAATTGGTGAAAGGACCTTTTGCCATTTAGCATTTCATCTCTTAAGGCCCAGTCACACCTTGACGTTTTAGCCAGCAATGGCAACGTATCAAAATGTATGTAAAACGCTGGCTTACGTTGAACTTTTGATGTTTTTTTTAAAGATTCGGACGTATTCATAACGAGTTGGTCGTATGCATAACATATTAGTAATGGACACAGAACGTTTCGTTTCTTTATAGATAACTTATACCAACGAATGCTTAGCCTGTTGTCGGCGGTCACAACCTATGCCCAACGATAGTCTAACTTATGCATAGCGCGCTGCAGTATTGCCGACGATCACGTGGCGTAGCCTATTAAAAGGCTGCCGCACAACGATTCAAATCATAACCGCCGGAGAAATGGAAGTGTCAACATCGCAGTCACACCTTGGCGATCTTGCCAGCGTATGCTGACCTCTGAAAAATGCGTCTAAAACGCTGGCGCACGTGCGAATACGGTATGGGTAAGTTTGGTATACGTGAATAGAACGCTAAAGTACGCTATCATTCGTCGTAGTAAGTGGAGTACGTCTTGTAATTTTAAACGTGTTAAAAAAAATTTACGACGTACTTGCCGTATGCCTCACACATTCCGCATGCGATGGAATAAGTTGTACACAGGATATGCGAACGTTGGCACACGTCGACAAAAGTTACTTGTAAGCTACTCATAAGTCGAAACACGTCGAGCTAATGTCTAGCGTACCCGAAAGTTATTTCTAACTTATGAGTAACGTGGTTTGAACCAATTCCTTACGTATTTCCAACGCACATTGACGTATGTAGACGTATTTGATTGACGTCTTCCGGACGACCGAAGAACTAAATGAACGTGTTTCTAACTTACGACTACCATATAATGGCGTATTGGCAGCGTTTAGGGAATTGGTATATAAAAATGGGGTTCACACAGGAGAACCCGTCAGTGTTCCAGACTCCATGGTTTTTTTTTTTCTTCGCATGACGGTGATGTTGACACTTCGATTTCTAGTGCGGTTATGATTTAAATCGTTGAGCGGCAGCCTATTAATTATATTATATTATAACCGCACTAGAAATCGAAGTGTCAACATCACCGTCATACCGAAGAAAAAAACCAAAAAAAAAAAAACCATGGAGTCTGGAACACTGACGCTAAACATTACCTCGACGTGTTTCAACTTATGAGTAACTTACAAGTAACGTGTGTCGACGTGTGTCAACGATCGCGTAAAGTGCCTACAACACGTTACTCATAGGTAAGAAATAAGTTTCGGGTACGCTAAACATTACCTCGATATGTTTCGACTTATGAGTAACTTACAAGTAACGTGTTGCGACGTGTGTCAAGATCGCATAACGTACCTAAAACTTATGGCCAGCGTAGCGGAACTGTGAGTCATACGCTGGCATAGTCGTAAAATTTCAAGCATGCTAAAATTTGAGGACAACCGCAAAGTACAACGATGAAAGCCAGCGTACTACGACGTATGGCAGTGTTTTCAGCGTGCTCTCAATGTTTCCAAAACTTACCCATAACGTATTGGACGTGCGCCAGCTTTAGACAAATTTTTCAAAAATCGGCATAAGCTGGCTAAAACGTCAAGGTGTGACTGGGCCTTTACTCACAACTCACCATCGGGCAGGCAGGACTCCTGCTGGAACATCTCGAGCGCGTTTCCTTTTGCATGCGTGTCCCCCAGCTTGACGAGTGCCTTCAGCCGAGCCAGCAGTGAAAGATCGGCGAGATTTAAGGAACCCGACTCCAGTGCCTCCAGTAAAGGCTTCAACACCTTCCACTGCTCCTCCATCTCGGCACACTCACGTTTACCTTCACCGTACAGGGCGAGGAACGTGCAAGCAATGAAACAATGAAGACGTGCAAAACCATACCACAAATGCACAAAGCTGAGAACATTCTGTATCCCAAGCTCAAACCGAGATGGTGATTCCACTGCCTTATACAGACACATGACTTAACCTCCAGATGAAAAACCAATGGTATATGAATCATTATAACAATGTGACAATCTGTACAAAGGTGAGAAATGATATACACACCATCTCTGGAGTATATCTCCCATGTGGCCTGCAAAAAGTCCAGCAACTCCAAAAACATCTCACTGGTACTGGTTTGTTCTGTCGAGAGTTTAGAACTGTTTAAATCATCTCCAGATCCCTCAACCATGCTTGATCCCTCTCCCTCCCTTAGTGCAGGAACACATTGTACAGTATCTTTCTTTTGCTCCGCACATGTCAGTGAAGCCCTCAACCGATCTCTGTGACGACGTTTCTTCAACTTGCGCCGCTGGTTTTTGGTCAGTTTAGGGTCGTGAGCAGACGCCAGAGTGTCATCACTTTCGGAGCTGCCATTTGCACACAAATCGCGTTTCAGCTTTGGAGTGGGCTTTACTTGGCTTGCTGAGTGTTCTGATGCCCAGCGTTTCCTTTTACGTTGTCTATTCCGGTGCTTTTTAATGGGCACACGACCAACATCTAAGAAAAGAAAAGAGAACAGAATAATTACGTCACAATACAGCTTTCACATCACCTGCTTCTTTCGACAAAATAACGTCAAGAACATAAAGTGCATCACCAAAGGTAATGTCAACCCCCTTTACAGTATTGCTAACAATATCTCGGAATATTGCACATGGTTTCTGTTCTCATCAAGGCATGTGATGTATTAATCCAAATGATTCTCAAGGCTTCACAGAAACATCCCTTCAGCGGTGTTCTCAGTTGAAACATCAGGCTACTGAGTGTGATGTTTCACACACGATTCGGGAAAGGACCAACGCTGTTGCATATTGCGTCATCCTCGTATTCACCGTAGGATCACTGAGCAGCTGATGGTGTCAATAATGCCAACACAATAACATCAGTGGGAACACTTTGACCTTGAAGTGATGCGACTTCTCTTGGCCTGATTAGGGTATTTCGGTCCAATGTAGGGCAAAGGCCTCTCTTAACATTGTCCACTCTCATCTACTTTTTGCAAATCAGTGCTGCCGTACGCCAATGCATTCTTCAATTTGTCTCTCTGTCTAATCTTTAGATTTCCTCAGCTATTGTTATGACTTGGCCAAGGTCAATATATCACTGGATTGTTCATTTTACAGTGACCAATTCCAATCTTTCGCATTGTGATGAAATATTGATTACTAGGCTTCCATGCCGGCAGGTGGAAAGCCGATTGTTCTTGGTAGGATTATTACCCCACGCACGCGAAAAGAAAAGCGGGGTTAAGCAATCGGTTCACTTCTGTCTGTCTGTCTGTCCATCTACAGATGTCAGTCTATGATCGAGGAACAACCTGATTTCAATTAAATGTCATATTTTAAACATGAATCGGAAAACGAACCTGTAGTTTAGCAGTACTTTGGTTCTGAATTCGTCCTAATTGCGCATGCGCAGAGTAGTGAGATACTTTTTTTTTAGTCTGGCAGTCAATCAAAATTCTAAAATCCTCAATTTTCATCCGATTGACTTCAAATTTGAATCGGATTTGCATATCGGGTCACTGAATTCAACCACCAACTATTTTTGAGGTCAACATGGGCCAGAATTTGTAAAATTATCAATTTTCATCTGATTGACTTGAAATTTGAACAGGATTTTCATATCAGGTCAATTAATTCAAGCACCAATTATTTTTAAGGTCAAAAGGTCAACATAGGCCTAATTTATAAAATTGAGAGATAGGGCCAAAACCTATAATTTTATATATATATATATATAGTATATATATATATAATATATAATATATATATATGTGTCCCAAAAAAATATACAACTTTTAAAATGCTTCGTTTGATCCTAAAAAAGCAGTAATTTTGTCACTAATGCTTCATTTCTTGTTGCAGAGACCCTGAAGTTTATTTTGATACCAAGCAACGCCAGAAAAATGCCAAGACTGACCGTACAAACAACGGACGAAAATTGTTGAACTTTGGCACCAGACAAAAAGTGTCATACAGGTGCAACGTCTTTACTCGAGCAATTTCGGTATCCACTTGCGCCACGCACCAAACTTTCGGACAATAAATGGCACCATCGCAAAGTTTACCAATGTGGGAACCATCTCATCTGTGACCTGCACAAGGGTCACAGTGGTCGGAAGAGGACAGGTCGTAGTGAAGAAAATGTGGAAATGGTGAGACAGGCGGTGTTCAGAGTCCAAAAAAATTGATTCGACGACTTTCTGCCGAGACAAACATTCATAAGAGCACGTTCAGAGGATCCTTCGCCAAGACTTCATGCCTTTCCAGACAAATTCAAACGAAACGGTGCTACTGATCAACAGAAACGCAAACGACTAGACTTGCAAATTGGTTCTCAGGAAAGTTGGAGGAAGATGCAGACTTCCTCAAAAAACTTCACATGACGGAAAACTGCCATGCTCACTTGTCCGGGGAGGTAAACAAGCAAAACTTTCGGTACTGGGAACTGAAAAATCCTGGTAATGCATCACATGAACTGGTGCCTCGATCGTTCTCAAAGTCACCATGTGGGTGGCGGTTGGTTGTATGGGATAATTGGTCCATACTTCTTTGAAGATGACCAGGGACGCACTTGCACAGTAAACCAGAGGAACTATCGCAAAATGATTCAGGAATTCTATCTGCTGAGCTACATACAGCAGCCCGTAGGAGAAACAACCTGATCCAGATGAGAACCCAGTGGTTCCAGCAGGATGGGGCACCACCCCATACAGCCAGAGAAACAAGGCGTTTTCTCAACCAACATTTTGAGGCCCGCTTTATCTCCCTCTACGAAGACGTTGAGTGGCCACCGTATCCCCTGACCTTACTCCTCAGACTTCTTCTTGTGGGGGTATCTCAAGGACAGGATCTATGGAAACCCTTGGCCTCAGACTCTTGATCAGCTGAAGGAAACATCCAGCGAGAAATCCAGAACATTCCTCAGGAAACGTTTCCCAAATGATGGAGAACATGACAACGCGTTTGCAGGCAGTGATCGGAAAACGTGGAGCCTACGTCGAATTGTGGTCCAAAAGAAAACGACGATTCTATCCAAAATTTAAATTTTGGTGGCATTTTGACATTGGTACAAATAAACTTCAACCTTTCAGCTTTCTATCCAGCCATATATCTTTTTTTAAAATTATTGTTATGGCCATCCTCTTTGCAGATGAAAAGTTGTATATTTTTTTGGGACACCCTGTATATAGTTGTGGTTCTCGGAACCGCATGCATACAACAGATAGGTGTCCCAAAACAGTTATTCCATTATTATACGTGTAGATAGTCCCTTTCCTTTTGTCTAGTGGGACAACAAGGGAGTGCGTTGCAATGATCTCATAGCTAGGGTTGCTTACATCATTTTTTCTTCATTTCGTCCCTACTCTTCTTTTCGTCTTTTTATTCCTGAGGTAAATCAGCCACGTGCGCCTTCGCTGTGAGGTGGGCCTCATGGAGGCCAGCGCATGTGGCGCCACTGTGAGGGAACTGCTGCACAGAGATCCTCGTTCCCGGGTGAGCCCTGGGCCCGGTGTGTGCGGCGAGTCATGTAGTGCACGTGGCAGTGCGGAATTATCGACTCGGGCTTCCGATGGTCTGGGGAGGATTGCCGGTTGCATTGAAAAGGCGTGCGAATGGGTGCCTCTTGGGAGGCTGTACGGGTGGTTTTTTTCACGGCACGGCCAGCGCGACGCCCACGCTGCACGAAACGCGTACGGAGGCCGATAAAGACGACTCCATGCCATGTTGGGCAGGATACGAGTGTGCGGAGTAGAAGCGGCTTGTTCCTTTTCAACCTCAATGTCCGACATATTAGTGTTCGCCCCGTGCAAACGCTAGCGGAGTCGTGCGAACGCGAGTGCTGGCCACGTGCGTAATGGCCGAACCGCGCACGCTGCATGGAATGTGCTCGAAGGCAGACACGTACGCCACTCGTGAAATGTGCCTGGATTTATCTATAACGATGTACCTTCGGCCCTCGCTGGCAGCAGCGGATTCCCCACGGATGGTGAACGTCTTCTCGTCTACGGCTAGCGAAGCTGCGATCGAGCCGAGGAATGTACAGTGCGGGCCGCGTTGGCACGCGCGTTGATCGGCGCTGGTCGGGTGCCCGAGTGGGCATGCGGGACCCTCGGCCGGTTGCCAGGGCACGGCCCGGGGGGTTTTGCAGGACGATTTGCGTGTCACTTTCGGTGTGGGCGATTCATGTCATGTCGTGGGGTCGGAGCGGAATATTGCCGCTGTCTGAGATGGCCTTGCCGGAAACGAAGTGAGGCGGTTTCCGGCCAAAGTTGGCGGGCCATGTGAGGGGTCGGGGCCAATCGGAGTGCCCGATTCAGGTGATGACCTTTCGATTCGGGGTGGCCCCTCCCCCCGTGCGGCAGGTCCTATAAAGGTCGGAGCGGTCCCTCTGCTCTTTCTCTGCCTCTCTCGCCTTGCCCTCGTCGACACCGCCACGACCCGCCTCCTGCTGTCTGGACTCCGCCTCCTCATCTCCGCCCCACAGATGTTACCCCACCCGCCCTACCCCGGGGGTTTTTTTTTTCCCCCCCGCCCCCTTACCACCCCTTCCCCCCCGTCCCCTCGCGCGGCCACTCTGGACTCCGCCCCTTGTCCACTCAAGCTCCTCCTTCACGAACAGGTCTCCACACGCGCGGCTGAAGCAGACGATGTGCCCACTGTCAGGTACCGCACCACAGAGCATCCACCCCCCCCACCCCGAAACGTATTGGTGGCGCGTCGTGCTATCAAGCACAAAGGTACCCAAGATCATAGCTTCAACTCCTTTCCCTCCTGTTGCAAACTTTCTCTCATCGGGTTTTCTGTGTCTTGTGTGTGTGTGTATGTGTGTCCTAGCGCCTGTCTGCTTAAGTAAGACTGCAGAAGATCGTTATCATTATTATTGTTATTAATTTCGCATTATAAGCTGCTCTGTGTCCCCTTTTGTAAGTTGCCTGTTTATTTGCTGCACCACACCTCTCTCCCCTATCTCTGCACAACACGCCCTAATAAATCCTTTATCGTACCACATACCTTTCCTCGCCCACTGTTAATAAATTATTCGGATTTCTTTCTTGATCCAGCGTGGTCCGAATCCTAGTTTAGCCGGGACTTTATTCCCAACGATCCGTTCCTTTTAGCCAGTACATCCTTGGCAGTTTCGCTCGGCTGCATCCGATCCGGTGAAGTGATCCGGTCCGGTAGAGCGATCCGGTTTGGACAAGGCGTACCGAGGGCGTGTTCCCCGGTAATTAAACAACATGATTAATTAGGTAACCAGATTAACCTATAGACGGGAGGACCCGAGGTCACGCGGTTGAGTTATTGGCGTCCACGATCGGTTAATGCGAACCCGACCGCGTCACGGATATTATCCATGTGTGACGCCTACAATTCCGGGGAGTCTGGTGGGAACCGAGATAGCTTCCCCCACCTCGTGGTCTTCTCACCGCGACCCCGGCCTGCAACAATATATATTATATATTATATACATATATACATATATACATATATACATATGTATATATATATATATATATTGTTGCGGTTCTAGGAACCGCATCCCTCCAAAGCAATAGCAACCATCATGTAGTGGTCCCTAGACAGTTATCCCATTAATATACGTTTAGATAGTCCCTTCGCTTTTGGCTTGCGGGACAATGGGATGCGCGTTGCGGGTATCTCATAGCTAGGTTTGCTAACACCACGAACTTCATTTCTTCTCTTCTTTTCTTCTTATTCCTGAGGTAAATCCGAATTTGGGTCCTCACGTAGGCCAGCAGGCACTGCACTCGGACACCCGATCGGCATAGCGCGGCACAGCGCAGAGCTCTCATCCTCAAGCGATCCCTCAACCCAACTTTTGCAGCAAGTCAAGGAGTATGCTCGGAAGTTCGAGACGATCATCTCGAGCTGCTGATGATCTGGGATGAGATTGCTCGTTGCATTGAAAAGAAATACTAACGAATATCTCTTAAAGAGGCTGCACGGATGTTGTTTTTCACAACATAGAAGCAAATTTCCCCATATCGGCGAGAGCGTGGCTGGCAGCTTGGTGCCAATAACTACATTGTCAGAGGCCGATAATATAAAAACAACAACCATGCCATGTTGTACAGGACACAAGTGTGCAAGACACTAGCAGCTCGTTCTTTTCAACTCATTTCTGGATTTCATTATATCGGGCGAACGCGAGCGCTGGCCACATGCTTAATGGTGGATCCGCATGCACTGTGCGGAACGTGCTAGAAGGCAGACCGGTGCGCCGCTCGCGACACTTTATTATCGTACGGAGCAGGGCATGAATGGCGTCTTCTCACCCCTCAGGTCGGCGAAGCCGCGATCAGGCAGAGGCGTGGTGCGGCCGGATCGTTTGGGCTGCGTGGCGCACCATGGAGCAGGCACATTGCCAGCGCCAATCGCTGAGCACGGTCTGGGAGATCGGTGCAAGGCAATTCATGTCACGGAGTTCGGTGCAGGGCTATTCATATCATGGGGCTCGGAGCGAGACGATTCCGCAGCTTGGAAGCATCTGGCCGGAAGTGAAGTGGAGCCGCTTCCGGTCATGGCGGCCGGCCCGTGTGCTGGCCGGGGCCCAACCAGAGCGCCCGATTCGGGTGATGATACCGCTTCGGGTCATCGCCCCCACCCCGCACCAATGGATTTATAAAAGGACGGGTCGCGGGGCGGTGGAAGAGTCGTCGTCGTCGTTCCTGCTCGTCATTCCTGGTGTGTCATTCCAGGGTCGTCATCGTTCCTGGGTCATTCGAACGTCGTTCCTGCCCGTTGTCCTTTCTGCGTTCCTGTCGGCTCATTCTGCCAGGCTTGGGATCGATAACTCCACCTTCTTCACCCGCCCTTCTGTCGTCATCGCCTGCGACTCCGCCGCCACTTCTCCGCCCACACGTCGCTGACTCCGATCACCCACCTGGTCCCGTCTACCACTCCGCCCACTCGCTCTTGACTCCACCTTCTCCACCCATTCCGCTCCCGACTCCACCTTCTCCACCCAAAGTCACTCCTTCACGCCTAACGGTCGCGTCTCATTCTCCGGACCGACGCGAGTTGCACGAAGTGCCACGAAGCAAGAAACTGCGCACCAGCTGTCAGGGAAGTATCGCTCAGTGGAGCATCCCCCCAAAACATATTGGTGGCGTGATTGGGAAATCGTGCAAGGTATTCAGAGACAGTTAGCCTCATCTCTCCTCCTTTTTCTCTTCATTAACTCTTCATTGGGTTTTGTGCGTGCGTGTGTGTGTGTCCTAGTGCCTGTCCTCCTAAGTTAAGATTGCTGAAGATTATTATTATTATTTCGGGTTAAGTCTGCTTTTGTAAGTTGCTTGTATTATTGTCGCACCGCACGCTTCTTTCTATCCCTGCATTACACACACCAATAAAACTATTCACTGTCCCACATAACTTTCCTCGCCTGCTTGTAAATAAATTATTATTAGAAATGTTCCGAGCTCGTTTTTGTCTGTTCTTTCATTGATCCAGCATGGTCCGAATCCTAGCTTAGGCGGGACTTTCTTCCCAACGATCCGTTCCTTTTAGCCGGTACGTCCTTGTCAGTGTCGCTCGGCTGCATCCGATCCGGTAAAGTGATCCGGTTCGGACAAGGCATACCGAGGGCTTGTTCCCCGGTAATTAAATCACGTAATTAATTAGGTAACCCGGTTAACCCATAGACGGGAGGACCCTAGGTCACGCGAATGAGTTATTGGCATTCACAGTTGGTTGGCGACCTGCCGTGTCAATCCGTGTGCGACGGCCTACAATTCCGGGGAGTCTGGTGGAAGCCGAGATAGCTCCCCCCACTCCCCCGGTGGTCTTCTCACCCGACCCCTGGCCCGCAACAATATATATATATATATATATATATATCTCAAAAAGTTGAGTTGTGACTATTAGGTAGATTTGAGTTGGTTAGGTGACAAGAACAAGCCAATACTATTTTGGTTCAGATCAAACATATCAATAGGACACAAAATGTAAAGTGTTCAGCATGGCAGAGGTAAGCGCTCTTCTGAGTGCCGTTCTATTTTGTTCTGTTTTGCTAAATGTCACTCCACGAGTGATTATTTTCATTTGTTTGTCCACACAGAACTTCAGTATTTTTCTCCGCAACCGCTTGCCGGATTGGGACAATTTTTTCATCGGAGCGACGACTCATGTAGAATGTTTTATTGATAATGAGGACGTCATAGGTCACGTGGTGTGGCAGTCATGTTGGAGAAAAGGAAAAACGTTGGACCTCTATCTCTGAAACCGCACGAAGGAAAAAATTGAAACTTGGCACAGAGCAAGTACTCCCCATGGGGAATAAGAGTGATTTTTTGTTAATTATATCATCGGTGCCTTTGTTATGATGTAGCATTATACATATGCAATTTTGACATCTGATCAGTATGAAAATTTTTGAGGGTCATCTCGGGATAAAATGCTGAACAGAAAAAAATTTGATGACTTCAACGTTCATGAGATTCGGCAGCCATATTTTTTTTTATACCTTCAAAAATCTTCTTCTCTGAAGTGTCTGAACAGATCGAGGTGAAGCTTTACAAGTATCACCACCTATCCAGGAGGAATAAAAGCTTCACACATATGATGACAGAGGTGACATGCTTTGGCAGCCATATTGGATTGAAGAAAAATATTAAATAATGTTTTCTCTGGAAACTCTTAATCAATTGACGTGAAACTTCACAATTATGATCTCGTGGTTGATGTTGAATACATGTTTTAAATTTCAACTTGATCACACACATTGTCTGGCAGCCAGAATAATTTATTTTTATCTGGGTTTTCTTTTTTTTTTTTTGTTTGTTTTTTTTACCTCCGCCACCGAAGGTGAAGGTGGTTATGTTTCACCCCTTTCTGTCTGTCTGTTTGTCTTTGTACAGGATATCCCAAAAAGTTGTGGACGGATTCGGATGAAATTTTGTGGACCATTTGGGTGAGTAACCACGACGAATTGATTCGATTTAGAAGATCCGAATTCGGATCCGACTATGAGAAATTTTAAAATGATTCTTGACCATTGAGAGATAGGGCCAAAAATGATACATATATAGCACGATATTTCAAAAATTTATTGGGCCCGATATGTCCTTGTGGATTACGGAGCGGAGGTATGCGCTCTACCGAATTAACTCTGCCGAGTTAATTTCCCCAGAAAAAAAAGCCGACAGCATGGCTCGCAGTTCTAGTTATTTTTGTCTTCATTGTATTCGTTTTAGTCTAATCCTGATTCTCCAAATTTAGTTATTCGTTTGTTAATTTCATTTTACGGCATTTAAAACCAAAGGCTGCACATCATGGGTGGTTTATTCTTTCTCCGTTGACATTTGTTTCTTTATTTTACAAACTTAGCCGTTGGAACAATCCACCTCGACGTGCAATGAACACTTTCATGGGGTCATCTTTCCTTTTCTGAAGCCCCTTTTGATCTTGATCTTGCATCTACTTCGGTAAGGTTTCAAGATTGCTTTTTCCACCATTGCAGAGTTTACTTAAAGTGTCTGTAACTGGAGTTGGCATTTCAGAGATGCAGAACTTGTATGATTGAATTTTTCCTCATCAATAAATGCTTGGATCAACGGCAACATTTATGAAGGTGATCCATTATTGAGTTTCCACTTCCAAATTCTCCTTGCTCACATGGTTGGTCAATCAACGGCTGGTTATTGACGTTTTTTGATCGATTTATAAATAATGGAGAGAAAGCTCATTGGATGGAAATTGTTCAGGTCCAACTTACTTCTCTTTTGGGGGATCAGCACCAGCTCAGAGTTATTCCAAATTATGGGGATTGTTCCATCTTCCAAGCACTTTGGAAATAGTTTTGCCAATTTACCATACAGCAGTTCATTTTGACTGAATATATAACAATTTCATCTTCTCTTAGGGGCTGTCTCCTTTTTATTTGAGTACATACACAAGGCTCATGGAAGAGCTTGTACGAGTACACTGAACAGATCAGGACACAACATGACAAAAGGAATAGTCGAGAAAGAGGGGAAACAGCAGCAGCAGAGCCGAAGGCCAAGATGGGGAAGCAGACAAACAATGGGTATAGGAAGCCTGGTGTTGGCTTCGTGGTTAGGGTGGCGGCTTGGGATCCTAGGGTCCTGAGTTCAAGCCCCGTCGGCCGCTGAATTAATACACCAGGGGGTTGACTCAGCCTGTCATCCTTCTGAGGTCGGCGAAATGAGTACCAGTTCCAGTGTGTGTACTGGTAGAGGGGCACTGCATCAGCGACACAGTCACGCTTCAAGAAATGATAGCTACCACGGTAGCTAAGCTGCCATACGACCATCAATGGGTATAGGGAGGAATGTGGGGCAGGAAAGGATGCATGGGGTGGACAAGATGGATACAGAAGGAAACTTAGGAGGGTAAAATGGAAATTTTGAAGGAAAACTGAAAATGTTCATGCTTTTTCATGCAAACTGGATCTTATCGGTCGACCCTGGTGTGATAGCTTCCCGTTTTGTGGTTGCACTTGCAATACTGGGAAGTTGGACATTCTTACTGTACAGTAGATTTCATGGAATTATTCGGCACGCCTAATGATGCAATCTCGGGTTTGTGATGATTCTTCCATGTTCTTATTGTTGGGCAAACATCTCAACACACCCTGAGAGTAAACTCCACTTGTGGGCCTTTAACCTTCTGTTCGTTTGTACCATTTTCTCCAATTTTTGTCAGCATTGAAGTATCTTACTCCCATTTGGTTCACAGTATTCTAGTTTTTCTTTATCTGTGGTATCCAATTTGAGTTCTCTTCTATTCATCAAGTTTTTGCTCATTCCTGATAAACTTTTCCTTTCTTTCTAATTTCTGAGACATTCTTTTCCCACCTTTGTTGTTCGTTATATTTGTCAATGTTTGTTTTTCATCCAGAAATATAAATCGGTTGTGCAGGTGAATTGTGAATTATTTTTCATTGTTGCAATTTTTTTATATCTTGATCTTTTTGAATGAGTCGTTCATTCTTCTTTGACTCTTTCTGATGTTATTGTTACGAATCTGGAACCCATCGCACACAACAGTTATATAGAACAGTTATATCAATAAGTCTGTGTTTCTAGTCAGGGTTCCTTCCCCTTTGTTTAATGGGTGAAATAATTGTACATGCGCTGTGAATTATTTTATAGTTAACCTTTTGTTACATCAATTACTACAACAACAACATCCTCCTTCGTTTCTCGTCCCACCATCATCCATCGGCACCATTAAACACGTGTGTGTCAGCACGTACATGGGCGGAGTTTCCTCGGCCACCAGAGCTCCGACTCCACCCCAGAGAGGTGGAATGTTCCCCGGACCAATGGGAGGCGAGACGTCTCAGACGGCAAACTTTCCCTGGCCTCTCGATCAATGAGAGGTGAGACGTCTCAGACACAGACTTTCCCACGACCCCGGACCAATGGGAGGCGAGACGTCTCAGACACAGACTTTCCACGACCCCGGACAATGGGAGGCGAGACGTTCAGACGGCGAACTTTCCCACGGCCTCTCGACCAATGAGAGTGAGACGTCTCAGACGGCGATCCTTCCCACGACACCCCAGTAGTGCAGCAGATAACTGCAAAATACCCTAGAATACTTCGGTTTGTGATGCAAGCATGAAATTTGGCACAATACTCTCTTTGGTATACTGTGTTAAAAAATGGCGCTGGCCCACGAAAAAATCAAGATGGGTGCCATTTTCCAAGATGGCCACCATCCAAATGAAAGTATTATTCCTAAAGCAAGTATTTGGATTAAAGACAATATTTTGAGCGTATACCTAGGTTTTAGGGGTCAAAGAATCTAATAGGAATGTTGTCTGGGCTCTAGTACATAATCAAATGTCAAAGCAAAGATGGTGTCCAAGATGGCCACCATGAAATCTATAAATCCTAATATTTCAGGAACTGTGTTGAAGATATTTTCTTATTTTCATCAGAATATCTTATGATGCAAGCATGAAATTTAACATAAATGATCTCTAGTCTCCAAGGATCACGCTTTATGCAAAAATATTGCTCCTGCTGAAAATTAAAATGGCTGCCATTTTCAAGATGGCTGCTAAGCCGTTCTCCAGAAAAATCAAGCTGGTAATAATCATTTATCATTTCACAAAATTTAGTGGTAAAATATTTTTATTTCTGATTTATTGCATAAATGTTCACTTGTTTGTCATATATTGCAAAATTACCTGTCACAACAAAGATGGCGTCCAAGATGGCCGCCATAAAACTTAAAAATATCTCATCAATGAATAAACATAGAATACTAAGTACTATAAGTCGGCAAATAGGTAATAAAGATAATAGATTTCATTAGAATTATTACTTATTTTGTCAGATTGCATTTTAGAGGGTGGAGGAAGCTTAGCATAATTATAATAGAGTGATGTCAGTGCACAACCAGGGCACACTGGTGACGTCACTGTTGTGTAACTCAGCATGGGGTTCAGTGTCAGCTGATCTAGCTTTACTAATGCTGTAGTAATAGACTAGTAGTTGTAGTATAGTTTAGTTTAGTGTCCAAATGCTGTCTAACAGCCCCATATCCAGTACCTAGTAAATAGTAGTTTGTAGTTACTAGATTTAGTTAGATAGCCACACCTGAATTGACAGGGTGTGCCAGCGCGGGAGAGCCGAGCCAAGGTAAGGGGGCTATACATGACTTGCTCATGTAGTTACCCGAATGGTGTACAGATCACACGGGACTTAAATGACACTGGATGAATGATCGGGCTAGGTGTAGGTCACCCGAACCTAGTCGTATCCCATACAGGAATGTGCGTTGATTAAGGTGGTAAAAGGATACCCTCGGCCTTAATCAAAATGGTAGATGCGAATCCAATTTTAGCCAAGAGGCAAACAGATTGGACTAGATGCTGTCTTTGCCAAAAAGACAAAAAGAATGAAGCCCTGACTTCCCCTCCTACCCATCATGTCCCAGAACATGATGGGTATACTATGCTAGCGACCAATATACCTCTATTCAATGAGATCAGTGCACTCCCATTGATTTTAGACCCAGCTAGACTGAATGAGGGTGGAGGTATAGAGGCAACGCTGAGAAGGAATGAGGCAAAGTACCACATGAGTTGTCGGTTGTTAATTAATAACACTAAACTCGATCGTGCCAAGAAACGTCGATCCGACTCTCGTGGTAGTGAAACAGATGAAGGGCATGTGAAGCAGCGACGAACTAGCCATGATGGTCAAGTATGTATTATGTGTGAAAAGACATCACCTGAATCTGACCTTCGGCAAGTCATGACCATGAACTTGACAAGAGGCTGCACGAGTGTGCTCAAACACTGAATGATGGCACGTTGTTAGCAAAACTGGGTGGTGGAGATGCCATTGCCCAGGAACTAAATACCATCGTGCCTGTCTCACTGCTCTGTACAACAGGGAGAGATACCATCTCAGAAGTCTTGAGAAAGACTCACATCAAACTAAGGAGGAACCAGATGTGTACCCACTGGTTCTTTCGGAATTGGTGAATTACATTGTTGAAACCAGTCTGAATTCAGATGGTCCCAGTCTTCCCCCTTGCAGTATTTACCAGTTATACCAACAACGTCTGGCACAACTGGCTGTTGATACTCCACTGTCAATACCACCGGATTAAAGGATAAATTATTGGCTGAAATCCTGAGCTTGAAGCTCACAAAAGGGAAGAGGTGTGCTTTTAGCATTCCAGAAAGATGTGGCTTTGTCACTATCAAAAGCATCAGAATATCTGATGCACTTGTGATGGCTAAAGCTGCAAAAATCTTGAGACGACACATACTAGACCATCAATCAAGATTTGATGGCACATTTCCTGAAGGCTGTGTTAAAAGATGCTATACCACCCATTCTCCTTCAATTCGTCGGGATGGTTGAATATGGAGCAGACATCAAATCACAGCTGAGATTTGGGGCTTCAAAGTCTGACCAGGCTATTTCCCAGCTGCTGCAGTATAACTGCTATTCCGATACAAAAGGGAGCAACAACACACGACACTCCAAAGACAGAGAAACACCTTCCCAGTGTACATGGGTCTCTCTATCTTTGCCAAACCAGGAAGAGAAGCCTGGTAGAAATGCTGCATGAGCATGGCCTCAGCATCTCCTATGACGACTAACCGGCAATGTTGATTTTCCTTTGCAAAATGGGAGAATTTTCTGTCCATATCTGAACCATATCTGTCAAGTTAGTAAACCTTAAAAAAAAAATCTTGATTTTGTTCCAAACGCTAGTTCGTGAACAATGGTTTATAGCTATTGTGCAGCCATCTTGGACTCCCATCTTTGTTTCAGCAGTATGCATGGGAACTAGGAATCTAAAACCATGTCCACCTAATTAGTTGATCCCAAAAACCTAGGTATAGATCCAAAAATTATGAGTCTATGTCTATTATTTCCTGAAATATGAGCATTGTTTTGGTTTTGCGGCAGACATCTTGGATGCCATCTTTGTTACAACCATGCTGTGAGGTGTTACATTACAAAGAATAATCATGCTAAAATCTTAGACACAAAAAACTTTGGTTTACACCCTTAATGTTGTGTTTTGTTTCAAATATTTAGCTGCAGAAGAGGAATTTTCTGTGCATATGGTGGCCATCTTGAAAAATGGTCGCCATCTTGGAATTTTGCGTGGCCAGCGCCTTTTTGAAAAAGTGGACCTCAAAGAGTATTTGTGCCAAATTTCATGCTTGCATCACAAACCGAAGTATTTTTGCAGTTATCTGCTGCACTACAGCCGCAGGAGAAATGTAATATAAGGAACGCCAGGGCTTGGAAACAGCGTTAGGGTTGGGCGATCGGGTTCGAGGTGCCGGATATAAACTCGTCTGGTCTGGTCGGCTTGGCAGCGATCGGGTTCGAGGTGCAGGAGATTGACTCGTCTGGTCTAGTCGGCTTGGCAGCGATCGGGTTCGAGGTGCAGGAGATCGACTCGTCTGGTCTGGTCGGCTTGGCAGTGCTCAGGTCGTCTCTCGTCTCGTCCACCTGGCGTCTGACGCTTTTCCTCCGTCCCTGGTGCTTGGAGTGGCATCGTTGCTGCGGGTTCGAGTCCCGCCGAGCCAGATCGTCGAAGACCACACGAGGTGGACAGGTCCAAGCGCAGGCTCTGGTCTCTAGCTCACCTGTCCTCGAGCTGGAGGCCTTCAATAAAGACCATTGGGGTCCATTTCTGTGTGTGTGTCTCTGTATCTGTGGGCCCGTCTATAAGTAGCAACTGGATAAGTGCTTTTTGCTTGTACATTGACTGCATTTCTTATAGTGGGATAACTCTGCTCTTTGTGTGTTCCCTTCCCCCCCATTATAAATAAATCCCCTGTTAAATGTTTCAGCTCATTTTGTGTTTCTATCATTGGTTTGCCGCGCTGTGAACGGGAACTAGAGGCTTCATTGTTGCTGTAATTGTGCAATCGGCCCGGCAGGAATCTGGTACTCTCCGCTCGGGTACGGCTCGGATCGCGCAGATCCTGCCGAGGGTGAATTTCCCCGGCAGTTTGGACGACGTGGGTATTTAGGTAAATTGAAATTGGCAATCGACCCTATCCCACGGGTCGACCTATTGGCGATCTTCGGTCCGATAAGGGACAAGTCGGCTCCGGAGTTATCCGGGGTGACGACCTATAAATTCCAGGTGTTCAGTGCTCCGTCTCTACTGCTCCGTCTAGTGGTCGTGCTCGCCACCGAAACTCGGCCCCATAACATTATATCCAACAACAGCTTACTCCTTACTAGCCGATAGTTGCTACCGGTATTGAAACCAGTTTGCATTGCCAGGTCCATTGCTTATTCTTCTTATTCATCTACATGGCATTTTTACCCGTCGCTTCGCTGATTGATTCAATCAAAAGATGGCATGTAATACTTCAAAAACATTCTGCTCTGTTCACCCGATCATTTGCCTGAGATCATCTTCCATCTGCTCGGAAGTCAACCAACATCACCTTCATCAACCATCCTTGCTGCTTATATATGGCGTGAACAAAAATCACGTCCGCTTCGCTGCGAAGCTCAGTGTTGGATGCTTTGGTTTGAACCTCTGCTGAAAACGAGTGAAATGAAACATTTTGAAAAATTCGAATTATTCTTACTCAGATTTTAACATCACCGTAATGTATATTATTAAGTTGTTTAAACTTTCTTTATATAAGAAGACCAGAATACAAGACCTGTCGCTTCACTGATGGAAATACCAATCTTTGCTGTGATGGCTTATCAATAGGGCAAGAAGAAAAAGGATTCATGGGAGTGTGGGGATAACCAGTGTTGCAAGTTGGCGTTTACAGCTTTGCCACATGTGCTCATGTACCCATAAAAAATAAATTATTATTATTTCATCACAAACCTTCCTGGGAGTTCCCTGGATCCAACATCGTTGGATTTATTGAAATCCGTTAATCCATTCTCAAGTTATAACACGACAGACAAACAGACAGGCCAACATATACATATGTATATAAACTCACGACAGACATATTCTTGTAACTCACGATTTCCAGCCAACTTGATTTTTATGATGAATCCAACTCTACTGCAGCGTATGGAACTACCCCTCAATGTGGTGCCATTGTTTGCATGTTCCACTGATTATTAAATTGATGAAGAAGTATCATGATACTTCTTCATCAATTTAATAAATCAGTTGTACCATTCAGACAGACATATTCTTGTAACTCACGATTTCCAGCCAACTCGAGTTTTATGATGAATCCAACTCTACTGCAGCGTATGGAACTGCACCTCAATGTGGTGCCATCGTTTGCATGTTCCACTGACTCCTTGAGCTTCAGCAGCAGGATTGTATCTTTGTGCCAATACTTGCAAGGACAACCATGCTGGGAAGGTCAAAGAGTAGGAACCAGGCTAAGAGAGCTCTTTCCAACCTGCACTGGCAAGTGGGGAAAGTATGCTAAAACTCCTCAACATGACGTTGCAGTAAAAAAGTAATAAATAAATAAAAAAAGCCCTCAGTCTCCATGAGTTGACCGTTCCCGAGCTGTAAACCAGCCCCGAGCCAAGAACCAGTCTGCAGAAGTCTCCCATTGTTGACGATGGGAGTGATCGGTATAAGACAAGGGCAGATGGTGCTTTGAATCATCGGAACCTGTGAAGCATTTATAATAATTGGTGTCTAATTCAGTACATGCAAGTTTTAAAGCAAAAGAAAAAAAAATGAATCACCTTCCTCACCACCGCTGATTGCACCACACTCCTCACCACCACTAGTCGCACCATCCAATTTAGGACAAGAAGTACATTCTGCAGCTTGGTATCCAGGTGGCGGCCCTTCAACAGAGTAGACCTTCTGTCGCGGCATGTTCATATTGGTTGCACCTGCACTCACATCCAAATGGCAGAATATTGTTAAATTCACAGAATCAAAGGGAAAATAACTCCCAACAATTTTTTTTATAATCTCATCTTAATTATAATCTCCTAAAGGATCAGGAAAGTTTAATACGATGCAAAAATGGTGATTTTATCAAGAAAGTCTGTTTTGTGTTCCCTCTCACGATGAACACATCGGCTCTCATGGGGACGGGACCCCACATTCGAACCACATACTTTATTTGTATATTGTCGACTCGTGGCCTTGTATTTCCTGTAAAAGTAAACGGGTATGGTCATGTCCTTCTCCATCATGTGGTATATGCACAGGCTCCTTCATGAGTCTTAGAAAGAAACATTGAAGGAAATATGTTCGTCGTTCATTGTTGTATGGATGTTGAATATTTGTGATGAGAATGAGGTAAGTAGCATTAAGATAGGCACCGCAATGCAAGTTTCATACCGATGAGATGCAATGACGACGTATTGAATGTGCACATGACAAATTCAACCAGAAACTAGTGAAAGGAGTGAAGGTTATCCGACTATTAATTTGCAATAATTGCTAACTAGCTTTGACAGCAATACAAATTTTCATTACGGATCCTCGGCATCAAAAAGCTACAAATATCGAACAAACCGTTTCAAATGGAGCACCTCGCCGCCATTAGAGCATTTAAATTGCATCAGATGTGGCAATAAATGTGAATTGCTGCTCTTAGCTTGCTGGCTCGATGACGGAAGATGCTTTGCCACCTCCATCCCTACCCCATTGAGAATCCCGTACAGGGATGGGCAACTTTCTAGCCTTTTCAGATTACCAAAGGCTGCGATACATAAACTATTTTCGTTGAATAAGCGAAGGTTTAAATTGGTTAGAAAGTGACACTTCCCCAATTTTTCTCTGCTTTGTGGCATCGAAGATGGAACTGTGGTTTTACATCGATAACTCCATTTATCACTGTCCATGTACTACTCTTACACCTCCCAACCCCCAGAGTACCTCTGGCTGACTTCCCCTCCGCTCCGAACTATTGTTACCCTCCGCCACCAAAGGTGGAGGGAGGTTATGTTTTCATCCCTGCTTGTTACTTGCAAAATTGAAGATTTGCAAGTATATTGGTTGGTCTGGTCTAGTATTCTGTCTGTCTGTACGTGTGT
This sequence comes from Eptatretus atami, assembly GCA_035128595.1. NCBI lineage: Eukaryota > Metazoa > Chordata > Myxini > Myxiniformes > Myxinidae > Eptatretus > Eptatretus atami. Next base: position 165,185,741 of record CM068953.1, on the reverse strand, counting down.
ACGTGTGTATGTCAATCGCCTACAGGTCACTCTTTTCACTCCGATCTTCACGAAACTTAACCACCTGTTAGAGATAGTCACAAGCTCAAAACCTATTGTTCGAGGTCAAAAAGGTCAAATATCAAGGTCCCATAAATCGTCAATTTGCATCCGATTCACCTGATATCTATATTGTGTCTGAGCCCGGCCATGAATTTTTGAACGTCGGAACTAAACTTGGGGCAAATTCTATCAGTCTTTTTTTGGAAGCCCATCATCTGAGGAATATAAAAATGCATGGTAGCAGTGTGTATCATACAGCTTTCATATCAAAAAAACAATAATTTTTCTACCACTACCCTACTCACGACTGGCAGGAAATGTCGTGATCTTCAAGGGAAATGATTCATCAAATTTGAAGCATAATAACTTTTGTAAAATGAATGAATCAACAGAATTTACACAATAATGTCATCATTTATTGTCCACTTGCAAATACCACCCATCGTTTCACTGACGGGAATGGGAATGCTGTGAGACAGAGACAGAGACATGCACAGACACAGACACGTGTGTGAAGGAGCGAGGAGGGGAATTTGGTAAGGAGAAAGGTGTGTACTGAATTTGTGTTTGATGGTGGGACTTGAAGGGAAGAGGAGATTCGACTTGCATGTGGGAGGGGGACTTGAGGGGAAGTGAAGAGTCTGCCATCTGCCATCTGCCAGCTGCCGGCATTAGTGCAGGATTGAACCAAATGGGGTTCATTAAAACAGCACGTTCAATGGAGGATGGAGGCCCTCAATGTCAGACATGAGATCAGGACCATCTCTATAGACATATCTTGTGCTTTTGATACAGTCTGGCATCGCACCTTTCTCTCCAAACTCTCTGGCTATGGCAACCAAGGCCAACTCCACCCATGGCTTACTCTACTCTCATAGTCAATGTGTGGCTCTCAAAGGAATACTTTCATGCCCTCTCCTCCTCAAGACTGGAGTGGCCCAGGCAGTGCTCTGGGCCCAGGCCTATTCCTAATCTTCATCAATGATCTCTCCGACTCTCTGGAAAATCCTCTTTATATATTTGCAAATGACTCCACCCTTTGCCGTGACATCCCTCATCCTTCAGATGGGCAGGCTGCAGCCTCTTCTGTCTCATACCTTGATAAAATCACAAGCTGGTCAAAAACTTTGAATATGCCTTTCATTCGTGAAAAATCCCATCCTCACGCTCTCTCTCTCTCACTCTCTCTCTCTGAAAGAACTATCTGGTCAGTCTTCCCATCTACTTTCTTAATAATCTTGATGTTCAGTCATTCAAACTTTTGGACCTCACTATCAGCTACGCTATTTCTTGGGCAAACCAGACGATAAAGTTAGCCTTCGAAGCCAGCTGCGGAATGGGGGCATTCTGCGGAATGCGGAATGCGGAATGGACCTTTCTGGTCAGATTGCACCTCCTGCTCTTTCCGTGTTCTGTCCCTCCCCTCCCCCAGGTTTCTGGAGGTCACACATGGTCTACCAGCAACCCCTTCTGGTGAAACTCCCAAAATCTAGAATCAATGCTCACTTCCATTAATTTGTTCCTCTTTTTTTGGCACCTCCAGTTTTTCCTTCCCAAGAGTTTGCTTCTGTATCCATCATGTCCACCCCGTGTTTTTTGACCTCACTATCAGTCTTCACCTCGGCCTCATTTCTCTAAATCTCCCTCTATTGCGTCCCTTTTTCCTGCTGTTGGTATGTTTTCCCCTCCTCTCTTTCCACTTTTCCTTTTGTTCTGCTCTGTCCTGTTCCTGGTCTGTTAATGTCCTATGTTCTGGCTCCTCTATGAGCCTCAACTTGGCATACAAAACCCAAACCATGAAAGACTATGCCCTGAACTCCCAGGGGAATCAATCCCAGAACGAGCGAGGTAAAGAAACGAGGATAAAACAACACAACCAATCAAATCTTTGCCTGGCTTATCATTAGCGAAATGATGGGATTGGTTGGTTGAGCAACGCCATTTAAAAGATGGAAGGCCTTTGGTACAGTACCATGCATTCATAAGCAATCCAGATGAGGTGCCCATTACAAATCCGAATGGATTTTCAAATCGCATCAAACGCAAACCGAATAAAAAGAGGTGTAAATGCAAAAGGAGATCGGTCGACGTGAAACGCATATGTATCCAGGTACAAGCATGTACACCCAGCCTGTCTATCAGTATGCAATGCACTTCAAAATGGCCCAAAGCAACACTGTATCATTCTCCTTTTTCTGATGTTTCTACTGCACCTCTTCATTCATGTTTCTTTTTTTTATTTTATTTTTACATACAACACCCTCGTTACTTCACACATCTCCCTTACATCATGGTTTGTTTCCTCCTTAACTGACGTCTCTGTGCACGTGCCAGCACTCCAGCACACCTCACCATTCCCCTGCACTTTACCTTTCTCGTGTAAATGTGCCTTACATACATGCATACATACATATACCCTGCTGCTCTCATCATCATGAATTATAATTATCCCCACGCTCTTTGAAAAAACAAAGGGGAAGGGGGGGGGGAATTGCAAATCGGCTCTGTCTGTCCGTCCGTCCGTCATGGTATAAACTCCTAATCGGTTGGGCAGAAAGTCACCAGACTTGGTAGTTATGATCACCGCATGACAAGAATGTGCAAGAGCAGTATCATTTTGGCCATGCCCTCTGGGGTGAGGTTAAAAGGTCAAATCCTGAAAAATTCAATGACAGGCACATTTTAAAATGAAAGTTTGTATATGCAATCAACATTGGGAGACGCATGAAATATGTCACGATTTTCTGGATTTGCCCTCCAGTTCATGCCCCGGGCGTGGGGACTTGGGATCACAGGGGTCAAAATGAGAATTTTTTTTTAAACTCAATTTGATATTGGGTCATTCCTGGTGGAACTTTTTGCCATCTTTCAACTTTCCTTTAGGCGGGAAGCGTGGAGATTTGCGATGGTGTTCCATTGACTTTGTTGAGTTGCTATTATTATTATTATTATTATTATTATTATTATTATTACTATCATAATTGCCAAAGCTATAGATTTTCATACAGGCTGCTTTGCAGGAAGGTTCAATGAAGACAAGTGACAAACAGGATGGAGGAATGCTAGATTTCCTTTGGACTAGTGTCTGCGTCGGTGGACAAAGGGGATACATTATTGCAGACAAAAGCTGCCATTCTGAACCAGCATCTGCTTAAACTGGAGGTACAAACAAGACATGCACACCTTGCTTTTGAGCCCCTTTTACAGGCGATTGAAGAGGACTTTCCTCCTGCCTTTCCATTGGTGGCACCGTTAGCTGGTCCATCCTCTGCTGCACCACATTGTCCTTCGCTCCCTGTGCGTGCTTGCGCAACTGTGGTACTCCACTCATGGCGGTGTTGGCGGTGACCTGACATCGATCTCGACCCAGTCGGCTCAGCGCTTTCTGCACAAAGACTTACCGAGGGACAAGGAGTCACATGGAAATGTCTCACACAAGGCACATGCCACTTCATTAATGCCATCATTATGTTTATTCTTGAATGTTAATATCATATATGAGGGTTGTTCCAAAAGTAATGCCCCCCCCCCTTATGTTTTTCTTCCAGGAAAGGAGACAAGGGCAGGTGGTGATACTTTGTGTGTGCATGAAGAATCAACCCTCCTACATCTCAGTGTGAGTTTCTTACAGGTATCGCAGGAGGGGTATCTATAATGGCGTCTTCCAGTGAAACGTGTTATAAGCAAAGGGCAGTCATCAAATTATTTACAAATGGCTCAATACCATCGATGGTGACGACACGATGGATAGAATTACCGTCGACTGCTGGGTGAAGCAGTTAAAGACATCGGAGGAAGGAAAAGTCGACCTTTCTGACCAGCCACAGCCGTGATACAAGACATGGTTCAACGCTTTGATGCCATGATTAAGCAGGATTGATGCATCACCGATGGACAACCATCTCAGGATTTGGAAATTGGTACAGTCAATGGGAGCAGAATAGTCAACCGTTTGAGGTGAAAGAAGTTATCCTGATGGACATCATGCCAACATGGCAGACGATACATTCAGAGGCCTACATTGAGACTTTGCAGAAACTGAATATGCGTTTGCACCGAGTCCGACCTGACATCGACAAGAAAGACGTGTTGCTGTAACATGATAATGCACATCCCCACATCAGCTGGTGGACCAGAGAGGCCATCACCAAACTGGAGTGGTCTGCACTGCGACCATACAGCCCAGAATTAGCGCCTTTTCGGAGCATTAAAGGATGCCTCACATGAGCCAATATTTGAGAGCGATGATGGTGTGGTGCGTGAAGTGAAGTGGCTCCAACAACAAGAGAAAGAATATTACTGACAAGAAATGCTTGCACTTGTCTCCTGGTGCCGTAAAGCCATTTTTGGCTCGGGATAAACTGGGTGGTTTGCCATTGCCTTCCCAGCATTGTTTGTCTGTGCTCTATCCTTTTAAATGCTGAATGTCAAGCAAGGAAGCAGGGCAGGAACACAATAGATCAGGATGCAACAGAACAAATGGAGCAGAAGAGAGAGAGTGGATGGGGGACACCAACAGCGGGGTTGAAGGACAAAATAGAGGGAGACTTGGAAAAACAGTGGGTGTTAGGAGGAAAAACTGGAACTTGGAAGGAGTTGGGTTTAGGGGTGGGGACGGGGGGGGGGGGTTAATGGGGGTAGAAAGGTTTGTGGTATTGCATGGGGGTTGATCGGATATTGTGGGGAACAGCTGACTTGAAGACCTGGAAGGAAGATTGGGACTGAAGAGATGAATGCCTTGCAGGTGGAAAAGGGTTCAGGGTGGCCAAGGAAGGACTTTGCATGATGGAGGATGCCCAGTCGGTGACTGGCTTTGGAGGCCAAAGTTGAAATGTGGTTTGCAATGATGATCTTTGTACGAGGTGGTGTAATGATGATTGTTGTACGAGGCGGTGCAATGATGATCTTTGCACGAGGCGGTGTAATGATGCTCTTTGTAAGAGGAGCGTGTAATGATGCTCTTTGTAAGAGGAGGTGTAATGATGATCTTTGTACGAAGTGATGTAATGATGATCTTTGTAAGAGGAGGTGTAATGATGATCCTTGTACGAAGTGATGTAATGATGATCTTTGTACGAGGCGTGTAATGATGATCTTTGTACGAGCGGTGTAATGATGACCGTTGTACGAGGCGGTGAAATGATGATCTTTGTACGAGGCGGTGTAATGATGATCTTTGAACGAGGAGGTGCAATGATCTTTGTAAGAGAGGAGTGTAATGATGATCTTTGTACGATGGTGTAATGATGATCTTTGTACGAGGCGGTGAATGATGATCTTTGTACGAGGAGGTGTAATGATGATCTTTGTACGAGGCGGTGTAATGATGATCTTTGTACGAGCGGTGAATGATGATCTTTGTACTAGGAGTGTAACGATGACCTTTGTACGAGGCGGTGTAATGATGATCTTTGTACGAGGAGGTGTAATGATGTTTGTACGAGCGGTGTAATGATGATCTTTGTACGAGGCGGTGTAATGATGATCTTTGTACGAGGCGGTGCAATGATGACTTTGTACGAGGCGGTGTAATGATTGTTGTACGAGGAGGTGTATGATTGTTGTACGAGGAGTGTGATGATTGTTGTACGAGGCGGTGTAATGATTGTTGTACGAGGAGGTGTGATGATGTTGTACGAGAGGTGTAATGATTGTTGTACGAGGCGGTGTAATGATGATCTCTGTACGAGGCGGTGTAATGATCTTTGTACGAGGAGGTGTAATGATGATCTTTGTATGAGGAGGTGAATGATGATCTTTGTACGAGGCGGTGTAATGATGATCTTTTGTACGAGGAGGTGTAATGATCTTTGTACGATGAGGTGTAATGATTGTACGAGGAGGTGTGATTGTTTGTACGAGTCGGTGTTAATGATGATCTTTGTACGAGGAGGTGTAATGATCTTTGTACGAGGAGGTGTAATGATCGTTGTACGAGGAGGTGTGATGATCGTTGTACGAGGAGGTGTTATGATGATCTTTGTACGAGAGCGTGTAATGATGATCTTTGTACGAGAGTGTAATGATGATCTTTGTACGAGGCGGTGTAATGATGATCTTTGTACGAGCGTGTAATATGATCTTTGTACGAGAGGTGTGATGATTGTTGTACGAGGCGGTTGATGATTGTTGTACGAGGAGGTGTAATGATTGTTGTACGAGGAGGTGTAATGATTGTATTGTACGAGGCGTGTGTAATGATTGTTGTACGAGGAGGTGTGATTGTTGTACGAGGAGTGTAAATGACTTGTTTGTAGCGAGAAGTCGGAACGGCGGAAGTGACGACGTGTATGTAACGAGAGATGGTCGATCGATGTTGTCTTACCGAGGCCGTTGTAAATGAGTACAAGCAGTGGGTTTGCTACAGACAATTTCGAACGCTGCTAAATGAATTTTGCCCTGTTACTATTCTCCCGTGAGTAATGATGTGTGTACGAAGTGATGGTAAGTAAATGATCCGCTATTGTTATCGAAGAGGTTGTGATATATACGTGTACGAACGTGGTGAATATAATGAATGGCTACACGGCGCGGTGTTAATGCATTGTCTATGTGTGAATGCTGGATGTAATCGAACTCTGTTTCTACGAGCGGAGGTGCTAATGCGACGATTGCACGAGATCAGTGCGGTACACCTGTCCAATCGATCTGTAGTTCGTAAAACCAGAACTGCGTTGTAATTAAGATCTATGTCACTAGGCGAGCTCGTACAGATGTGTTACGTGGCGGTGATAATGACATATGTATACATGAGCGAGAGTGCCCTCACGACGTAACTTGTTGATAAGCGTGTATTAAATGATTGTACGAGGCTGGCATGAATAAACTTGTAACCCAGAGCGTGTAATGATCGTTGTACGAGGAGGCCTTGTACATGAAATTCCCTGTACGAACGAGGACCCGTGTCCAATATCGTTGAACGAGGAGGTGAATTGAATCTTAGCTCATCGAGGTCCGTGTATATGAATTCAAGTTCTACAGAAAGGTTGCCCTAAAATGATTCAAGCGTACAAACCGGCGGGCCGTTCGACATGATTGTTCTACGAGGTATGGAATGACAAATGATACAGTTAGTACGTGAGGAGGCGATTGTAACACATGATCTGTTGTACGAGGAGCCTGTAATGATCGTTTACCGGGGGATAGGAGGAGGGGGGGGCGGTGAGAGAGTGTACCATCCCGATTCATTGTACGCAGCGGTTCATATTGATCGGTGCTTAACGAGAAGTGTAAATGATTGTTGTTATCCGAGGCGGTGTAAATGATTTGTATGTGCGAGGCGGTGGAATGATTGTGTGTGAAAGCGGTCCAATGAGCCTCTGTTGTACGACTGAGCGTGTAATGATTCGTTGTGTGCAGAGCCGTTACCTGAAATGTCTCGGTCCGTGAGAGGTGCCTGAATGATTTGAATTGCTAACGCCGCAAGGCAGTAATGTAATCAACCACAGGCGCAGTTGCGTATGCAAATGATCTATACTCAACTGAGAGACTCCGCGGACAACAAGCATATACACCGCCTCAACACTGATAATGCCGATGCTTCTAACTTGAGGACAACGGCTGTTACATGATCGCTTCCGTACTGTAACGAGGAGATCGTAAATTGAATCGTTTGTACGAGGAGGTGTAATGAATCACAACCGCCTGGTTCGACTAAGAGGAAGGAAATAGTTAATATCGAGATTCCCATTTGTGTGAGGCGGAGCATATCTAACTGATTGGTCGCTACGGGTCGTGTAATGATCGTTGTGTGAGCTAGCCGAATGTATCATGATTCAGGTTGTACGCAGGAGTGTAGATGAATTTTGTCACGAGGCGGGTAATGAATTTTGTACGAGCGGTGTAATGATTGTTGTACGAGGAGTGTGAATTGATTGTTGTACGAGGAGGTGTAATGATTGGCTTGTACGAGGCAGTTAATGATTGTTGTACGAGCGGTGTACATAATTGTTGTGCGAGGCGGTTGCTAATGATTGTTGTACGAGAGTGTAATGATGTTGTACGAGTAGGTGTTAATGATCGTGTACGAGGAGACAATCGTCATCATCACCCCTCGTACAACGCAAATCATTACACCTCTCGTACAACAATCATTACACCTCGCGTACAACAAATCATTACAACTCCGCCCTCCGGACAAATATAACACCGTGGTAACCATAATACCGACTGTGGGAAATCGATCGTTTACAGAGAGAGGGTTATATGATCGTAACTCCGAAAATAATGCTTAGAATTGATATGTACCGAAGCGTGGTAATGATTTGTACGAGCTGTAAATGATTGTTGTACGAGCGGTGTAATGATTGTTGTACGAGGCGCGCTGTGAATGATCGTTGTACGAGGAGGTTTAATGATCGTGTGTGAGGCGTTGTAATGATTGGTACGAGAGTTTAATGTTTTTGTACGAGGCGGTTGTAATGATTTGTATGTACGAGGCCGGTTGTAAATGGATTGTTGTACGAGGCGGTGTAATGAATTGTTGTACGAGGCGGTGTAGATGATTTTGTACGCAGCGGGTAATGATTGTTTGTACGAGGCGGGTAATGATCGTTGTACGAGGAGTGTAATGATCGTTGTGGGAGGCGGGTGTAATGATTGTTAGTACGAGGAGGTGTTGTAAATGATCTGTTGACGAGGCCGTGTAATTGCATTGTTTACGAGGCGGTTGTAATATCGTTGTACGAGGAGGTGTAAATGATGTGACGTGTTAATTTATCCCCGTTTCACACGTGTAAATGTTTGAAATGAAACATTCCGAAAACACAGAACTTGGTGAATGTTCTGACCCGTTGCTCTTTAAACGAGGTGAGTTTAACCGTCCTCGCCCGTTTTCCTCACCTCTCCAACGTTCATCCCGCGATCTAAACAGTGTCCTTCCTTTTCTCTGCGACATTCCTTTCTCTTTATTAACTCGTCCGCTCCGAAAGCGGCGCCAACGTTCGTTTTCTCAATCTCTCCTTCATTCAAATCATCAACAGCAAGTTATTCCCTCCCTCCGCCCTCAGAGATGGAATTTGTCTTTATTAACGAAGGAAGTTCTTCATCCCCTCGGATAACGGAAGGTAAATAAAACGATAACAACCAAATGTACTTCCGCATCACATCACGTGTCATTACAGGATGTATGGCGTCGTAAAACAACAACAACAACAACAACAACAACAACAACAACAAACACGTTGCCGCGAAAATGGTTTTGCCTTGATCATCGATCGTTGTGCATTGAACTTTCACAATGGCGTCGGATTCCATTGATCCATTCATTCGCTTTGCTGAATCGTCTGCCGTAACGTTCCGTCATCAGCTTGGCGGAGGTACGCACTCTCCCGAGTGGCGGTTCTAGTTTATACTGTGGTTTACGTAATATATCTATTATGTTTGTGATGCAACAAAGTTTGAATGTAAAACGCTATATTCAAGCTCCACCCATGTTTTCGTCATAATATTTAAGCTCCGCCCATGTTTTTCTTCATGAATATTTAAGCTCCGCCCATGTTTTTCGTCATGAATATTTAAGCTCCGCCCATGTTTTTCGTCATGAATATTTAAGCTCCACCCATGTTTTTCGTCATGAATATTTAAGCTCCGCCCATGTTTTTCTTCATGCGTATTTAAGCTCCGCCCATGTTTTTCTTCATGCATATTTAAGCTCCGCCCAATGTTTTTCTTCATGATATTTAAGCTCCGCCCATGTTTTCTTCATGAATATTTAAGCTCCACCCATTTTTTTCTTCATGAATTATTTAACCTCCCCCATGTTTTTCTTCATGAATATTAAGCTCCGCCCATGTTTTCTCATGCATATTTAAGCTCCACCCATGTTTTCTTCATGAATATTTAAGCTCCCCCATGTTTTTCTTCATGCATATTTAAGCTCCGCCCATGTTTTTCTTCATGCATATTTAAGCTCCCCCAGGTTTTTTCTTCATGAATATTTAAGCTCCGCCCATGTTTTCTTCATGAATATTTAAGCTCCGCCCATGTTTTTCTTCATGAATATTTATAGCTCCGCCCATGTTTTTCTTCATGCAATATTTAAGCTCCACCCATGTTTTCCTTCATGCATATTTAAGCTCCGCCCATGTTTTTCTCATGTAATATTTCAGCTCCCCATGTTTTTCTTCATGATATTTAACTCCACCCATGTTTTTCTTCATGATATTTAAGCTCCGCCCATGTTTTTCTTCATGCATATTTAAGCTCCCCCATGTTTTCTTCATGCATTTTTAAGCTCCGCCCATGTTTTTCTTCATGCATATTTAAGCCCGCCCATGTTTTTTCTTCATGAATATTTAAGCTCCCCCCATGTTTTTCTTCATGCATATTTAAGCTCCACCCATGTTTTCTCATGCATATTCAAGCTCCCCATTTTTCTTCATGAAATATTATAGCTCCCCCATGTTTTTCTTCATGAATTTAAGCTCCGCCCATGTTTTTCTTCATGCATATTTAAGCCCGCCCATGTTTTTCTTCATGATATTTAAGCTCCGCCCATGTTTTTCTTCATGCATATTTTAGCTCCGCCCATTTTTCTTCATGAATATTTAAGCTCCACCCATGTTTTTCTTCATGAATATTTAAGCTCCCCCATGTTTTTCTCATGCATATTTAAGCTCCGCCCATGTTTTTCTTCATGCATATTTAAGCCCGCCCATGTTTTTCTTCATGAATATTTAAGCTCCGCCATGTTTTTCTCATGCATATTTAAGCTCCACCATGTTTTTCTTCATGCATTTTTAAGCTCGCCCATGTTTTCTTCATGAATATTTAAGCTCCGCCATGTTTTTCTTCATGCATATTTTAAGCTCCGCCCATGTTTTTTCTTCATGAACTATTTAAGCTCCGCCCATGTTTTTCTTCATGAATATTAAGCTCCACCCATGTTTTCTTCATGCATATTTAGCTCCGCCCATATTTTTTCATGAATATTTAAGCTCCGCCCATGTTTTTCTTCATGAATATTTAAGCTCCACCCGTTTTTCTTCATGCATTTTTAAGCTCCGCCCTATGTTTTTCTTCATGAATATTTAAGCTCCACCCATGTTTTCTTCATGAATATTTAAGCTCCCGCCATGTTTTTTCTTCATGAATATTTAAGCTCCACCCATGTTTTTCTTCATGAATATTTAACCTCCACGCCATGTTTTCTTCATGAATATTAAAGCTCCGCCGATGTTTTCTTCATGAATATTATGCTCCGCCATGTTTTTCTTCATGCTTATTTAAGCTCGCCCATGTTTCTTCACACATATTTAAGCTCCGCCATGTTTTTCTTCATGAATATTTAAGCTCCCCCATGTTTTTCTTCATGCAATATTTAAGCTCCACCCATGTTTTTCTTCATGATTTTTAAGCTCCACCCATTTTGTCTTCATGATATTTAAGCTCCACCCCATGTTTGTCTTCATGAATATTTAAGCTCCGCCCATGTTTTTCTTCATGCATATTTAAGCTCCGCCCATGTCTTGACGTCTGCAAACTTAGCTCCGCCCATGTCGTGTCATCTCCGCTGCAAGCGGGGCAAGAGCGGGGCTGCCTTGTCTGGATTGATTTGTGTAACAAGAAGACCTGAGTGCAAGAAGTACTTCAGTCACTAAATAACACTTTTGAGATTTTGAGGATCAAAGTTTTCAAAACATGCTGCAGATACTTGTTTTTTAAAAGGTGGCATACTATGGAGCCTGTTGCTGGTTCCGGGGCTACACGGAGCAGACAAACCCTTTTTTTGTGGAAAAATAATCCTTATTACGAAGAAAACGAGAAAATTAGTTTGTATTTAAGTACTTTTTGTGCTAAATACCTGGACTAGGTCTGCTATACTGGACTGGTACTTTTTGTGGCTAAGTACCTGGACTTAGGTACTTTTTGCGACAAAACGGCTGGACTTGGGTACTTTTAACACACAAAGCCCTTTATTGCTCATTTTTGATTGCTAAACAGTCATTTTTGCGATGTCTCCTTGCCTTTCATGGTTTATTTATACAGAAATACTCAGTTAAGTCCAAAATTACTCGGTTAAATCATAAATTAATGTCCTAAATCAAAGAAAACCTAACTTTGGTCCAGTCGTCTTTCACATCACAAGTCCTCATTCAGCAAAGTCCTCCTGCTCAGAAAGTTTGCATCAAAACATACCAGATCGGAAATATTACAACAAAGTCAACTCTTAAGAGTTAAAAATACCATGGCCACCTTTATAGAGCTCAAAAGCTGATGACGAATGTAGTCCTTTTTCAGTACCACAAAGTATAATGCATAAAACTACATACCTGATGCTTTGGCATCCTTCATTCTCTTTAGCCCAGTCTGCAGGGTTTCTTTTACGTTTTTTGCCCCTGTCATGCCTGTTATCAGGGTTATCCTCATTCACACCAGCTGTCCACACCATCACCACGACACATACTAGCATTTTGATCGGACAGTCATGGACTTAGGAACTTCTTGCTCAAACATTATGACTTGGGTATTTCTTGCACTACATTTTAGTGAATTCAACAATGACCATATACCAATATACAGGACTTGAGTACTTATTTTCGGAATTTTTTGGTATCAAATGATGCTCCGGCCATTATAGATTATAGTACTGGTGCCAGCTCATGTTTTCAAAAATGTGACTTAAGTACCTTTTGCACTGCAACCATGGTCTCATTGTGTGCATCAGAAAGGAACGGTTTTTATGACGAGGTTGCAGTGTTTTTTAAATAAAGAAAGAGCGATTTCAACCCCTGCAAGTGTTGGTTAAACTGCCTGGAGCATTCTTATTCAATAATTTAATCAGCTTGTTCTTGGCACCTGACCAACTCATCTACCAAGTTTCGTCCGAATCCGTCCACAACTTTTTGAGATTATGCTCACAGGCAGACAGACAGACAGACAGACAAACAGGGGTGAACACACAACCTCTGTCTACCTTTGGTGGCAGAGGTATTTATACTATCAAACTTATAAATTATATAAATTATAATTAAACCAAAAAGATCACATTTCGAGGGAAGTTATCTGTTGACATACATTCATACATAAAAATAATTTGTTGATACATAATTTCAAAAGATTCAAGTGGTTAAATGATTGATCGACATGGGCTGACAGGATGGCCAGGACTCCTAGAGGTGCACACGACTTAGTCGATTTCTTATGCGCATTTATAGATAAACACAATGCCCCAATCCAGTCGTCGTTTACAAGAGCGAAGGAACGGCCTGTGTGGTTGTTTGAAAGTTTTTTTTTGGGGGGGGGGGTTGCACGTAAGGCCACGCGAGAGCGAAGGAACGGCCTGTGTGGTTGTTGTTTCTGGCTCGTGGTTTTAAAGTTTTTTTTGTGTTTTTTTTTGCATGTACGGGCACGTACTAGTCCTTCAAATTCCCTGCTTTCCTTCCTGAAAGTCCCTGTAATGTCCATCTTGTATTCCCGATGTTCCCCGCCCCATCCCTCGCCCTTCCACAGATCTCCTAATGTCTCTGTTCCCCACTGTTTTGTCCTTCCCACTGCTGTGCGTTGTCTGTTAGCTTTCACACGAGCCTCGACAAGGTATACAAAAACAAACAATTTTTTTTATTATTTTAGTAGATTATCCTGACATGTGCCACGAGTTTTTTTTCCCTTGGTTTCATAACTGTATCTGCTATGTTTGGAATATTGTTGTATTAACATACATGGCAAGTTGAATGGGACAAAAAATGGGTTGGTAGGAATTGAAAGTGGGGTTGTTGTTTTTTAACCCTAGTTGTGTGCTGCGGTCACAGATTTGCAACGAGATAAAAAAAATGGAAACAATTTTTTTTGTTTTAATTTTGGTTATTCATCTAACTAGACACCCAAATTGTTGTTTTTTTGTTGCAAATACCACTTGAAATTCACAGCCCTATTAAAAAAAATTAATTAAGCAACAGGGAACTGTGTGGCCGTAAACAATGCAGCACGCAAATGGTTCACCAAACGTGGTAAAAATGCTATTCGATATGTTAACTAGTCAATAATGATAAGGAGGTTCCAAGTAAGACAACATGCATACATACATACATGCATACATGCATACATACATACATGCATACATACATACATACATACATACAGATATAACATTTCTTCAAAAACAAAACTGTTATTTCGCTAAACAGACACTAAACAATGCGATTGATTGCAAGGCACAAGTCAATTTATTCCGCAACATGTAACGTTCACATTTCTCAGACTCCATTAAGATGGCGGTTCCCTCATGTTCCACGTGCACCTCCCTCTTGCATCATCATCTTCCTCACAATCTTTCAACATCTGGCAATTCAACAACAACATATTTGGAAAGAATATAACACCGAAGAAAGAACACAACAATTTCTCAGTTTTATTTCCTTTTTTGTTTCCAGTTGTCGCCTGTGACGCGCGACATCACATTTACTGCAAATAGCGTCCCCACAATAAAGAGCAGTGTTGCCTGGTTTATAGAGACCAGGTGATGATAAATGGTGATGAATGCTGTACGATGATCTTGACAAATCGTGACAATAAAAGTTTGAGAAATGTTGGTTCATTCACAAGCATCAAACTGCATCATGGTATCCCATTTCATTCATGTTTTTTAAAATTATGGTTTGAATTTGGAACGGGAATTTTGTGTATGGATGAAAACAATCCGAATCAAGTCCTACCATTCAAAATACTCGAAAGCACCGATAAATATCACAGTAAGAAGTCGAAGAACGAATTGGAAAGCAAATTGGCCTTCCCATTGATTCGGGGTGATGACAAATGGTAGACGAGAGGAAATGACAATGAGTACAGATGAGGATTGAAGGAATTGGTCAATTGGGTAAAGCTCATGACGTCACACAGCCAACCGAGTCAGATTAGAGTGGTCCCTTGCATATCGGATAGAGATCGCTCCAGATCTGTCACTGTGTGTGAATCCAAGCGAGTGGAATGGAAGCTAAACATTGGGTTTTTGAAACTGTTTGTACTTTCCATCCAATACTGGATTTAATGATACGAAAATGGGTGCATGGGTTTAAAGAAAGAAAATGGGTCAAACTCGCAAAATACGGGTCACTTTCCATGTATGTATTGTTGCGGTTATGGGAACCGCTTCCCTCCAAAGCAATAGCAACCATCATACAGCGGTCCCTAGAGTTATTCCATTAATGTACGTTCAGATAGTCCCTTCCCTTTTGTCTAGCGGGACAACGGGGCGTGCGTTGTGTAAGTTTCATAGCTAGGTCTGATTAAATCTCTGCACTCATTCCTGAGGTAAATCCCAGCCACGTGCGCCCTTCCCTGTGAGATGGTCCTCAGCGAAGGCCGAGCAGGCATTACGCCGGACACTCCTCTGCAGAAATCACAGCCTGCCAAATGCACTGCAGCGGTAATTTCTACCAACTGACAGAAAGCTCACCCAACACGACGCCACACTGCACGGAACACGTACCGAGGAGATGGAAGAAACGGCACCCTAAATGCTGGCAACTTGCAAAGCGCACCGGCCGCTCCTTTCCAACCCATTTCCAAATCCCCATCTAATAATTATATCCATATCCTTCCAATCCAAATCCCCATTTAATATTTGTGTCTCCTCTCTTCCAATCTTTTCCCTGAATTCATGACACGGATCAGGGCGGTGGACCCACGCACGGCCCCGGGGTGGTTTATCATCGCACTGTACGGGGCATGCTCGATGGCGGGCGGACCCGCGCGCTGGCCACGTGTACAATGGCCGACTCACGCACAGCCCGTGATACTTTATCATCGTGCAGAACGGGGCACGAATAACACACATCTTTGGTCGGGTCTGCGCATGGGGTTCCAATAACATCTTACCGTCGGTCTTCACTTGCCACTACAGCCACAAATGTCTCCTGCGAACGGCAGACATCCTCCCACACCTCCGCCTCGATGCAGCTGCTACCAGGCAGAGGCATGCTGTGCGGCCAGATCGCTTGGGCCACGTGGCGCATCCTGGAGCAGGCACATTGACCAGCGCCAACCGCGGGTCGCCGGGGCACGGCACGGAGTTCGGTGCAAAGCAATTCATGTCACGGTGCTCGGAGCGAGACAATTTCGCAGTTTGGAACCATCTGGCCAGAAGTGAAGTGGAGCCGCTTCCGGTCATGGCGGCCAGCCCGTGTGCTGGCCGGGGCCCAACCATAGCGGCCGATTTTAGTGACGACACATAGCTGTGGGTTGTCGCCCCCGCCCCGCACCACCGGATCTATAAAAGGACTGGTCGCAGGGCGGTGAGAGTAGTAGTCGTCGTTCGAGAGTCAACACCAAGGCTTAGAGATCGCTGTGCGGCTTCATCGATCGCGCTTGCCGATATGCTCTCTGCAGAATGGCACCGCTCCCTTTGGTGACAAACGAGGCTTCGAGATCCGTCTCTCGCAACCAGCCAAGAGTCGATGGCCAGCGTCTTGCTCAGTTTGCGAGCCAATTCGCCTCAGCACAAATACAAGAATTGTGCCGTCTTCTTCATGCGTCGAAGGAAAGCTCGCCATAATGCCTGAACTTACACGCCATCTCATCGCTCCGTTCTCTCCGACCACGTGCGTCCCTTACACACCGAACTCTCAACCAACAACCAAAACCTCTACCTTCTTCCACCTTTGGACATGGCCTGCTCGCACAAAACCTGGGAAGGCAGGGCTTCTGCCTGCTCGGCACGCCTGGCTCGTTTGTAAATGCAAAAACGTAGGAATAGGTCACAGGGGACAATCATATACTGGGGAACTTATCCTTAATCCCTATCTAATTAACACCGCACCAACCCCCCCCCCCCCCCCCCCCCCCACCACCACCCCATGTGATGACGAGTAACACGTTAGCTCACAGTTTCCCTACTTAATTACATCGAAATGTCTCCTTCACGTCCACGGACCAAACAATTCTATTCAATCCTAACTTTGCTATTAAAATTCCTCCATCTACCCCCACAACCATAACAGTATATATGTACATGTCGAAAGATTTGCAGCTCAGGATTCATATTTGTAAAAGAATGAAACAGCACACTGAGCAATAAAATAAATCAAATTGAAATTCTTTATTTCAAGCCTCAGAGGCGATGAGAGTGCTGAGGTGGAAACACCTTTAAGTTCCCTGGGGGACAGTTCACATCATGGATTGCTCGAAGTCCTAGCCAATTACAAGGCTTCCTTGCAATTGAATGACTGTTGTTTATGTTGTTGTAATCGATTGCGTAGTGCTTTGGGTGGGATGCAAGTCGATGTGTTGGTTGATGGAGTTTTCACGAAAGTACCAGGCCTCGATAATCTCAAGATTCACCCTTGATGATCCTGTGCCAAGGGTAGTTGTCTGATTCCATGAGAACGTGTGTTGGAGTGTTGGTGTGTGTGTGTGCATGTGTTGCAACCAAGGATAACTTGTCTTGTCGCCTTACAGCATGTTGGTGTTCGGTTACCCGTATGGATAAGCATTTGGATGTTTGGCAAACATATTTGGTTTCACAATCTTCACATGGGATGCAAAAGATGATGTCATTTCTGTCATTTATTCACGTGGTCCTTCGGCTTTGACAGCTGTGCTCGTAAGGATGATTGTGGTTTGTGGGTGATGTTGGCATTGTACTCAGGTAGTATATGGATTGTCGTTTCAGAAGCACGTTGTATGTAAGGAAGTACTGCCGTGTGTGTTTGTGCAGTCAGATTGTTGCTGTTGTAGTTGGGTTTCCGGCGACAGGATTTGATGAATGAATTAGGGTAGTGGTTTTCTCGCAGTAGTCGAGTGACATGCAGTATCTCCATCCGGCATTGCTTGCGGCCTCACTGACCCGTGCGCTCAACTCGTTGTCGGCGCTGCTCACGCCGCACTTAGCGCACCAGCGCTGCTTGCTTCACTTGCGGGCGTCGCACGCTTCCTCTCTGGATGCGCTTCTTCGCTCTCGCACGCTTGCAAGCTCTCGCTTTCTTCTCTGCGCACTTACACATTCGCTTTTTCCCCTCGCGCGCTTACACGGCTTCCTTGCTCGCTTCCTCTCTCGCTTACTTCTCTGCTCCTTCCACACTTCTTGTTCGCTCGCGCTTGCTTGCTCGCTTCTCTTCTCGCACACTTCCTCTCTCCCTTTCTTCTCCCCCAGAACGGACCTCCAATTCTTTTTATATCTGCGGCCCCCCAAGCTCACCCCACCCCACTTGTGCACCGTTGCCATGACGACCCGTGTGCTCGAAAAAAAGGCGGGCATCGGCGCTCGCGAAAGAAATATGTGCATAAACATTGCTGAGGAAAAATAAGGCGGGCGCCAACGCTCGCGAAAGAAATGTGTGTAAACGTGTCTGTCGTAAAGAAAGAAATAAAAGCTTCCCATAAGAGAGGGGATCTA
>CM068953.1:165153744-165165031 GCA_035128595.1 Eptatretus atami | reverse complement strand
CTCCACTAAGAGACTTAAATGATTAAAAAAATACAAACAGTCTTTAATCAACATGTCGCCTCCTCGTAAAGGAAGGGACATCACAATTATCAAACATCATCATTGCAAAGCCGCCTCTGCATTCTGTTTAATACGGAACTTCAGTGTCAGGGTTTCAGCTTGTTTACGTCTGCCACCGAATGTGGAAGGAAGTTGTTTTCACCTTTCTTTGTTTGTTTGTGTGCTTAAGTTGTGGACATCTTAAAAAGTTGTGGACATGAATCAGATGAAATTTTGTGGACAGGTTCGTTGTGTGACAAGGACAAACTGATTACATTTTGGTGAAGATCCGACTACTAGAATTTTTAGATCCTCGTGGAGGATCTCTAAGTCTTACTCACGTTGTTGTTCTTGTTGGACTTTTTTTGTTTCACAGCCTTCAGTTTTCATCGAAACTTCCTGAAACTGGCTTATATGTAAAAATATCGCGCAGACAGTAACCATCTCTGATTTTGAAATTCCTCCTAGAAAAACAAGTTATGACGTCAAAATATCTCCGCTAATGGAAATCGCCTAAAAAATTATCCTCCGAATACTGGCAGCTTTTGAATTCTGTTTGCGGGAATCGAACAGGGCTTAGCAAGATAAATTACCGCACATATGATACATTCACTATGACGTCATATCAATTTTGAAGACATTCATCTTCTTTTTGACATTTTTGTTTTCACAACCCAGAGTTTTCATCGGATTTTCGTGAAACTTGCCATGTATATGCAGAAAGCCCACGCGCAGGCAGTAACCATCTCCGATTTTGGAAATTCTTCCGAGAAAAAAGTTGACGTCATAATATCGCCGCTAATGGAAATCGCCTTACCATTATCTCCGAAACTAGGCAGCTGTTTGAATTTTGTTTTGCGGGAATCAAGCCGGCATTAGCACAGATAATTAATTTATCGCAAACCTGATACATCACAATGACGTCATTTTCGTTTTTATGACGTCATCATTAGAGGCGAGGATCTTAGCTCATTCGGCCTTGGTTTGAACTGATTCTTCACCATTGAGAGATGGTGCCAAAAACGATATACATATAGCCTGATATTTTGAAACATTCTTGGCCCCGATAGGTTCAAATGAATCAGGCATTGCGTGGCGGTTGAGGTATGCGCTCTCCCAAGTGCCCTTTTCGTTTATGCTGTTGATGAAATGGAACAATCGGGGACCACTCCCTCCACATCGTTCAATCCACCGTGTATCATTGCAGAAGAACATCCTCACAAACCACCCATTTCTTTACTCCAACTCTTCACTTCGCTGCTCATTCCGTCTCTCCTCTTTTGGTTCCTCACACCTTCCTCGCTTCGTGGCTTTATTTCACAGAATATTGATGAACCTCACTCCGCCCACCTGAAACGACCTCCCTCGAACTCTGTTCCGACACTCCCACCACCGGCTTGGGCGGAGCAAGAGGTGGAGTAAAGGGGCGGAGCAAGAGGTGGAGTAAAGGGGCGGAGCAAGAGGTGGAGTAAAGGGGCGGAGCTAATGCTCACTTTGTCTCTGTTTTGTTTATTGGCCACGCCCCTGCACGAGACGAGTCATGAGGCACCAAGAGAAACCCTCATTAGCATTCATGAAACGCACCCGGACTGGCTCAACCAATTGGATTGCTGCACTTTGTACGCCTCATCGCCATGGTAACCGTTTTGTGGGGGCAGGGGACGTGGGGGTCGTGTGCGTAAGCACGGCACTGTGTGGGGATTCCTGCGGAATTTCTTTTGCTGCAGTTGTTGATGTCTGGAACAAAAATGTTATCGAATCTCATGATCGTGAATCGATAATGGCCCTGTCCATGATGATGTGTGTCATGGTGAATCAATGATGATGATGTGTGTCATGGTGAAATCATCATGATGATGAGTGTGTCATGGTGAATCAATGATGATATGTGTGTCATGGTGAATCATGATGATGATGTGTGTCATGGTGAATCAATGATGATGATGTGTGTCATGGTGAATCATCATGATGATGTGTGTCATGGTGAATCAATGATGATGATGTGTGTCATGGTGATCATATGATGATGTTGTCATGGTGACTCGATGATGATGAAGTGTGTCATGTGAATCCATATGATGAAGTGTGTCATGGTGAATCCATCATGATGATGTGTGTCATGGTGAATCAATGATGATGAAGTGTGTCATGGTGACTCGATGATGATGAGTTGTGTCATGGTGAATCAATGATATGAAGTGTGTCATGGTGAATCAATGATGATGATGTGTTGTCATTGTGACTCATGATGATGAAGTGTGTCATGGTGAATCCATAATGATTGATGTGTGTCATGGTGACTCGATGATGATGAAGTGTGTCATGGTGAATCCATAATGATGATGTGTGTCATGGTGAATCAATATGATGATGTGTGTCATGGTGAATCAATGATTATGAAGTGTGTCATGGTGAATCAATGATGATGAGTGTGTCATGGTGACTCGATGATGATGAAGTGTGTCATGGTGAATCCATAATGATGATGTGTGTCATGGTGACTCGATGATGATGAAGTGTGTCATGGTGATCCATAATGATGAAGTGTGTCATGGTGAATCAATGATGATGAAGTGTGTCATGGTGAATCCATGATGATGAAGTGTTGTCATGGTGAATCCATCATGATGATGTGTGTCATGGTGAATCAATGATGATGAAGTGTGTCATGGTGACTCGATGATGATGAAGTGTGTCATGGTGAATCAATGATGATGAAGTGTGTCATGGTGACCGATGATGATGAAGTGTGTCATGGTGAATCATCATGATGATGTGTGTCATGGTGAATCCATGATGATGAGTTTGTCATGTGAATCCATGATAATGAAGTGTGTCATGGTGAATCAATGATGATGATGTGTTGTCATGGTGACTCGATGATGATGAAGTGTGTCATGGTGAATCCATAATGATGAAGTGTGTCATGTGAATCCATCATGATGATGTGTGTCATGGTGAATCAATGATGATGAAGTGTGTCATGGTGACTCGATGATGATGAAGTGTGTCATGGTGAATCAATGATGATGAGTGTGTCATGGTGATCGATGATGATGAAGTGTGTCATGGTGATCCATATGATGATGTGTGTCATGGTGAATCCATGATGATGAAGTGTGTCATGGTGAATCCATGATAATGAAGTGTGTCATGGTGAATCACATGATGATGTGTGTCATGGTGAATCCATGATGATGAATTTGTGTCATGGTGACTCGATGATGATGAAGTGTGTCATGGTGAATCAATGATGATGTGTGTCATGGTGAATCAATGATGATGAAGTGTGTCATGGTGAATCAATGATGATGAAGTGTGTCATGGTGATCTGATGATGTTCATGGTGAATCGATATTCATTGAGTTGTGTCATGGTGAATCCATTCATTGATGAGTTGTGCAGGTGAATCAATATGATGAAGTGTGTTCATGGTGACTCGATGATGATGAAGTGTGTCATGGTGAAATCATAATGATGAAGTGTGTCATGTGAATCATCATGATTGATGTGTGTCAGGTGAATCAATGATGATGAAGTGTGTCATGGTGACTCGATGATGATTGAAGTGTGTCATGGTGAATCCATGATGATGAAGTGTGTCATGGTTGAATCCATGATGATGAAGTGGGTCATGGTGAATCCATCATGATGATGTGTGTCATGGTGAATCCATCATGATTGATGTGTGTCAAGGTGAATGCAATGTGTGTCATACCATTGATAAGTGTGTCATGGTGAATCCATAATGATGAAGTGTGTCATGGTGAATCCATCATGATGATTGTGTGTCAAGTGAATCAATGATGATGAAGTGTGTCATGGTGACATCGGATTGATGATGAAGTGTGTCATGGTGAATCCATTGATGATGAGTGTTGTCATGGTGAATCATGATGATGATGTGTGTCATGGTGAATCCATGATGATGAGTGTGTCATGGTGAATCCATGATGATGATGTGGGTCATGGTGAATCCATGAATGAAGTGTGTCATGGTGAATCAATGATGATGAAGTGTGTCATGGTGACTCGATGATGATGATGTGTTCATGGTGAATCAATGATGATGTGTTGTCATGGTGAATCAATGATGATGAAGTGTGTCATGGTGACTCGACTGATGATGATGTGTGTCGATGGTGACTCGATGATGATGATGTGTGTAATGGTGAATCCATGATGATGAAGTGTGTCATGGTGAATCCATGATGATGAATGTGTGTCATGGTGAATCAATGATGATGAAGTGTGTCATGGTGAATCAATGATGATGAAGTGTGTCATGGTGACTCGATGATGATGATGTGTGTCATGGTGAATCAATGATGATGAAGTGTGTCATGGTGAATCCATCATGATGATGTTTCATGGGAATCAATTGATGTGAAGTGTGTCATGGTGAATAATGATGATGAAGTGTGTCATGGTGACTCGATGATGATGAAGTGTGTCATGGTGAATCAAATGATGATGAAGTTGTGTCATGGTGACTCGATGATGATGAAGTGTGTCATGGTGAATCCATGATGAATGAAAGTGGTGTCATGGTGAATCAATGATGATGAAGTGTGTCATGGTGGACTCGATGATGATGATGTGTCATGGTGAATCCATGATGATGAAGTTTGTCATGGTGACTCGATGATGATGAAGTGTGTCATGGTGAATCAATGATGATGGGGTGTCATGGTGAATTCAATGATGATGGAAGTGTGTCATGGTGACTCGATGATGATGATGTGTGTCATGGTGAATCATGATGATGAATGTGTGTCACATGGTGAATCAATGATGATGAAGTGTGTCATGGTGAATCCATGATGATGAAGTGTGTCATGGTGAATCCATGATGATGAAGTGTGTCATGGTGACTCGTGATATGAAAGTGTGTCATGGTGACTCGATGATGATGAAGTGTTGTCATGGTGAATCCATGATGATGATGTGTGTCATGTGTGAATCCATGATGATGAAGAGTTGTCATGGTGAATCCATGATGATGAAGTGTGTCATAGGTGATCGTATATGATGAAGTGTGTCATGGTGACTCGATGATGATGAAGTGTGTCATGGTGACTCGATGATGATGAAGTGTGTCATAGTGAATCCATGATTCTGAAATGTGTCATGGTGAATCCATGTGATGAGTGTGTCATGGTGAATCCATGATGATGTGTGTCATGGTGAATCCATGATGATGTGTGTCATGGTGAACCATGATAATGAAGTGTGTCATGGTGACTCGATGATGATGAAGTGTGTCATGGTTGACTCGATGATGATGATGTATGTCATGGTGACTCGATGATGATGAAGTGTTCATGGTGAATCGATGATGATGAAAGTGTCTATGTGAATCGATAATTCTTTGTCCTAGATGATGAAGTGTGTCATGGTTGACTCGATATGATGAAGTGTGTCATGGTGACTCGATGATGATGAAGTGTGTCATGGTGACTCGATGATGATGAAGTGTGTCATAGTGAATCCATGATTCTGAAATGTGTCATGGTGAATCCATGATGATGTGTGTCATGGTGAATCCATGATGATGTGTGTCATGGTGAAATCCATGATGATGTGTGTCATGGTGAATCCTATGGATAATGAAGTGTGTCATGGTGACTCGATGATGATGAAGTTGTGTCATGGTGACTCGTGATTGATGATGTATGTCATGGTGACTCGATGATGAATGAAGTGTGTCATGGTGAATCGATGATGATGAATGTGTCATGTGAATCGATAATTCTTTGTCATGATGATGAAGTGTGTCATGGTGAAATCGATAATGGTTTGTCCACGATGATATGGGTCATGGTGAAAACCCTTCTTTACTTTGCCAGTGTCCTACACCTCCCCCCCCCCACCACCCCATTTTTTGCCAAGTCTGACCTTCTCCCTCTTTGCTTCGCTAATTCCCAACCCCCTCTTCTCATGCTTCTCGCCCTTCCCTTCTCCCCCCTGCGTCCAGACCCGTCCATGCTCACTCCACGTCACCTTCCATCTTCCACATCCTCCCGCATACCTCCCTCCATGCTCTCCCACTCCTCCAATCTTTCCCCTCTCCCTCTTTACTATTTCCTGCCAACAGCATCTCCTCCCCCATCCCTAACTCTATGGACCACCGACATCCGAGGTCTTTGCTCCAATTTGACATGTCTCTCAATCCAAGCTGCCACTGGTAAATCTGACATGGTCTGCCTCACATAATTCTTCCTCCCCCAGGATGCCTCCTAGTCCTTCCTGAATATTGCCTTTTCCAGTCCGATAGGCCTGAACCCCTTTCCGGTGGCGGAGTTGCAGTTTATGTTAATAACTCCATTTCCCACTGTCCATGTACTACCCTTCCCCTCCTAACCACCAGAAGTACCTTTGGCTGCTCTTTCTACTTCACAACAACCTCCTGTTTGTCTGTGTGCTTTGCCGTCTTCCTAACAAGGATGACTATTTACATCTCCCTCTCTTCCAACATAGACCATCTTATAACCACCCATACCAAGTCTCTTTCTTCCTCGTATGCAGTGACTTAAACTGTCACCTGGGTGTTGGTACCTCTTTAACCAGCCATGACATTGCAGCAAACGACTTCAGTGACTCCATGGATCTCTCCCAATCAGTGAACTTTCTGACCAGGATTTTTTCCCAGTAGCACATCGTCTCTTCTGGATTTGGTAATGATGAATTCTCCTAAATCATGTCTCCTGTTCTTCTTGTTCTCCAATAGGTTAATCTGATCATGTGCTTGTGAGAGGTAGCATCTCTCGAGCTATTGTCAGAGAGCTGCCTCAGCACCGTAGAGTCTGGAAGTATATCCAAGCTGACTGGTCAGGACTGCAAGCTGCCCTCTCATGTCAAGACTGGTCCTTCATTTCCACCTCTCCTGATATTAATTATACCTGTGAATCCTTCCATACAAGCTTGCTCTCTCTTATGTACACATTTATACCATCTTGTCTGCAGTTACCGTACCTATTCTCTCATCCCTGGTACACAGAGTATTGAGGTGAGGCAGTTGGAAGGAAAATCCAACCATAGGCAACCTCGGTCATTCCACATGACCCGGATCAAGTGTGTGTCCACTCTCAGGAAAGCCAGAAAACAACATCTGGCCAACCTCAAGGGTAAATTCTCAATAGCCCTGGCGCATAGGATGTAGACCTATGGTCGGTTGTATACAGCAACCACCCAGGGTGGTACTACCGTCCTGACTTAGGAGCATTAACGTGCTGCCCGGAACCATCTTATGCTCTCCATGTTAGAATTGCTGGTCTTACTTTCTGTCTCATGCAAATTAAGTTACTGAGCTGAATTTAATTTCTCTTCCTCACATGCACCATCTTGCTCATTTTCACTCCATATCTTTACATTCTTTCTCGTTCCTTTCATTTTCTTCTAAACCACCAATTACAAACATGGAGAAGTCCAACAAGTTTGTGGCCCCTAGTTCCCAGCATAATGGGGATGCAAATAATCTCTGGAGTCCCACTTGTCGCTGCTGCCAACAAGAGGGAAGGCTCAGGCAGTGGTCGTATCAGTCCCTCCCCAGACCCTTACCTTTCGAATAAACCTGATTATGTTTCTATTAATTTCACCATCATTTGTGGTCTTTCTTCAAACCTTTCCTCTGTTGAACACCATTTAGTTAGTACCTCTCTGAATATCTTGCTTCTCTAAGAGACCCAACTGTCAAATGATATTCTTGTTCATTCCTTTCACATTTAAAACTATAACCTTCACTCACGATTCCACTTCAAAGGAGGAGTCTGTGCTTATTCCAATATCAACGCACCTGTTGTACGCCTTGTGGACCTTGAAACTCCAAACTTTGACCTCATCTGGCTGAAGATTTGTCTCCAAACCATCACTATTTTTCTCTGGTTCACCTTCTGTGCTCTCAACTCTACAAACTTTACAAGTTTTTTTTTGACTATCTAAATTTCTGCCATGAGGCTGTGACATCCTCACCCTCAAGCTGAAGTCCTCGATGCAGGACACTTCAATGTACACCACAGGAAGAGGTTGAAATCTTCCCACACAGATGGTGTGGAGATTGAAGTTCTCACATTTTACATTCTTCATGATTTGGAGCAAATTATCAACCACCATCTCCATATTCCAGATCATCATGACCACTCTCCCAATACTCTGGACCTGTTTTTCACCTCCAATCCATTGCATTATAGCTACACAATTTCAGTCTCGATTGGTTCCTCTGACTACACTCTTGTAAATGTCTCTTTACTTACCACTCCTCCTCCGACTGCTCTCTGAACGCCGGTATTGACACTTTAATAGTGCTGACTCGACTAGCTTATGGAAATTCTATTTTGACTTTCCTTGGGAAGATTACTGCCTCTCCACGGGCAATGCCACTGTGTCTGCAGAAAGTACATCTGAAGTTATTGATGCAGAAATGGAGGCTTATGTCCCCATCCCTTTTAAGACTATCTATTTTTCGAATTCCTGGTTCAACCATTCCTGCTCTGTGCCCATTCGTGCAAGGGACGTGGCATATCGGACCTGGAAAAAAGTCTTCTTTCTTGAACTCGCATTTCGCCCTCATCTCCACTCCAAATCATTGCAACTATGTCATTCATGAGGCGAAGCATTCCTTTATCCAAAGAAAGTGTGACAACCGCTCCTCTTCTTTCACTAATATGTCTTTCTGGTCTTATCTCCAACAACTGTAACACTACCTTTCCTTTGTTTTTACGTTCCGATGACACTATAGCTGTCTCTCCTACTGACAAAGCAACTCTTTGGATTTCTCTTCTCACTCCACATTGGATGATTCTAACATTCCAACACCCCCAATGCACCCCTTACCAATCCTATGTCTCTCCTTATAATCTCTTTTCATACAGTCAAAAAAGAGCTTCTCTCTCTGGAGGGAGATGGACGAGATGGCATTCCTCCTCTTATCTTGAAGGAATGTGCTTCAGAACTTTCACCTGTACAGTAGTTGCTTGTTTATTTTTCTTCTGTTAAAAAAACAAAACTTTTCCTCTTTCCTGGAAACTTTCTTTAATACAGCTTATTCTAAAGAAGGGTGATTGTTCAAACCCTTCCGACTACTGTCCTATTGCTCTCACTTCGACGATTTCCAAAGACTTTGAACGTCTTCTCAATTCTCCCTTCCTTAAGCATCTTCAATCTCACGGTCTTCTCTCTCACGATCAGGATGGTTTTCGCAAGGCGAGATCTACCAGTGATATCCTTTCCTGTGTTATGAATGTCTGGTCTTTTTCTCTGTGAGACTTTGGGGAATCCTTTGTTATAGCCCTTCATATCTCAAAAACTTTTGATAGAGCTCGGTACCAGGGTCTGATCTCCAAACTTCACTCTTTTGGCTTTTCTCCTTCGCTCTGCTCTCTCACAGCTAGCTGTTTCTGCAGCCATTCTATCGCCGTAATTATTGATGGTTCAACCTCTCCCTCTTTCCCTCCCAACTGCAGTGTCACTCGGGGCTCTGTCCTGTCTCCTCCACCTTTCCTTAAAAAAAACAAAAAAAAAACAAATCAATGATCTTCCTTCCACAAATAACCACACACATTCGTATGATGACAACTCAACATTACATTCCTCAACGTTTTTTCACATCTGCTCCATCTTCTCTTCCTCAATCCACATCTCCTTTTATCACGACCACCTCCATTAATTCGGATTTGGACAGGATTTCTCAGAATGGCAAATGTAATTGAGTTAAGTTGAATACTTCTAAAACTAAAATTTCTTCCTATATCTCTGTCTAAAACTCCTCTCAACTTACCCATCTCCTTTAAAGGCTCTACAATTTTACCACTCAACACAGTAAACATGCTTGGTATTACTACTGTACAAGAAAAAAAAAAACATTAAAAAAATGTAAAAACATAGAGGGATGAAATCTCAAAGAAACGACCAAACAAGGAAGGAACGACACCACATTATGATTCCACACTGTGACACCACAATCCTCTTATGGATTAGCATCACGATATCTTTTGTCATTAGCTCGCCTGTTCGAAGAACAGAGAGCTATAGCGATACCCCCGGCGTGAGCGTGAGCGTGAAATGTTAAAGTTTTTGGTGCAAGTTATTTAGAAGCTTGCCATTCATTTAATATGTGTACTAGGATGCTGATATTTGGCATGGAGGTTCCTTTCGGGTATGTGATTGGTGTACACCTACTGGTGTTGGTGTACACCACTACACCTATTGGTGTAGTGAAGTTGAAATTAAAAAAATTATTTCAAATTTTTGACCTGTTTTGAACAACTTTTTTGTAGCACATCAACGTTAAAGTTTTTGGTGCAGTTTATTTTTAGAAGCTTGCCATTCATTTAATATGTGGACTAGGATGCTGATATTTGGCATGGAGGTTCCTTTGGGGTATATTATTGATGTAGTGAAGTTGAAATTAAAAAAAATTTCAAATTTTTAAAATTTTTGACCTGTTTTGAACTTAACTTTTTTTTTAGCACATCAATGTTAAAGTTTTTTCCTTTCTAATGTTTTTATCTACCACACTTTTTTACTGATTACAATATACAAATAGATATATTGCTTTAAAATTATTTGGATCAGACTTCACTGCAATGCTTTATAAAAAATATTATTAGACTAGTCTTTTTAAAAAACGATAAATGTATAAACAGGCGAGCATTGGGTGGCTTTGACACCAACTCTCTGGTTTTACTTTTGTTGTGGGATTGTGATGGAACAACATCAAAAGGATTGTGGTGTCATATTGTGGAATCATAATGTGGTGTCATTCTATTCCTATCTTGTTTGGTTGTTTTTTTGTTTTCATCCCTCTGTTTTAAAATTTATTTTTAAAATGTTTTTCTTTCTTGTTTCTGCAAATTTTGTTTCAGTAATAAAATGCTTCATGTTTTATATATTTTGTTATTTTGGTATGGATTAAATTTGGCTTATGGTACATTCTACCCACACTCACCTCAATCCTGGCTTTTGGATCAGTCCCACTATGTGGATTACCACATGTGCCAAACAATGCGATTATCGTTTTTAAAAATAATGAAATGCTTAATGTTTTATATATATTTGGTTATTTTTAAAATCCATTTATGTTATGAAATTGTTTTAATACCTGTTTCTGTTGATTTAGGGGATGGTTTGGATATGTATCGTTTTTGGAATAGTTCTGTCCATTTTCCCCTCTCCATTCCTGGCCTGGTTTGGTTGAGTCTACCTTTATCTTTGATTTATTTTGTAATAAAACGATTAATGTTTTATATAT
>CM068953.1:165139260-165150474 GCA_035128595.1 Eptatretus atami | reverse complement strand
TCCGGATCGGATGCAGCCGAGCGGCACTGCCCAGGACGTACCGGCTAGAAGGAACGGATTATCGGGAATGAAGACCCTGCTAAACTCAGATTCGAACCATGCTGGACCAATGGAGGAAAAGACAAAGACGAGCTGAGAACATTTCTACAATTATTTATTTACAATAAAGCGAGGAAAAGCATGTGGCACAGGAAAAAGGTTTATTGGGTGTGTTACGCAGGGAAAGATGAGAGAGGTGTGGTGCGGGAATTTACAAGCAACTTACAAAAGTGGACACAGTGCAGACTTGATATGAGAATAATAAAAGCAACAATCACAACAATAAAGATCTTACACAGGCTTATCTAACGGACAGGCGCCAACACTCTCAGACACACACTCAGACAAAATAAACCCAATGAAAAGAAAAGGGGACCTTTTTCAGCCAGGAACGGAGGGAGTTGAGGTCACAGTTTTTGGTACCTGAGCGTTTTGAGGGAAGGGATGCTCCGTGGTGCGGCACCCGACAAAAGCTGTGCAGTTCGGTCCACAGCCGCACGTGTGGTAATCGTGTCTGGCGGAGTCCAAGAGGCGAGAGATGAGCAGTAGGCAGGATCAGATTAGAGACTTGGTCGAGGTCCTTCGCATCCACCAACTCCAACTTCTCCCTTTCAAAAACCAACCGCGACCTTTCAAAATGGTGAATCCATAATGATGAAGTGTGTCATGGTGACTCGATGATGATGAAGTGTGTCATGGTGAATCCATGATGATGATGTGTGTCATGGTGAATCCATAATGATGAAGTGTGTCATGGTGACTCGATGATGATGAAGTGTGTCATGGTGGACTCGATGATTTTGATTGAAGTGTGTTCATGTGTGACTCGATGATGATGAAGTGTGTCATGGTGAATCCATGATGATGAAGTGTGTCATGGTGAATCCATGATGATGATGTGTCATGGTGAATCCATAATGATGATGTGTGTCATGGTGAATCCATGATGATGAAGTGTGTCATGGTGAAATCCATGATGATGAAGTGTGTCATGGTGAATCCATGATGATGATGTGTGTCATGGTGAATCCATAATGATGAAGTGTGTCATGGTGAATCCATGAGATGAAGTGTGTCATGGTGAATCCATGATGATGATTGTGTGTCATGGTGAATCCATGATTGATTGAAGTGTGTCATGGTGAGATCCATGATGATGATGTGTGTCATGGTGAATCCATGATGATGATGTGTGTCATGGTGAATCCATAATGATGAAAGTGTGTCATGGTGAATCCATGATGATGAAGTGTGTCATGGTGAATCCATGATGATGAAGTGTGTCATGGTGAATCCATGATTGATGAAGTTTGTTCATGGTGAATCCATGATGATGATGTGTGTCATGGTGACTCGATGATGATGAAGTGTGTCATGGTGACTCGATGATGATGAAGTGTGTCATGGTGAATCCATGATGATGAAGTGTGTCATGTGACCGATGATGATGAAGTGTGTCATGGTGACTCGATGATGATTGAAGTGTGTCATGGTGAATCCATGATGATGAAGTGTGTCATGGTGAATCCATGATGATGATGTGTGTCATGGTGAATCCATGATGATGAAGTGTGTCATGGTGAATCCATAATGATGAAGTGTGTCATGGTGACTCGATGATGATGAAGTGTGTCATGGTGACTCGATGATGATGAAGTGTGTCATGGTGACTCGATGATGATGATGTATGTCATGGTGACTCGATGATGATGAAGTGTGTCATGGTGAATCGATGATGATGAAATGTGTCATGTGAATCGATAATTCTTTGTCTATGATGATGAAGTGTGTCATGGTGGAATCGATAATGGTTTGTCCACGATGATATGGGTCATGGTGAAAACCCTTCTTTACTTTGCCAGTGTCCTACACCTCCCCCCCCCCACCCCCATTTGTTTGCCAGAGTCTGACCTTTTCCCTCTTCCCTCTCCCCCTGCGGTCCAGACCCGTCCATGCTCACTCCACGTCACCTTCCATCTTCCACATCCTCCCGCATACCTCCCTCCATGCTCTCCCACTCCTCCAATCTTCCCCTCTCCCTCTTTACTATTTCCTGCCAACAGCATCTCCTCCCCCATCCCTAACTCTATGGACCACCAACATCCGAGGTCTTTGCTCCAATTTGACATACTCTCTCATTCCAAGCTGCCACTGGTAAATCTACATGGTCTGCCTCACATTTTTTTTCTCCCCCAGGATGCCTCCTAGTCCTTCCTGAATATTGCCTTTTCCAGTCCGATAGGCTGAACCCCTTTCCGGTGGCGGAGTGTGCAGTTTATGTTAATAACTCCATTTCCCACTGTCCATGTACTACCCTTCCCCTCCTAACCACCAGAAGTACCTTTGGCTGCTCTTTCTACTTCACAACAACCTCCTGTTTGTCTGTGTGCTTTGCCGTCTTCCTAACAAGGATGACTATTTACATCTCCCTCTCTTCCAACATAGACCATCTTATAACCACCCATACCAAGTCTCTTTCTTCCTCGTATGCAGTGACTTAAACTGTCACCTGGGTGTTGGTACCTCTTTAACCAGCCATGACATTGCAGCAAACGACTTCAGTGACTCCATGGATCTCTCCCAATCAGTGAACTTTCTGACCAGGATTTTTTTCCCAGTAGCACATCGTCTCTTCTGGATTTGGTAATGATGAATTCTCCTAAATCATGTCTCCTGTTCTTCTTGTTCTCCAATAGGTTAATCTGATCATGTGCTTGTGAGAGGTAGCATCTCTCGAGCTATTGTCAGAGAGCTGCCTCAGCACCGTAGAGTCTGGAAGTATATCCAAGCTGACTGGTCAGGACTGCAAGCTGCCCTCTCATTGCAAGACTGGTCCTTCATTTCCACCTCTCCTGATATTAATTATACCTGTGAATCCTTCCATACAAGCTTGCTCTCTCTTATGTACACATTTATACCATCTTGTCTGCAGTTACCGTACCTATTCTCTCATCCCTGGTACACAGAGTATTGAGGTGAGGCAGTTGGAAGGAAAATCCAACCATAGGCAACCTCGGTCATTCCACATAACCCGGATCAAGTGTGTGTCCACTCTCAGGAAAGCCAGAAAACAACATCTGGCCAACCTCAAGGGTAAATTCTCAATAGCCCTGGCGCATAGGATGTAGACCTATGGTCGGTTGTATACAGCAACCACCCAGGGTGGTACTACCGTCCTGACTTAGGAGCATTAACGTGCTGCCCGGAACCATCTTATGCTCTCCATGTTAGAATTGCTGGTCTTACTTTCTGTCTCATGCAAATTAAGTTACTGAGCTGGCTTTAATTTCTCTTCCTCACAAGCACCATCTTGTTCATTTTCACTCCATATCTTTACATTCTTTCTCGTTCCTTTCATTTTCTTCTAAACCACCAATTACAAACATGGAGAAGTCCAACAAGTTTGTGGCCCCTAGTCCCAGCATAATGGGGATGCAAATAATCTCTGGAGTCCCACTTGTCGCTGCTGCCAACAAGAGGGAAGGCTCAGGCAGTGGTCGTATCAGTCCCTCCCCAGACCTTACCTTTCGAATAAACCTGATTATGTTTCTATAATTTCACCATCATTTGTGGTCTTTCTTCAAACCTTTCCTCTGTTGAACACCATTTAGTTAGTACCTCTCTAATATCTTGCTTCTCTAAGAACCCAACTGTCAAATGATGTTCTTGTTCATTCCTTTCACATTTAAAACTATAACCTTCACTCACGATTCCACTTCAAAGGAGGAGTCTGTGCTTATTCCAATATCAACGCACCTGTTGTACGCCTTGTGGACCTTGAAACTCCAAACTTTGACCTCATCTGGCTGAAGATTTGTCTCCAAACCATCACTTATTTCTCTGGTTCACCTTCTGTGCTCTCAACTCTACAAACTTTACAAGTTTTTTTTTGACTATCTAAATTTCTGCCATGAGGCTGTGACATCCTCACCCTCAAGCTGAAGTCCTCGATGCAGGACACTTCAATGTACACCACAGGAAGAGGTTGAAATCTTCCCACACAGATGGTGTGGAGATTTAAGTTCTCACATTTTACATTCTTCTGATTTGGAGCAAATTATCACAACCATCTCCATATTCTAGATCATCATGACCACTCTCCCAATACTCTGGACCTGTTTTTCACCTCCAATCCATTGCATATAGCTACACAATTTCAGTCTCGATTGGTTCCTCTGACTACACTCTTGTAAATGTCTCTTTACTTACCACTCCTCCCTCGACTGCTCTCTGAACGCCGGTATTGACACTTTAATAGTGCTGACTCGACTGGCTTATGGAAATTCTATTTTGACTTTCCTTGGGAAGATTACTGCCTCTCCACGGGCAATGCCACTGTGTCTGCAGAAAGTACATCTGAAGTTATTGATGCAGAAATGAGGCTTATGTCCCCATCCCTTTAAGACTATCTATTTTTTCGAATTCCTGGTTCAACCATTCCTGCTCTGTGCCCATTCGTGCAAGGGACGTGGCATATCGGACCTGGAAAAAAGTCTTCTTTCTTGAACTCGCATTTCGCCCTCATCTCCACTCCAAATCATTGCAACTATGTCATTCATGAGGCGAAGCATTCCTTTATCCAAAGAAAGTGTGACAACCGCCTCCTCTTCTTTCACTAATATGTCTTTCTGGTCTTATCTCAACAACTGTAACACTACCTTTCCTTTGTTTTTACGTTCCGATGACACTATAGCTGTCTCTCCTACTGACAAAGCAACTCTTTGGATTTCTTCTCACTCCACATTGGATGATTCTAACATTCCAACACCCCCAATGCACCCCTTACCAATCCTATGTCTCTCCTTATAATCTCTTTTCATACAGTCAAAAAAGAGCTTCTCTCTCTGGAGGGAGATGGACGAGATGGCATTCCTCCTCTTATCTTGAAGGAATGTGCTTCAGAACTTTCACCTGTACAGTAGTTGCTTGTTTATTTTTCTTCTGTTAAAAAAAACAAAACTTTTCCTCTTTCCTGGAAACTTTCTTTAATACAGCTTATTCTAAAGAAGGGTGATTGTTCAAACCCTTCCGACTACTGTCCTATTGCTCTCACTTCGACGATTTCCAAAGACTTTGAACGTTTCTCAATTCTCCCTTCCTTAAGCATCTTCAATCTCACGGTCTTCTCTCTCACGATCAGGATGGTTTTCGCAAGGCGAGATCTACCAGTGATATCCTTTCCTGTGTTATGAATGTCTGGTCTTTTTCTCTGTGAGACTTTGGGGAATCCTTTGTTATAGCCCTTCATATCTCAAAAACTTTTGATAGAGCTCGGTACCAGGGTCTGATCTCCAAACTTCACTCTTTCGGCTTTTCTCCTTCGCTCTGCTCTCTCACAGCTAGCTGTTTCTGCAGCCATTCTATCGCCGTAATTATTGATGGTTCAACCTCTCCCTCTTTCCCTCCCAACTGCAGTGTCACTCGGGGCTCTGTCCTGTCTACTCCACCTTTCCTTAAAAAAAACAAAAAAAAAAACAAATCAATGATCTTCCTTCCACAAATAACCACACACATTCGTATGATGACAACTCAACATTACATTCCTCAACGTTTTTTCACATCTGCTCCATCTTCTCTTCCTCAATCCACATCTCCTTTTATCACGACCACCTCCATTAATTCGGATTTGGACAGGATTTCTCAGAATGGCAAATGTAATTGAGTTAAGTTGAATACTTCTAAAACTAAAATTTCTTCCTATATCTCTGTCTAAAACTCCTCTCAACTTACCCATCTCCTTTAAAGGCTCTACAATTTTACCACTCAACACAGTAAACATGCTTGGTATTACTACTGTACAAGAAAAAAAAAAACATTAAAAAAATGTAAAAACATAGAGGGATGAAATCTCAAAGAAACGACCAAACAAGGAAGGAACGACACCACATTATGATTCCACACTGTGACACCACAATCCTCTTATGGATTAGCATCACGAATTTTTGTCATTAGCTCGCCTGTTCGAAGAACAGAGAGCTATAGCGATACCCCCGGCGTGAGCGTGAGCGTGAAAATGTTAAAGTTTTTGGTGCAAGTTATTTAGAAGCTTGCCATTCATTTAATATGTACTAGGATCTGATATTTGGCATGGAGGTTCCTTTCGGGTATGTGATTGGTGTACACCTACTGGTGTTGGTGTACACCACTACACCTATTGGTGTAGTGAAGTTGAAATTAAAAAAATTATTTCAAATTTTTGACCTGTTTTGAACAACTTTTTTGTAGCACATCAACGTTAAATTTTTGGTGCCAGTTATTTAGAAGCTTGCCATTCATTAATATGTGGACTAGGATGCTGATATTTGGCATGGAGGTTCCTTTGGGGTATATTATTGATGTAGTGAAGTTGAAATTAAAAAAAATTTCAAATTTTTAAAATTTTTGACCTGTTTTGAACTTAACTTTTTTTTAGCACATCAATGTTAAAGTTTTTTCCTTTCTAATGTTTTTATCTACCACACTTTTTTACTGATTACAATATACAAATAGATATATTGCTTTAAAATTATTTGGATCAGACTTCACTGCAATGCTTTATAAAAAATATTATTAGACTAGTCTTTTAAAAACGATAAATGTATAAAACAGGCGAGCATTGGGTGGCTTTGACACCAACTCTCTGGTTTTACTTTTGTTGTGGGATTGTGATGGAACAACATCAAAAGGATTGTGGTGTCATATTGTGGAATCATAATGTGGTGTCATTCTATTCCTATCTTGTTTGGTTGTTTTTTGTTTTCATCCCTCTGTTTTAAAATTTATTTTTAAAATGTTTTCTTTCTTGTTTCTGCAAATTTGTTTCAGTAATAAAATGCTTCATGTTTTATATATTTTGTTATTTTGGTATGGATTAAATTTGGCTTATGGTACATTCTACCCACACTCACCTCAATCCTGGCTTTTGGATCAGTCCCACTATTGTGATTACCACATGTGCCAAACAATGCGATTATCGTTTTTAAAAATAATGAAATGCTTAATGTTTTATATATATTTGGTTTATTTAAAATCCATTTATGTTATGAAATTGTTTTAATACCTGTTTCTGTTGATTTAGGGATGGTTTGGATATGTATCGTTTTTTTGAATAGTTCTGTCCATTTTCCCCTCTCCATTCCTGGCCTGGTTTGGTTGAGTCTACCTTTATCTTTGATTTATTTGTAATAAAACGATTAATGTTTATATAATATTATATATATATATATATATATAATTTTGTGTTGCGTGCACTAGTCCAGAGACAAAGTAACTTCCTTGCGTTTGAATCACTATCATGGCTTCAGCAGTTATTGAGTTAGGTTGGGCTACAGTTTAACATTGTTTTTAGAGTGGAAGAAGAAGTACAAATTGGCGATTTAGCAATCTCTCATTGTGGTACATTAGCGGTGTATTCTGGTGACTTTTTAAATCTTGGTCATTTTGAAAATTATCTCGAATAAAAGGTATGGCTTTTAAATGCTTATGACTTCACGCGCTAGTAGTTTATGAGCTTATCATTGTGTACACATTTAAAAGGGCAGTCATTTTCCCCGTATCATCCCTCTGTATGGAGTACCACCATACACCATGATACTACCGCACTGCATGATAACATCAAATCTATCTTGGGAACCCCACATTGTACAAATAGCTAAGTCTGCCTCTAAAAAACTGGGAAACCTGTTCAGAGGTCAAAAATTCTTTCTCATCTGAAACAGTTGCTCCGATTACATCAAAGGATTGATCTGTCCATTTATTGAGTCCTACTCTCACATCTGGGAGGTTCTAGCTCTTCATATTTACTTGACAAAGTCAAGTCTAAAGGAATCCGACTCATCAACTCTCCCAATCTCACCTCAAAACTCAACTTTTTGAATTACGCTGTAATGCTGGCTCTCTTCCCCTTTCTTTAGATATTACTTGATTTCTTCTCCTGAAGCCGGCTGCTTGTATACCGCCATCATTAGCTAGACCACAAAACACTCAGCAAGCCACTACCATCACATGATTATTGTGTTGCCAATGCTAACTCATGGGTCAGCCATTATGATGTTTGTTTCTTTCCCTTCACCGCTAAGCTCTGGAATCTTTATCTTTTCATGTCTTTCCGAACAGTTATAACCTTCCCCTTTTCAAAAGGCAGGTTTTCCAGTTCCTCAAAAACTCTTGGACTATTTTACCTTCTCTTTATTGCTTCAGTTTTTTTTTTGTGTTTAATTTAAGGCCTGGTCTCAATGAGGATGATGCAGTCTGTGACTGGAGCCTTTAACGTAAAACAAAACAAAACAAAAAATAAAAATGGATGGATTCCAAACTTCCAGCTAAAGCAACTATAGATGGTCTCCACAATCACTATACTCAAGCATTCATCACACATATCCAAGGGCAAAGGCAATGGACGAGTGGCTCATAGAAGGTAACACCTTCCTCATCCCAAAATCTGAAGAACCAACTACCTCACAAATATCGACCAATGACATATGTACCAGGCGTCATCAGATGTAATCCCACTGAACGGCAACATATAGATCAGTGTGCACCTTGGAATACCAAGCGGTCATAACCGGAGCTGGGTTTTGTACCCACAAACTCATAACAAGGTATGTTAACACAGTGGGGGTCGATGTGCAGCCGTGACACCGAGCATGGAGAAGGATGACGACACGAAGGTTGTGTGTAAGGCATTAGTTGGTGTCTGGTGAGTTGTGTACGATAGACCAGGAGCTGGCATTGTGTTATACTGAGCAGACAGAACTTGCCTGTTGGACAAGTTTGATGTCGACGAGTTATCCATGGATGCTGGTGCTGCAGCGTTGATGGCTGGTAAAAGGGGGTCTGCCTGAAATGACACTGGTTTGAGTGACGTAGCTGGGTCAACGTACTCGGGTATCTGATGGAATACCTTCGATATCATCTTCAGATAGAATGGATAGCTGCGGAGATGTGGCATTCCTGGAGAACAGCATTTCCACCGTCCCTACAAGTGTAGGTAATCCAGCTGCCAAAATATTGTCAAATTCGCTCCAACACAGAGCGTCAGACATCACCTCTGAACGGGCTAGAGTCACGGCAGCTTTTTCCTCCTGCTTCAGCTGTTTGAGATGCATCTGTAGCTGTGCAGCCATCAATCGTTGCTGCATCTGTTGTTGCATTTGTTACTCTTTGAGTAGCAATCGAGCTTTGTCCGATTTACATCCCATGGCAGCTTTGACAGAGGCCTCGGCTGCTTCTGCTCTGGCGTTCAACACGAAAAAAGATGTGGAAGAGTTGGATGAACCATGGGAGCCAGCGACAGACTGCATGTGAAGCGAGCTTGACATG
Source organism: Eptatretus atami (assembly GCA_035128595.1). Taxonomy (NCBI): domain Eukaryota; kingdom Metazoa; phylum Chordata; class Myxini; order Myxiniformes; family Myxinidae; genus Eptatretus; species Eptatretus atami. The sequence goes on along the minus strand of CM068953.1, from coordinate 165,141,135 downwards.
GCAGCTCTTGATGAACCCCTGGAGCCAGCGACAGACTGCGTGTGAAGCGAGCCTGACATGGCGGCTCTTCCTCCTCCTGGTGATGAGATGAGCATGAAGTTAGGTTATTACTATCCTGGAATGTCATATGTGTCCTGATTCTTTGAAGAAAGAATGCTCCAGGCAGCTTACCAACACTTAGAGGTTTAAATCACTTTTACTTTATTTAAAACACTCCAAGTGCGATGGTAAAAACCGTGCTTTTTCAACACACAACCACCGTTCCACCAGACAGGGAAGAGCTACCCTCACCCCCTGCCAGTGGAGATGATGCAACACATGGGTGGAGTATAAATATGCAGTATATAAATTTAGGCAAGTATAAATATATAGGCAGTATATAAATATAGGAGTATAAATATAGGCAAGACATGAATATGCATTAAGCAAACATGAATATGCATAAGGCAAGACATGGGTGGACCATAAATATACATTTTACATTCAAACTTTGTTTCAGCCATAGTAATAAATGTCAATTGTGTGTGTATGTGTGTTGTGGTGTGTGTGTGTGTTGTGTGTGTGTGTGGTCCTCCATCACTCCAAAACCATGAAACCTAGCACCTGAAACTTTGCATACATGTGTAGGAAACTCCAAGTGCATGAGTGAAAATTGGATGTTTGGGTTAATTAAAACACCCCTTTTGAGGATAATTAATCGCCTTGTTTAATTATATCCTTTATCAGGCGCATCCTTGGCCATCTCGCTCTCTGGGGTCTTAAGGCATATCCTGGGTTAGCTTGCTGTGGTCTGAAGCCGCCATCTTTATGGCCTGTTTAACCATGCCTTAACTTGAAATAGGCCACAACAATTTCTTAATGATATTGTTGCGGGCCGGGGGTTGGGTGAGAACAACCACTAGGTGGGGAAACTAAGTCGCTTCCCACCAGACGCCCCGGAATTGTAGGCCGTCGCTCACGGATAATTCCGTGATGCGGCGGGTCGCTTAACCGACCGTGGACGCCAATACCTCAACCGCGTGGCGTAGGGTCCTCCTGTCTAGAAACAAGTTACCTAATTAACCACCAGTTTCGACTACCGGGGAACCATGGGAATCCGGTACGCCTTGCCCGAACCGGATCACTCCACCAACTACCGACTACCTTTCCGGATCGGATGCAGCCGAGCGGCACTGCCCAGGACGTACCGGCTAGAAGGAACGGATTATCGGGAATGAAGACCCTGCTAAACTCAGATTCGAACCATGCTGGACCAATGGAGGAAAAGACAAAGACGAGCTGAGAAACATTTCTACAATTATTTATTTACAATAAAGCGAGGAAAAGCATGTGGCACAGGAAAAAGGTTTATTGGGTGTGTTACGCAGGGGAAGATGAGAGAGGTGTGGTGCGGGAATTTACAAGCAACTTACAAAAGTGGACACAGTGCAGACTTGATATGAGAATAATAAAAGCAACAATCACAACAATAAAGATCTTACACAGGCTTATCTAACGGACAGGCGCCAACACTCTCAGACACACACTCAGACAAAATAAACCCAATGAAAAGAAAAGGGGACCTTTTTCAGCCAGGAACGGAGGGAGTTGAGGTCACATTTTTGGTACCTGAGCGTTTTGAGGAAGGGATGCTCCGTGGTGCGGCACCCGACAAAAGCTGTGCAGTTCGGTCCACAGCCGCACGTGTGGTAATCGTGTCTGGCGGAGTCCAAGAGCGAGAGATGAGCAGTAGGCAGGATCAGATTAGAGACTTGGTCGAGGTCCTTCGCATCCACCAACTCCAACTTCTCCCTTTCAAAAACCAACCGCGACCTTTTAAATCCAACGACAACCTTCCCTCGCATCCAACTCAACTGTGAGGATTGTCCCGTACTT
>CM068953.1:165116488-165127178 GCA_035128595.1 Eptatretus atami | reverse complement strand
AGAGGAGAGATCGTGACGGAGATAGCCAATGCGATCTCCCGGGGGCGACCAAAGATCCTATATACAAGATTTGTGCTCTTGTCTTTGTGGAGCCAGGGACCGCGCAGTCTTCCATAATGCGTTTTATTGTGTGGGGTTGCCTAGCGAGAGGTTGTGCAAGGTGTGATCAGTGTGTCGGCAAGTCTGTTTTGTAGCAATGAAAAGGTTGAACATGGAGGTGAGCAATATAATTCAGGATAACGAGAAGGCATGTAATAGCCTTGGAACTGGGGAAAGGCAGATTGTTAAATATATAGGAGTGAACAAAGATAGTCAAGAAACCTAATTTAGAGACAGATAGAGCCAAAAGGGGATGCGAGAGGAATAATGAACGAGGGATATTTTTTTTTTAATAATAGCAAAAATAGATAATGGGAAAAGAAGCAGCATAGAGAGCAAATTGGCCATTGGGGAGAGCACTGAGGGATTGGTTCGTGATGAAATTTAGACAGGCAGGTTTATTAAATCGGTATTTTGCTTCATCAGTTTATGCAACAGCACATAAGGGATGTCGCAGCAGGCAGAAAGGGGATCTATTTATGAAGGGTGAGGCTAGGGCTGTTTGGAGGTGTTACAGGTGGGAATGGGAGGAATTAAGAAAGACAAAGTAGAAAAGTGAGAGAAGATAGCTCAGGAACAAATAGTATGCATTTAAGAGGGTTTAAAGCTCAGTACCAGGGCAGACAAATGAGATATTAACCATATTCTTAATCATTCAACTGAAATCAGGATGGGTATCGGAGGATTGGAGAGGCAGCCAAATAAATTCACCATCATTATATCCAAGGGCTTTCGGGGAGATAACTCGACCGAGGATAATAGGATCGATTTACAGCCAATAGGAGCATAGCTCTCCAACCTGAAGGTCACCATGTCTTCAAACCGTCAACATGACTTCAACTACGACTCCTAACGGCTCTTGGAGAATTATAAAAAACGGGTTTTATTTTGCAGTTACCGGACCAGTGGGAGAGTGAACAGCATTTCACCTTAAATGGGATCATCAGCACCATGGAGTACCCCGACCATAGATTCGTGGCTGGACACTCCTTTGGACTATCAGTAGGTTCACAACCTCTTTTTTGAAGAACAAACCTTTTGATTTTTTTAAAGTTTTATCCCAACCAGCAAATTCTATGCTTTCCTGGCTGTTGTATAGTATACGATGCAAAAGAAAATGAGCCCAGTAGAGGAGAGAGGCAGCAGCAGCACACCCTGAGAAAGGACAAGGACAATTAGGCTGCAATGGAGGCATAAACAAACAACAAGGCATCCTCAACAAAACCCATGTAAAGGGGGTAAAGGAGAGCCGAAAAGGTATGCACATTCCGCGCACTGAGCTTCCTATCCTGGGTTTGATCCTGAACCCAGATAGCTATAACTGTCCATCCTGGTGTTTCACCAGGGCAGGGTTAGATACAGTGTGTGCGTCATCCCTCTGCTGGATGTTAACATTTGGCATCCCTGAAATCGCATTAGTTGGTGGATGTTAACAGATTACGGTGTTCCTGGCAAAGAGTAAGGCGAGTTCGCAGCAAGTGACAAATTACTTCCATTCCTGCCACAATTCTCAGGGTCTGGAATTCGGCACTGGTCGGCTGGCACCCTACCGCACTTCTGCCAAGCAATCAACCGCGAAGAGACAGAAAACACCAGGTTGAAAATACATCGTGGATGTATTGTGCTCATTCCTTCAATTGGTTGTGCCGACTCAGATTATCGATCAGATCGTGACAATTGCAATGAAAACTTTAAATGCAACTCTCACACATCATATTGAATCACATTCGTAAATATTACACACATGGCAATTGACGCTGAAAGCCCAATAACATGGGTTTCTTTAATAAAAAATAATAATAAAATATCAATATAATTCAGTGTAATGTCTTATGTATCTATTAAATAAGATTGCATCAGATGTCGGCTGTCTGTCTTGTCTGTCCTGTCCGTCTTGTCTGTCTGTCTGTCTGTCTGTCTGTCCTGTCTGTCTGTTCACAATTTTTTGCAAAGGACCGCGTGAACCGCCCAACCACCAAATTTTGCACACAGACCAAGTCGGACCCGGGGATTGTCCAAAGGTTATTTTCATCACGAACCTGAGCCTTTAAAGATCCTGGAAAGACCCATAAAGAACCTTTTTTTTTTCCATGCTTGCGAGATGAGAATACATGCTTGAAGAAGACGTTTTTAACATGCTGAGAGGTGTTTGGGAAAAAACTCCGAAAGATTCCGAAGACCCAAAGAACCCCCAAGACCCTTTAAGTACCTTTGAATTTCCTGAACACGAATTAAGAAGCTTTAAAACCCAAATACCCAAAGAAGACCCTTTTGGACCCAAAGACGATCAAGATCCAAAGACTCTTGAAGACCCCTAAGACCCCCCCCAGACGCCTTATAGTGTTTGAGACCCTATAGGAGCCAGAAACCTCAGATCCTGAAGACCCAATGAACCCTTTAAGACCTCAAGACCGCATAACAACCCAAATGCACTGTAAGCCTGAAGACCTTAAATACCCTTAAGACATCCATATACATAGACCCCCCCAAGACCCCTGGTGTTTCCCTTAATACCCCTTTACCCACTGGTAAGCCTGGTGTTGGCTTATAGTGGTTAGGGTGCCTAGGCTTGGGATCTTAGGTCCTGAGTTCAAAGTCCCGTTTGGTACTTAATTAACACCAGGTGGGGTTGACTTCGGCCTGTCATCGCTTCTGAGGTCGGCAAAAGAAGTACCAATGTACTGGTATAGGAGGGGCACAGCATCAGCGGCATAGTCGTGCCCACAAATGATAGCTACCTGGCAGTCTAAGCTAGCCATACGCAAAAAGAAGAAGCGACCCACTGGTGTTCTGGTCTCTCCTGCCTGCTACAACAATTCCCCTTCACCCCGCACCCAGTCGGGTTCTCCTGCCCCCCGAGCCGCCTGCCCTTTTCAGCCCCTGCCAGCTATCCTCTTCTCCCACTTCCATACCCCCTCCCCCCAGGCAACGCTAGGTTTGCTCGACATCATAGAAACAACATTGTAACACGTGATGTACACGTCATTATAGTAAACAAGTACGCATTCATGAATGTTAAATACATTGTACATGTACAGTCAATGCTAAACAATGGCACTGTCAAGTTTCATGTAAAAAATTTTCAGCAAGAAATACTACTAATAATTTCATGTCACTATACTTCTACAGTAATTATTGGTTCACGAGTCAGTAAGTTGACCACTATATTCGTTAGGTGTGTGTCTGTCTGTTCTGTCTCTGTCTGTCCGAGCTAGTCCGTGGTTTTGATCCGATCTTGATAAAATTTGGGTGGGAAGGTTTGTATCAATGATCTAGTTGGTGTTTTCCGGAGAATGGGCGTGCTGCGCCCATTATGGGCGGAGCCACGCACCCCAAAAAACATGTGTTTTTAGGGGTAAGCGGTTTTCAAGTTACATCTTCTCCGATGGGGTTTGTCGAATCGGTAGGGGTTTTGGTTATTTGGTTAGCTGCATGGCACCTGCAATAGCCCCACGGAGCTCGATTTTTCATTTTCGTCCAGGTAAGGTCACAAGGTCATGAACTTAGAAAATGTCAAAAAAATCAATAAATTGGGCATCGAGCTGCCGAGGTTTTCAACTGTTTCGAATGAAAGTTGGTATGCAAGTAGTGCCTCTTCGAGTACTACATACTTTTCTTCATTTACGTTTTTTCCCCGATTCCCGCCAGTTTGCCTAGGCGTCCCCTTCTGAAGTCAAAAAATAAAAAGGCGAACCGTGTACATTGCCTTCGTTGACCATCGCCATTCTCACAGACTTGTGTCACCATGTACAATTAAATGATAAAAAATAATTAAGATTTATAATGTGTCCAAACTTTTCATTCAATAATACACTATAATAGAAAAAGTATTGTATACATCTACGTACAACAACAAACAGGCAAACGAGATCCGGAAATATTGATGCATAGATGTTGCCGTTGGTTTATCCTTCCCCTTTAGCACTGTTCTTGTGTGTTTTACAGTTTTCAGCAAAACCATTTGTTAGTTTTCGGAGGCGGGTTAAGTTTTTCGGCACTTTAAATGAAAGCCAATTCATTGCAAGTTGTCGCATGCTAGCATGTCGTTGACTCTCCAGACTGCAGAACAGATCAGTGACAGTATTTGGCTTGTCTGGGGCTGAATCCCAAGTCTGACGGGGTCCCTAGAAGGTTGAGTTCCAGTCGAGAGCACGAGTTAGTAACCTCGGGCAAAATAGCCGACTGCCAACGTCTGCTAGTTTGGTCACCATTACATTGATAAAGTCTTCATCCTGGTCTACTCCTGTACACTGGCAAGGATGATGTCCATAGCGAACCAGTTTGCATAAGTATATCTGTTACAAATCTGCATATTATGGTAATGGTGGCTTATGTCTGCACCAACAGAACTTGCTTAATCTTCTGTTGCATCAGCGAATGGTTACATTCCCGAGGATGTACGGGCACTATATTTTGATTAGACCTTTTAACCACAAAATCTACATTAACAGTGTCGTAGGTGATGTTCCATACAAAATGGATATGCTTGTGATATGGTGAATCATGCCTGTTGATGCGTCAGTGGCAAGGGTGTGTGGGTGATGATGGTGTTACTGTTGAAAATGCAGTCTGCTCATGCTGCACTTAAGCCAACACCAGGCGTTGTATTTGATATTGAATCATTGTGATATTTTGATGATTGTACATTGTGGTATTCGATATTCTATAATTGTGATTTTTTTAATATTATACATTGTGATATTTGATATTGTACATTTGAATATTAGAGATTGTACATTGTGATATTTAGTTCTATACATCTGTGAAATTTTATATTGTACATTGTGATATTGAATTATACATTGTGATATTGTGATATTGAATAAAACATTTGTGATATTTAAGGTGGCTATACAATTGTGAAAATTTATATGTACATTGTGATATTTCATATTAATACATTGTGATATTAAACAATTGTGTTATTTGGTGTAAATACCAGTGATTTTGGACTAAAAGAGATATTAAATGACCTCAACAGAGGTATTAAACAAACCATTCCTGGAAATATTACTAACAAACAACTACAGTTGGAAGCTGTCCAGGTTCAGCGACGATCCAAAGAAGCACTCGGCAAAACAATCCTTATCTAAACTTTGAGAACAGAAAAACTTACAGCGTTGGTCCATGAATCGTGACCCCTTAATCAAAATGAAGGTGGATACTTTGAACCTCGCCTGAGAGGACTCTTCCACATTCTGAAACTGCATAAAATGTGGGACAATCAAATGCAACGACACACACACACACACTACATGGAGGTAGATACTTAAGAGACCTAGTAGGTCTCTGTTCCACCCTGATGGAACCCACTCACATGTGGAGATAGCAGGCAACAGCAACACGCACGCACGCACGCACGCACAACCACACACACCCACAACACACACACGCGCACAACACACGACACACACACTTTGAGACCTGGCATGGGAGCATTCAAAAACGCCATGCCTATCTACCTGCAAAGGCCTGCCTGCATGCCAATGCTCTGTACATGCAGCAAACTTTGAGCACCCCTCCAGTCGGCTCACTCCAAATCTGATTTGTTACATGCTAACAGTCCCCGCTCAACAGAGGGGGAGGGAAGTGGTGGAGCAGGGGGAGGGGTGTAAGAGAGAGATAGAGGGGTGGAGAAGAGAGGGAGGGGAGCAAGAAAAGGGGGAGAGGGGAAGGGTCGGGTCAGAAAGAGGGAGAGGGGTGGAAGAGAGGGGTAGGGTTTGGAGGGAGAGAGTGGTGGGATAGGTTGTGAAGAGAGGAGAGGGGTCAGAGAGCCAGGGGTCAAGAGGCAGAGGGGCAAGAGAGGCAGAGGGTCAGAGAGGCAGAGGGGTCAGAGAGGCAGAGGGGTCAGAGAGGCAGAGGTCAGAGAGGCAGAGGGGTCAGAGAGGCAGAAGGTCAGAGAGCAGAGGGGTCAGAGAGGCAGAGGGGTCAGAGAGGCAGAGGGGTCAGAGGGGTCATAGAGAGGTCAGAGGGGTCAGAGAGGAAGAGGGGTCAAGGGTCAGAGAAGAGCAGAGGGGTCAGAGAGGGCCAGAGGGTCAGAGGAGTCAGAGGGGTCAGAGGGGTCAGAGAAGGAAAGAGGGATCAGAGATTGGCAGAGGGATCAGAAGAGGCAGAGGGAATCAGAGAGGCATAGGGTTCAGAGAGGCAGAGGGTTCAGAGAGGAGAGGGGTTAGAGAGGCAGAGGGGACAGAGAGGTAGAAGGGGACAGAGAGCAGAGGGGACAGAGAGGCAAGAGGGAAAGAGAGGCAGAGGGGACAGAGAGGAGGACAGAGGGATTCTGGCAGATGTGATGACCAGTTTACTGTCCCATCCGATAAACAGCAGACGTATTGATGAATCACCCTGCCTGTGAAACACCGGGAATTGACAGTTTATATCTGTGTTGGGATTCAAACTCAGGTTACACAGAGCGAGCATGCCGTACCTCTTGGCTTTGCTGCCATGAATATGGCGATTCATTAACTCATAACTGAAAACATTTTTACTCATTGCTGATCATGCAGATTTCATATTTCGTTAGTCCTACGCTCATTGTTGTAATTGAACCGAGGTATTGGATCCGACATATTAATTGAAACTTGTGGACGTGTGCCATAGTGGCTTCACCAAGCAATCCAGTGAAACGATTGAAAAAGAAACCTCTAAATGAAACATTTAATTTGTATTTGTATTTAAATCTATCGGGCCGAAGTGAATGGGAGGTATAATGGATGGCATTGAAAAAAAGGGAATTGTGTAAAATAAAATTCACATTGTCAAAGCGAGCCCAGCACCGCCTGTTGCACCGCACGAACAACACCTGCCAATGCAGGTGAATGGAACTGACCTTTGTTCAAGATCTTTTCTTTCAGTATTCAGTTGACAGTGTGAATATTGTAGAGCCATATCGCCAAGTGGCTTAAGCCTCCACTCATAAAACGGTTGATTAGGAATGGATGCTTGAGGGAAAGCAATGATCCGTCATATATAAACACTTCCTTGGAGACGCCAAAGCAATGTCTGAATTATGAACTAAACGACACTTTTTAGGAGTCGGAACTGCTTGCTAAGTTCATTTCTGGAGCTTAAATTTTGAAATTTCAGCTTGGTTTAAATAGAGATTTCTCGAGTGATCGCTGTGCGGAGAAATGAAAATAAAGCCACAAATGCTGGCATCGCCGGGCGGTTATAAAGCATTGCAATGTAACCAATGATTTGTAACTATGATGAAACAGGCATTATAATATGAAGTTGAAGGAAAGTGAAAAGAAAACTTTTATCAGAAAATAAATCGTTGCAGCCTGTTCCAAAGTCGAGGCATGGTTGAGCAGGGCCAAAAAACATGGTTTGGCTTTCAGACCCAGCAGGTAACTCAGGATACGCCTAAAGACCCCAGAGAGCGAGGTGGTTGAGGATCACGTGATGAAGGATATAATTAAACAAGTCGTTATTATGTTCAAAAGGCGTGCTTTCATTATCAAAAACACCAATTTTCACTCTTGCCCTTCCTTGGAGTTCCTAAGTATGCCATGCAAACTGTTCAAGGCTGCTAGGTTTCATGGGTATTTGGAGGTGTGGAGGAACACAACACACATAACTTATGAGTATAGATGCTCCCAGGTAAAACCAGGCAGTGTATATAAGCAACATACTCACTCGAGGCATTATTAAAAAAAAAAAAACCTGTGTAAAGCAAAAAATTTAAAGAGCAGGCACACGTGTAAACACTATAATAATTACATTTGTTGTTGTTGACAAATCAATGCAACCTCAACAACAGTCTAATCTTACAATCCACATTAACTCAATCGCCCCTGGGGAAAAAAAACTTCTTTTTTAAAAGCTAAACTTTTTTTTTCTTTTTTCTATATATTTTATTTAACAGCCCTTGGACCTTTCCTCTGGATTAAAGAAAGACCATGCAAAGTTTGGGTCGCATTGGTTTCCTGCAGGGTCCGAAGTGCATAAACAAAGAAACAACCAAACAAACCCTTCTTCTTTTACATATTACATCGCAGAATACCACCCTCATCTAGGTGGGCTCGAGGTTGTGGCATTACTTGCCTGAAAAAAAAAGGTATAGTCTGTTTTGCAAGAAGATTATAAATTTGTGTAGTGTGCGCATTAGAAAGTTTCTGGGATGGTCGAACTCAAAAAGGTACGTTCCAATAGGTTAGTGCTAAGGCGTTGAAAGGTCGAATATCTCAAGTATATAAAAAGGGTCTAAAGCCTCTAAATCATTGGCTCTTAAACTGGGGGGCGCGAGGTAATTTTCCCAAAATGGGGACGAGCCCATTGAAAAAGTAGGAAATTTCTCTCTTTTTTGGAAATTGTCTTAACAAGTTGGTTTTGCATAATATCGTGGATCACATTAAAAAAAAAAAAAAAATTATCGCCTTTAATAATTCTTCGTTTCTATCCGCTACAAGGCTGACATTTCTGTTATTAAAATTAAATTTTAAAATTTAACAATTTATTTAAATTTAATTAAAATTTATATTTTATTTTAATATTAAAATGTAATTTTTTTCACAGATTTGCAGTACCCCAATTTCAAACAGAAATCATTCGCAATGAGTGCAAAAAAGCGGAGCATCTTGACGAATATATTCAGATTTGGAATTTTTTGTGTCCCTCCAAAAGGGTGCAAACAAGTTTAACCCCAGTGCGTAATATGGCTACAAAGACTCTGAGCAATGATGGCATGCGGCCACATGATTGGGAACGCACTTGAAGACGATGCATCCTGGCTCCTAGCTGCCAAACCAAAGCTTCTTTGAACAAAAAAGGCAGTCCTTGAAGCAAGCGCTAAGATGGACAGCAGTGGAGCATTTCGGTAAACACCGAACTCAAAGGTTGTTGAGGGCTTCCTATGAGAATCGCCATGTTTGATATGCAAAGAGCAAAAGGAGGCCAAACATTGGAAAGACTCTCATAAAACCAAGTGGTACTGCGTGCAGCAGAGCTCGTTCTGGGCGAAGGAATAGATGCAAACAACGCTTTCGCGCAAAATCTCCTTATCAAACGATACCGTCAAGGGAAGGATTGATGAAATGTCTAAAGACATCCAAAGATCCAAGTTCTCAACGCAAGTTAAGAGCTTCTCGGTATTTGCCATCCAGTTGGACGAAACGACTGATGTTGCCTCAGTGTTCTCAGCGACTGATGTATGCCTTGTTTCGTGAGTCAGGCAATAGTGTAAAAGAAGGAAATGTCTTCTGCCATCGCATCGCCATGGAAAGTTATAGCAAGAGCAACAGATATTTTTCAAGTGGTATCAAACTTCTTCCAGGAAAATCAAAATTTCGTGGGACTCGCTGGTAGGGGTTGTGTACTATGGAGCTCCGGCCATGCTTGTTTGCAAATCTGGTTTCATAACAAGAGTGGAAAGAAAAAAGTCCATCTGCTATAGGTACGCACTGCATCCTTCATCATCGAAAGACTTAGCATCCAGACTCTACCCTGCTGGAAATGAGGATGTCATGACCTGGCTCTCAAGTTGACAACTTCATCAGATGGCGCCTTAAAAGCAGTCATCTCTTCAAACAGCTTGTTTTGGTGGATATGGATTCTGAGACATCAAGCCCCTTGGCATTTCCCATACAATGTAACGATTGGCTTTCAAAGGGAAACATGCTTGACGGCTTTATACTAGTAAGAAGTGGCAACATTCTAGATTCGCAGAGAAAGCAGATCTCCAAACAAGTTCCAGTCTGAAGGATTTTTGCTATCTCTAGCTTTACACTGGTAGACATCTTTGGAAGACTGGAAATGCCATAACCTGAAACTACAAGGGAAAAGCCATCAACATAACAACGCACCATGATGTCATTCACGAAGCCTTCATGGCCAAACTCGAACCTCTGGAAATGTCAAATTCAGGAATGGAAAAAGCCAGTTTGGCAAACTTGGATTCTTGCTCTAAATTCCAATAGTTACTTGGATTCCGAGTTAAAGAAACAATAATTTACTCATCTGACTGAATTAACAGATTCATCAGATACTTTCCGGATATAGATGAGAAGCGCGAAGCCTGAAAATTCGTTAGGAACCCATTTCGATGTGAAGTCGCTCGCATATTTCAGATGAAAGTGAAGAAGAGTTTTTGAGATAAGTTTCAATTCTTCAGCTGAAGAAGACTTCAAAAAAACTGGATCTGAGACCATTCTGGGTCACGTACCTCCTGGTTTACCCTTTATCTCACATTAAGCTCTTCGGGTTCTGACAATGTTTGGATCAATGTATCTTTGTGAAGCTGCGTTTTCCCACCTCGTTGCCTGTCAAACCAAAGTACAGAAACAGCTGAACGTTGAAGGGGGACTTGCGTGTGCTCTCTCTGGCATTTCGACCATGCAATTCAAAATCCTGGTAGCTCAGCAAAGCAATGTCCAAGTATCTTATTAATATCTGTGTATACGAGTGTTGGCCTTATACAGATTTCTTTGTTCAATAAAGACTAAAAATCACGCATTGTTTCCATCCTGAATTTGACATTTCCAGAGGTCGAGTTTGGCCATGAAGGCTCGAATGACATCATGGTGCGTGATTATGTTGATGCTTTTCCCTTGGAGTTTCAGGTTTATGGCATTCAGTGCTTCAAAGATGTCTACCA
>CM068953.1:165083414-165112986 GCA_035128595.1 Eptatretus atami | reverse complement strand
TCAGAATACGATTGAAATCGACGATTTTCGGCACTTGACAGCCTCGTCGACGTTGACCTCAGATGGACGACTTGAAAGTTATACTCGTTGTGCATGTCCTCATCGACCTCTATCCATTCACAACTATTGGTTATATGTCTCCACTTCGGTTTGTTGTGGACGCGACGGGCGGATGGCGGAAGACTTCGATGACTGGTTTATTAGGTCATCTTACTGAGATGACCTAAAAAAAACTAATAATTATATTCATCAGAACCACATCATTACAACAAAAACTAATATAATTTATGTTTACTCAGGAGCCACAATCATTTCCCAACAAACTAATAATTAATATTACTCAGAAACCACATAATTTACAACAAAATAATCAACAATATATTACTCAGAACCACAATCATTACAATACAAACTAATCTTTGCTATAACCCAAAACCAGAACATAACAACAACAATCATATATAATACTCGAAACCACAATAAATGTACAACAACCACTAATCATTACATTACTCAAAACCACATTCATTTACAATACACCTAAATCTTTGATATGACCCAAAACCACAATGATTTTACAACAACATGCATGTTATAATACTCAGAACCCACAACATTTAAACCAACAAACTGAATCAAATATATTACTTCAGGAACCGACAAATCTTTACAACAACAACAAACAATCATTTCTATAATCATTGATCATTGTGTTTTTTGTATGCCTTGTCAAGCTGTATGAGAGCTAACAACACCCAACACCCAGCTACCACAACAACGCACAACAAGGGCCATGAGAAAGGAGGGGCAGGATGGAAGGACAAACAGTGGTAACAGAGACATTAGGCAGATCTGTGGAAAGGGAGAGGATGGGACAGGAAAAAAGAAGGAATGAAAGAGTGAAGTGACAAGTGATTCGTGATTTGATATGTTTACCAGAAGAGTGTTGTTGGCGACCATTGAGCGCCCTGCGGAAAATATCGGTGGGACAATCGCAGACAACAGCAGGGGGAGGCGATAGATAGAGAGACACATAGAACGACAGAAAACCACCGACTCTGCCTGCGGTAGAGAGTGAAAGCTCAAAGACTGCAGCTTCATCGTGGGAGATACCAATGACCGAAATCCTTGGTGAAGCCGAGAAGAGAGAGGCAGGATCAGCAGCCCTAAGGGGAGAGCAGAACTCCACAGGCTGGTGCGAAGCTTTGTATATGTAAGGAGCTCAGTGCGCCAAGGCAAGGACTTGGATGACTGGCAGGATTCCATCCGGCCCAACTAGCTTTGGAGTGCTAGTTGAAATGTGGCTTTCCAGGAAAAGATCACCCCCCCCCCCCCCCCCCCCCCCCTTCTGCAGATCGTGAGACCCAGAAGCTTAAAAGAAAGGACTTCTTCAAGGCGATGTTGAGAAAGGTAATGGGGGGGGAGGTTTCCCAAACAGTCCTTTCGGAGAGATATAGTGAAAGGTGAATTGTCAGGATGAAAGGCATGTCCAACGTGTTGGACCATTTGGATTTACCCCGATCTGCAGCAGAACAAAGAAGCTGCTGCATGCACGGTCTGAGGGATGGCAGATGGACGGCAGAGGAGGTGGAGTCTCAGCAAAGAGATAGAGGATTTCCAGAGAGTCCGGAGAGATCATTGATGAAAACCAGAAAAAAGAGACAGGCCAGAAGTGCTGCCTTGAGGAAACCTCCGAAGCCTGCGACAGGAAGGGGGATGAAAAACTCCATTTAGGGCACACGTTGACTGCGACAGACGAGGAAGTTGCGAGCCGTACGAGTGGAGATGGCCATTGGATTACCTAGGAAAATAGTTGTGAGCAGGGCAGGTCCAGACGCGTGTCAAAAAGCACGCGATATTCCAGGGATATGCTTCTGATTCATGTCCGGCGAATCAGTACCTCCATCCATGTTGAAGAGCCAGAAGAGCATTCCAGTGGTAGATGACCAGTCTGAACCAATTGATGATGGAACATCAAGCCATTGGAAGAAGAGGAAGGATTTAATGTCTGAAGCGATGATGATTCCATAACCTTGCTGGTGATTGGGAGAAGGCTGATTGTCTCAGTTGCCAAGGGATTTCTGTTTTTTTTTTTGCACCTTTTTATGCGCAGAGGGTAATGTTGCATTTCCAAGCATACGGGCATATTGACCTTGAGCAAATGAGAGGGTGAATAGAACAGAGAGAGGTGAGCAGAGCAGAGAGCAGTTGTTTCGGACACGTGGGCCTGCCATGCGCTGGACCGGTTGCAAGAATCTGAGTCGAGTTGACAGCAAGCTCTCCACGTTTCAGAAGAAAAAGACAGAGTCCAGGACAGTTTGGGTGCACTGGTAAGGGAGAGTAACATGAGTTCCAGACACAAAGATTTTGAGCAAGCACCGGTTTAGCATTCCAGCCTTTCATCGTGCGTATCAGCAGTGCGGCCATTGGAGAGTAGGAGGAGGAGGGGAACATACCCAGAAAAGATTTGATTAGATGCCACCAGGATTTGGAGGAGATGTTTGAGAGTTCAGACTTGAGCTAGAAAGATGATGTTTTTTGCCTCTCCTGAGGGTAGACACACACTTGTTTTCCGAGCTTAAGGAACTGAGATTACCCTCAGTTTGGGTTGCTTTCCATGAGGCAAAGGCAAGTTATTTCAGGACAACTGCCTTCGCCACAGCTCAGTGACCAAGGCGGGAGAAGGGTCAGGACACTGAAGATGAGGGGGATAAATCTGTGCCATGAGGAGAGCAAGTTTCTTTGAAAGAGATTCCCAGGATGAGTTGAATGTTGGAGGAAAGTAGCAGTGGAACCAGTCTCGAAGTTGATGGTGATTGGAGACCACTGCCAGTCAGCCTGAGAAAATGCCAGACTCACGCGGCTGAGGTGACTCTGATAATGCCAAGAGATGTCACTTTGCAAAGGAACGTGGTCAAAGAACCGATTGGAGCGGAGGAAGAATCAGCAGATATGTCAGGAAATTTTGTCAAAATTCAAAATCCAAGTACCATTGGTAGAATCCGGGTCGGGAAGTTCAAACGATTGAGTCAGTCCCATGTCGCAGAAGTCTTTTGCTGGAAGTGCATGACAGGAGAGAGGTACCACACCTAAGAGACTCGCATGAGACAAATGTGAAGTCACCACATATGAGGAAGAAGATTCGGAGTGAGAAGATTGAAGTTGGTCCAGTTTTGATGTGAGGTGTAAATGGAGTGAGGTGTAATTATTAATATTATATTAATATTAATATTAAAAACACCTAATTAATTTATATTAAATCAACAAACAAATAATTTAAGCACTCAGAAGGCCACAATTATTTACAATAAATCTAACAATTTATATGACTCAAAAACCACAACCAATACAAAAACTAATCAATAGTAGTAGCCTTCAGGACCACAATCATTACCAACCAACTAATATTTATATATTATCTGAAACAACATTAATTTACACGAAGATCTTTTGTACCAAAAACCACAATCATTTTCAAGCAACAAACGATCATTATAATACTCAGAAACCACAACCAATTACAAACCAAACCAAAAATTAATTTATTATTTCCCAGGACCACAAACATTACAGCAAACTAATATTTACATGCACAGAAATCCACATCATTTACAACAAACTAATCTAGATATTACCCAAAAACCACAATCAATTTCAACAAAAAAACCAATCATTATTCATAACTCAGAAACCACAATCATTTACAACAACAAACAAATCATTTATAATACTCAGAAACCACAAATCATACAACACACAAACATAATATTATATTACTCAGAAACCACTATAGTTTCCAACAAACTAATCATTTATAATTATTCAGAAACCACAATTCGTTTACAACAACAATCATTTATATTACTCAGAAACCACCAATCTATATACAACAACTAATCAATTGATTATTCAGAAACCAAATCATTTACAACAACAAAAGTAATAATTTATATTACTCAGAGCCACAATCATTTACAACAACAAAATCGACATTATACTACCAGAAACCACATCATTTACAACATCCCAAACCAATCATTATATTACTCAGGCCACAAATCATTATACAACAACCGAATCATATATATAATTACTTCAAACCATATTCGTTTACAACAAACTAATCATTTTTAATGACTCAGAACCACAATCATTACAACAACCGAAACTAATCATTATATTACTCAGAACCACAATGATTGACAACAAGAAACTAATCAATTGTTATTACTCAAAACCACATATTTTCAACAAACAATCATTTATATTATTCAGAAACCACAATCAAGTCTAATTACAACAACTAATCATCTATGATACCGAGAAACCACCAATCATTGTACAAAACAAACATATCAATTGTAATTACTCAGCAAACACAAATATTTGCAAAAACAAATTACAATTAATGCTCAGAAACCACATTCCATTTACAACAATCATCATTTATAACACTGAAAAACCACAATAATTTACAACAAACTAATCATTTAATCAATCAGAAATCACAATCTATTACAGCAAACTAAAATATAGATTACTCAGAAACCACATTCATAGCAACAAACTAATCTTTGACATACTGAGAAACCACATCATTGACAACAACAAACAATTATTGATATTGTTACGCGTTCTAGAACCGATGCATTTAAATATACAGCTACCCAAAGTTAGTTAGTGCCGTTAAGTATAGTGAAGACAGATTCCCTCCTCGTGTTTAGTGGGAAATCGAAGGTGTGCGTTGCATGTTTTTTTTCTCGGGTAATAAAAGTCTTTATATCCATCCCCCATCACGATCCACTTGTCCACCTGATGTATCCGAATGGCCCGTTGCCGGTGCAAAAATCTTTGTGTTGTGGCTTCTTCTGATGAGTCAAACACGCGTGAGGGGGTGGGGGGGGTCTCTCCTCATGGCCGAAATCCCGCCCCGCCAAAAGGGGCGCCCCCATTGGGAAAGGTCCTGTTGCCCAAATTCAGGGCGGGGAAAAAATCCCAAAAGTGGGGGTGTCGTTCTTCACAAGCGCCTCCCCGCCTGAGAAAGATCTATAAATTACGAAGCGTCTCAGCGTAGAGTCCTTGCTGGGAGATAAATTACCAACCATCCTGAGAGGGTTAGAGAGAGAATCTGTTGTGGGTCGCTGTGTTAGCTGAGTCGAGTTGGAGAAGAAACAGCGTTGGAGCGAGACAGTGTTGGAGTGAGATGTTGGAGTGCGGTTTGCCAAAGATAAGGAGGGGTCGTGACGCGGAGGTCTGCCCGCGTCTCGCCTCGGCGGCCCGCTCTGTTTGCGCTGGTTCAAGGGCCATCTTGACCGGCCTCTCGTGGGTCTGTCGGCGGGCCAGATTCCCCGTCTCGGAACTCACGCTCTGCTCCACCCGGGCTCCTTCTCGAACATGGTCTCCATGCATGTGCTGTGGGCCGAGCTGCACGACCACTGCAGGTGCCCGCACCAACGGAGCATCCCTTCCCTCCAACGTTGCAGGTGACACCAAAAAACTGTGATCCCAGCTCACCTTCCCTCTCTGAGCTGCGGGGTCCTTGCAATACACCTGGGTTTATTTCGGCTGAGTTGCGTCTGAGTGGGTGGCGCAGTCTTTAAGTAGAACTGTTTTAAGTGTTTGATCATTGTAAATCTTTGCCTGTAATATCCCACGATAAGTCTGATCTGAGTTCTTTGTAAGTTGATTGTAAATAAACCATTATTAGAAGTTCCCAGTTCGTTTTCCGTCTTTCCTTCATGGTCCAGCATGGTACAGATGTGAGTTTAGCCGGTTTTATACCGATAATCTGTTCATCCAAGGCCGGTACGTTCTTGGCGGGTCCGCTCGGCTGCAATCCGAACCGGAAAGGTAGTTGGTAGTTGGAGAGTGATCCGGATCGGCAAGACATACCGAGGTCGTGGTCCCCTGTAGACGACACTTGCGTGGTTAATTAGATAAATTGGTTCGAGACAAAAAGGCCTACGCTGCGGTGGAGGTATTGGCGTCCACGGGGTCGGTTAAGCGACCCGCCGCCTTCACGGAATTATCCGTGAGCGACGGCCTACAATTCCGGGAGTCTGATGGGAGACGACGTAACTTCCACCTAGCGGTCGTTCTCCGCACCGGTCCTCCGCCCGCAACAATGTATACTCAGAAACCACAATCATTTTCAACAACAAACTAATCAATTGTATACTCAGAGACCACAATAATTACACAAAACAAAACTTACAATTTAACCCACTCAGAAGCCACAGATAATTTACAAAAAAAATAATAAATTATTTACTCAGAAGCCCACATACATTTGCAACAACTAAACTATCATTTATATTACTATCAGAAACCACAATCATTTACAAACAAACTAATATTTATATTACTCAGAAACCACAATCATTTTCACAACAAACTAATCATTTATATTACTCAGAAACCACCTTAGTTTACAACAAACTGATCATTTATATTAATCAAAACCACAATCATTACAACAACAAACTAATCATTTATATTAATCAGAAACCACAACATCATTTTCAACCAACAAACTAATCATTATATTACTCAGAAACCACCTTAGTTTCAACAAACTGATCATTTATATTCAATAGAACCACAAATCATTTACATACAAACTAATCATTTTAATATTATACTCAGAAACCACAATCATTGACAACAACAACTAATCAATTGTATTATTCGAAACCACAATCATTTTCAACAAACTCATAATTTATATAATCAGACCCAAATCATTTCACACAACAAATAATAATTTATATAACTCAGGGCCACAATCATTTCCAACAACCGAATCACTTATATTAATCAGAAACCACAATCATTTAACAACAACAAACCAATATTACTCAGGAGCCACAATCATTTACAACAACGCGAATCATATATAGTGTTACGGATTTGGAAGCCCCTTCACACAGACAGTCAGCATCCCTACAGTAGTTATTTCGATAAGTATGTTTTATAGTTAGGGTCCCGTCCTTCTGTCTAATGAGTTAATTTCAATTTGTGCACTGCGGGTTTCTTTAATGTCAGGTTTTTTACATGTTTAAATCTTCCTCCCAAACAAATCAATCCTCCACCTCTCCGCACCATCGACCCCATGCCCACGTGCGTTCGCGCACGGACGTGAGCGGGGTTTCCTCACCTCAGAGCTCCGACTCCGCCAGGAAAGGAGGGGGTCCCCCCTGTCCAATCACGGATGGCCAGCACATCACCCACGAAACCTGTCCAATCAGGGCAAAGAGTAGCTCAGAATGGACCCCTCCCACCTCACGTGAGGAATGAATAATAGTGGGGCATCCGGCTGGCAAAAGAAAAGAAGCCTCGTCCCTTGTTTGCCCTCGTTTTGCCTGCTGGGATCGTCTCGTCTTGCCTGCTGGCGTTCTCGTCTTGCCCGCAAAGTGCTCGGTCTCCTCTCGTCTCGTCCGTTCTCGTGCTGGCTGGCGTCCGTTGCGTCATTCCCGGTCCCTGGTGCTTGGTGCGGCGACGAAGGTGTTGGTTCGAGTCCCCCTCTCCCCGAACCAGCTCGTCTCGACCAGACAGCAGGACGAAAGGTGCCCGACCGAACTCTTACCCTTCAGCTCGCCTTCCCTCCCGAGCAGAGGGTCAATAAGGCCAAACCGCCCATCTCTTTTGGGTGGGGTGTGTGTGTGTGTGTGTGTGTGTGTGTGTGTGTGTGTGTTGTTGTGTTGTGTAAGTAGAGACTGTTAGTCCTGTGTTCATTGTAAATTGCATTCTTTTATTCGGAAACTCTGCTCTGTGTCTCCCTCCCTATTGTAATAAATATAATATCTGCCAATGTTCCAGCTCGTTGCTGTCGTTTCTACCATTGACCGACACGGTGCGGCCTTGAGAAGTAGAAAAGCCGTTTGTGCCGTAAAATTGTTCATTTGGTCCGGCGCGGCTTTTGGTAACTTCCACTCGGTTAATGCCGGATCCGAGTCGGTGATAGCCCACTCGTTCGGACAAGTCGGCCGAGGGTGTGGCTTCCCCAGTTGTTAGACCGGTGTGGGTACTCATGTAAATTGGATTAACCGAGTGGCCCCTACCCCACGCCATCGAAATATGGCGACCACGGCCCTTAATGACCCGTCGACTCCGGAGTTATTCCTGTGACGACCTTCGATTCCGGGTGTTCGGTTGGGAAGGCCCTCCTGCTTCCCGTCTAGTGGTCGTCTTGCCACCGACCCCGGCCCACAACAATATACTCAGAAACCACATTCGTTTTACAACAATTAATCATTATATACTTCAGAAACCACAATCATTTACAACAACAAACTAATCATTTATATTACTCAGAACCACATGATTGACAACAACAAACAAATCAATTGTATTACTCAGAACCACAATCATTTTCAACAAACTCTAATTTATATAATCAAACACAATCATTTACAACAACAAAGTAATAATTTTTTTACTCAGGAGCCACAATCATTTTCAACAACCCAAATTTTTATATTACTGGGACCACAATCATTTACAACAACAAACAAATCTTTATATCACTCAGGAGCACAATCATTTCCAATAACAAACTAATAATTTATATTTCTCAGGAAGCCACAATCATTAAACAACAACAAATTAATAACTTATCTATTCAGAACCACAATCATTGATTATTCTGGCATTGGTATAATTGTGATCACAAACGCTTCTACAGTTGAACCCACAAAACCAGTTCTTTACCTAACCTAAACCACATAAGCCATCTACTCAACTAATCCTAAACCACATAAACCAGCTCTTCACCGAATCGAACACATAAACCAGCTCTTGACTAATCATTAAACCTCGCTCATCCAGCTCTTCACCTAATCCTAAACCACATAAATCAGCTATTAACCTATTCTAAAACCAGAAACACAAGTTACTCCCCTCATGCAAGCCACATAAACCAGTTACCAAATGCTAAATGACCTAACCCAGTGATCACCTGATGATAACCAGGTAAACCAGTTACTCAATAACCCACGTGAAACCGCTACTCACCTAATGCTAAGCCAGAATAACGTGTTACTTTACTCAATGTTACACAACAAAACAAGCTCCTCACCCATTGATGATTGTTAGTCCATTGGATTGAGCTTGGCTTCACAACGCCATGATCTGTTATACTGAGTGCAGAGCTAATAAATTGGTGATTCGAGAAATGCCCTGTCTCTTCGGGAGAACTTGGGTGTGGGGGGTAGTGGGGAGGTGGGGGAGGTGGGGCAAATAAATTTTATTCCGCGCTAATAATCCCCTGTCTGCGCAGGCGTCCGTAAACCACGAGCACTGTGGCACATGTAAAGAAAAAAATCGTAATTCGTCTCCCACTCCTACCACCCCCCCCCCCCCACACCAAACCGCCGTGATATTTAGCAGCGTCTCGCGTAGCGAACGTCTGCTCATAGAGAGCTCGCTGTTGTTCTTCTCTTCTTCTTCTTGTGAAGACAAAACCTTTATATTAGGACTCAGCTCCTTTATATACACATCCCGGATCTCCTTAAATCTAAACACTTTACACATCCTCGCATTGAGGGTGCCTTTTGAGAGCGTCTATCCATAACTTTTAAAATATATCGGACTTTTGCTTTAAAGTTTCGAAAAGTTCACGTACATTTAAAGATTATTCCATTTAATGTATTGTAATTTCGTAAATACATTATTTATTTCGTAATATACAGTATGACCGGGTCTCGCTATTGGCTTTAATCAAGGCACGTGAGAAATATCGGAAGTTTGTTGTTGTTGTTTTTTTTGTTTGTTTGTTTTTTTAGCCGACAAAACTTTGGGACGCTGCTCTTGGACCCATTTGTCCTTGTTCTTTCTTCTTGTGAAGCCAAAACCTTAACCTCAGGACTCGGCTCTTGTATATACAAGATCCGGATCTCCGTAAATACTAAGCACATGTACACATCCCGCATGACGGTGCTTTTGAGAGCGTCTATCATGAACTTTTAATATATTCGGACATTTGCTTTAAAGTTTTTGAAAAGTCACGTACTATTTAAAGATTATCCATTTATCGTATTGTAATTTCGTAAATACATTATTATATTCGGAAATACACGATATTCGTAATACGTAAATACATTATGACGGGTCTCGCTATTGCTTAATCAAGGCACGTGACGAAATATCGGAAGTTGTTGTTGTTTTTGTTGTTGTTGTTGTTTTTTTTAGCCGAAAAAACCTTTAGGACGCTGCTCTTGGACACATTTGTCCTTGTTTTTCTTTGTGCCTATGAACTTCACCCTGGTACTATCCACAAACACATCTGCAAAATTTGGTGGAGGTCGGGCAGCGTTACTTTTATCTATGATTTTAGATGTACACAGATACATAGAGAGAATTATCTTTACTAAATATCACAGTAGTAAGATTGCATTGAGCAAGGGAATGTGAACAATTTATAGAGAGGAGTTAGTGGTGCTCTGAGGCAAGTTGTGTGAGCAAGCAGCCATAAATGAGAGCACAAGGAGCAAGATGGCAGTGGTGAGGGCAGTGCAGAAGTGAGGCGCCACGCGGCACACAGAGTGAGGCGCCACCGGGCGCACAGAGGTGAGGCGCCACGCGGGCACACAGAGGTGAGGCGCCACACAGAGGTGAGGCGGGCACAGAGTGAGGCGGCAACGTGGGTACACAGAGGTGAGGCGGCCTCGCGGGCACACAGAGGTGAGGCGGCCACGCGGGCAACAGAGGTGAGGCGGCACGCGGCACACAGAAGGTGAGGCGCCACGCGGGCACACAGAGGTGAGGTGACAATGCGAGCCAGACAAGGGGAGGGTGGCAGTGCAGGTCTAAAAGCTAGGCAGCAGTGTTGGAAGTCAAGGGGAGGTGAGAGTATGGTATGCAGCTGTAAGGGTGGGATGCATGCACGAAGTTTGAGGCACCGGTGTGGATTGGCAAGGTTTGAAGGGGAAGTGGAGAGTCAAGATTGAGGAGTGGGCAACAGGTAGGCAAGTGTGAGGAGCAGCAGCAGCAAGCAAGGAGGGGAGGGTAGTGGGCTAAGAGGTCGCAAGAAAACTTGACCAATCTCAGTGGTGTAATCGTTAGAGCATCCGCTTGAGTCTGGAAGGTTGGCGGTTCGACCCAGCCAATCCCACACCGAAGACTTTAAAAAATGGTACGTACTGCTTCCTTGCTTGAGTACAGCATTTAAAAAGACAAGAGCATGAACAATCCCCATAGGTTGACATCAATGGAGAGAGGAAATTCTGCCTCAGAAAATTCCCCGCTGAGTGTGGTGAGAAAGCGGTGCCATTATTGCGATGTCGCCGATACCCAGAGTGCCCCGGGAAGTGACTCATTTCCCCAAGCTCAGTGGCTGTTTGTCTCATCTTACAGTGTGTGTGTGGTGTGTGTGTGGTGTGTGTGTGTGTGTGTGTGTGTGTGTGTGTGGTTTGTGTGTGTGTTGTGTGTGTGTCAACATTACGAACCTTAGATCCTGTTAAAAGAAAAAGAAAAAAAAAAGAGAATATCTTCGGTTAGAGATGAGATGATCAGATAAATAAGATTACGCTATGGTGTGAAAGATTGGCAAAAAAATATTGCAGAAAAAGTGGATGTAATCGTGTCAATTCATGGCAAGGGACATTTGTCGCAAACATGCAGGAACAAATGGGATGGGTAAAACTTAATCTGAGGATTTGGAAAGATACGTTTAGGTTAAAAGCCGAATTAAAAAGCAAGGGTTGTGAGGTGTGTTTTCCAGTATTTTTCCAAGAAAAGAAAAAGGAACAATTTGTGAGCAAAGCAATAGATGTTCACCTGTGTTTAAAATAAATAAATAAAAATGTCCTTGCAACAAGTTTTGCATTTGAAAACAGTGGTAAACGTTTCAGGGCAAAAGGTGTTTTACAGGATAGGTAGTACCTACACAGATGTGGGGGTTGAGGAAGTGGGAGGGCCTTTTTGGCCGATAGGAGAGAAGAAAGGGAACAAAGCGAGGAACCACAGGGAACAGACAAAATGGTAGCAGGCAGGAAATAAGTTATGGAAGGGAAGATTAAATGTATTCTGTCCCAATGCCAAGAGGTAAATAAATGATATTGAAGAGCCCAATAAACTATTGTCAGTTTTGAAGATTGTGATATACTTGCAGGAAGTGAACTTGTTTAATTGGGAGTATAATTAGAAGACAGGTTAGGAGGCCACAAGATCACAAGTGCAATGGAAAAAGAGAGAATTGGAGGAGTCAGAGCAATCTGGGTTCAAGTCTTAAATATATATTGTATCATAAGAAAGAGAAGATATAGATAAGGAACTGAGCTGGAGGTTCTGTGTGGATCAAAGTTCAGGAGAGTAGGTAACTCGTTGGATGCTGGTGGAGGAATCCTGGAGTGAGGAGTGGGATAGGAAAACTGAGCGCAGTATTGAGAGGGGTATGTGGAAGCAAAGAGGATAATGATTAATGTTTTATAAATTTGCCAGAATTATATTGTGTTTAGGTACAGGATGGAACCAGGGCAGAGGATTTCTAAGGATAATTTTCTACATTCCATCGAAGATTGCTCTTAAGCCAGTTAATCATTATAATATTGGGGTGGTGGGGTATTAGACCGTTTTTTGTAACGATCCATTATCATGGAGAAGGTTGAGGTAGATAGAATCTTCAGACAAGGGACATGCATTCATCAACATTGTGTGGGCAAAGCTACTGTTAACATGGAGTTTGGTTAGCAGTTGAAACAAATGGGTATTAGTTGAGCGACTTTGAAGGTGTGAGGAGAACATTAGATGCCTCATGATTCGGTCAGGGTAACGAGTGAGCAACCCACATCAGAGAATGGGCAGCCTCAACAAACAACACAAAAATAAAATTGGTGGAGTGCAGAATAAATACACTACATGGCCAAAAGTATGTGGACACCCTCCTAATTAGTGGATTTGCTAATTTCAAACCACACCCATTGCTCGCTATATAAATCAAGCACACAGACATGAAATCTCCATACGACAAACATTGCAGTAGAATGGCCATACTGAAGAGCTCAGTGACTTTCAACGTGGCACCATCATAGGATGCCACCTTTCCAACCAAGTCAGTTCTTCAAATTTCTGCTCTGCGAGACTGCCTGGACAACTGTAAGTGCTGTTATTGTGAAGTGGAAACGTCTCGGAACAACAACAGCTCAGCAGTAAGTGTAGGCACACAAGCTCAAGAACGGACCGCCAAGTAACTGAAGCTTGTGGCGTGGAAAATCGTCGGACATCGTTGAAACACTCATTACCGGAGTTCCAATCTGCCTCTGGAAGCAACGTCTGCACAAACTGTTTCATTGAGAGCTCATGAAATGTGTTTCCATGGCCGAGCACGTACACAAGCCTAAGATGACCATGCGCAATGCCAAGCATCGGCTGGAGTGGGTAACTCTTACCGCCATCGGACTCTGGAGCAGTGGAAACACGTTCTCTGGAGTGATGAATCACGCGCTCTCCATCTGACGTCCAATGGACGAATCTGGTTTGGCAGATGCCAGGAGAATGCAACCTGCCTCGAATGCATAATGCCAACTGTATAGTTTGGTGAGAACGGAATAATGGTCTGGCGGTGTTTTCATGGTTTGGGCTTGGCCCGTTAGTTCCAGTGAAGGAGAAATCTTAACACTACAGCATACATGGCATTCTAGGCGATTCTTTGCTTCCAAATTTGTGGCAACAGTGGGGAAGGCCTTTCCTGTTTCAGCATGGCAATGCCCCCATGCACAAAGCGAGTCCATACAGAAATGGTTTGTCAATATCGGTGTGGAAGACTTGACTGGCCTGCACAGAGCCCTGATCTCACCCCATCGAACACCGTGGATGAATTGGAACGCCGACCGCGAGCCAGACCTAATCGCCAACATCAGTGCCCAGCCTCACTAATGCTCTTGTGGCTGAAATGGAAGCAAATTCCTGCAGCATATGTTCCAACATTAGTGGAAATCCTTCCCAAAAGAATGGAGGCTGTTATAGCAACAAGGGAGGGACCAACTCCATATTAATGCCCACTAGCCAACCCCGCACTCACACGCGAAGTTTCTAAAGTGAGGGTTCGTGAGGAGTCAATATATCCAGTGTTCACAATGTGATTTATAGAATTTATTTTATACAATGTTTTCTTGTTAATTTTTATTATGTCAAATGCACCTTCTGAGTTAGTCAGCATGTGCAGAAGAGGGTTTTACATTGCAGACGCTGTTTTCTCGGAGTGGCATTACGCCTCCCAGCGGGTGACGGTCTGTCGACGACAGACGTAATGACGTCAGCGAGTGACCGATGATGTCATGACGTCATTACGCCTCTCAGCAGTGACGTCACACGTCGCCATTCAAACGAATGTAAAAATTAGAAATTCGCCAAAAATTCCCAAACCTTCCATCTGGTGTGATCTCACATAGCCCATCTGTACATTGACCACAGAGCACCGCATGCCGAAAGTGGCGACAATCCTCCGGCAGTTTTCGGAGAGATACGTCCACAAAAATGGCTTAGCGTATTAATATATAATAATATTTGGAATGAATGTGACGAGCAGGTGTCCACATACTTTTGGCCAAGTAGCGTATATTCCAGTACCCTGTTGTTGATTAGCCCTGGTCAGTTATGCTCGAATAGGTCCGTGGAACGGAGATAGCCAATCGATCTCCCGGGGCGACCCAAAATCCCTCATTATACAAGAATGTTGTGCTCTTGTCTTTGTGGAGCAGACCGCGCAGTCTCCATAATGCGTTTATTGTGTGTGGGTGGCCTATGCAGAGGTTGCAGGTGTGATCAGTGGTGTCGCAAGTCTGTTTGTAGCATGAAAAGGTTGAACATGGAGTGAGCATAGTATTCAGGATAACGAGAAGGCATGTAATAGCTGGACTGGAGCAGATTGTTAATATAAGATGAACAAAGATAGTCAAGAAACTAATGAGACAATGAGCCAAAAGGGATGCGAGAGAAATGACGAGGGATTTTTTTTTTAATAATAGCAAAAAATAGATAATGGGAAAAGAGCAGCATAAGAGAGCAATTGGCCCATTGAGAGAGAGCACTGAGGATTGGTTCGTGATGAAATTTAGACGGCAGTTTATTAAATCGGTATTTTGCTCATCATTTATCAACAGCACATAAGGGATGTACCAGCAAGCAGAGGGGATCTATTTATGAGGTGAGGAAGGTGCTGTTGGAGGTGTTCAGGGTGGGAGGAGGAATTAAGAAGACAAGTAGAAAAGTTGAGAGAAGATAAAGCTCCAGGGACAAAATAGTATGCATTTAAGAGGGTTAAGCTCAGTACCAGGAGCAGACAAATGAGATATTAACCGATATTCTAATAATTCACTGAAATCAGGATGGGTATCGGAGGATTGGAGAGCAGCCAAATAAATTCCATCATCATTATTATCCAAGGGCTTCGGGGAATACTCGACCGAGGAATATAGGATCGATTTACAGCCACATAGGAGCATAGATCTCCAACCTGAGGTCACCATGTCTCACCGTCAACAATGAGCTCAACTACGACTCTAACGGGCTCTGCAGAATTTAATAAAAAGCGGGTTTATTTTGCACCGGACAGTGTGGGCGCAGAGCTGTGAACACATTTCACCTTAATTGGGGATCATCACACCAGGAGTACCCCGACCATATTTCGTGGCATGGACCTCCTTGGGACTATCAGTAGGTCACAACCTCTTTTTGAAGAACTAACCCTTTTGATTTTTTAAATTTTATTCCCAACCACAAATTCTAGCTTTCTGGCTGTTGTGTATAGTAATACGAATGCAAAAGAAAATGAGCCCAGTAGAGAAGAGAGCAGCAGCAGCACACACCGAAGAAAGGACAAGGACATTAGGCTGAATGGAGGCCACAACAAGCATCCTCAACAAACAGTAAAGGGGAAGGAGAGCCGAAAGGTATGCACATTCGCCACGAGCTGTCTATCCTGGGTTTGAATCCTGACCCAGATAGCTATAAACTGTCATCCTGTTTCACAGGCAGGGTAGATCATCAGTGTGTGCGTCATCCTCTGCTGGATGTTAATTTGCATCCAGTGTACTGCATTAGTTGTGGTGTTAAAGATTCCACGGTGTCCTGCAAAGAGTAGGCGAGTTTTCGCAGGCACAGTGAACAAATTACTCATTCCTGCTACAATTCTCAGGGTCGGACATTCGGCACTGTACGCTGGCACCCGCACTCTGCCAAGCAATCACCGCGAAGAGACAGACAACCCAGGTGAATACATATGATGTATTGTCTCATTCTTCATTGGTTTGCCGACTCAGATTATGAATCAGATCAAGTGACATTGCAATGAAAACTTTAATCAACTCTCAACACATCAAATTATTGAAGCAACATTCCGTAAATATTACACAACATGCATTGACCTGAAAGCCAATACATGGTTTTTCCTTTCAATAAAAAAATAATAATAAATATTCAATATAAATCAGTGTAATGTGCTTATTATCTATTAAATAGATTCATCAGATGTCCGTCTGTCTGTCTGTCTGTCTGTCTGTTCACCATTTTTTTGCAAGGACCGTGAACCGACAACCACCAAATTTGGCAACAGACCAAGTCGGACCGGGGATTGTCCTAAAGGTATTTTCATCCACACCTCAGCCTTTAAAGATCCCGAAGACCCATAGACCTTTTTTTTTCCATGCTGCGAGATGAGAATCATGCTTGAGAGAAGACTTTTACATGCTGAGAGGTGCTTGGGAGATAAAACTCCGAAAGATTCCGAAGAGCCAAAGACCCACAAGACCCTTAAGACCTTGAATTCCCCTGAACACAATTAAGACACTTTAAACCCCAAATACCCAAAGACCCTTTGGACCCCAAAGACGATCAAGATCCCAAAGACTCTTGAAGACCCCTAAGACCCCCCCCCCAAGCCCTTAAGTGTTTGAAGACCCTTAGAGCCAGAAGACCTCAGATCCTGAAGACCCCAAAGACCTTTAAGACCTCAAAGACCCATAACACCAAATGACCTGTAAGACCCTGAAGACCTTAAATACCCTTAAGACATCAAATATACATAACCCCAAACCCCTGGTGTTCCCTTAACCCTTTACCCACTGGTAAGCCTGGTGTTGCTTAGTGGTTAGGGGCCTGGCTTGGGATCTTAGGTCCTGAGTTCAATCCCGTTGGTCACTTAATTAAACCAGGTGGGTTGGACTCGGCCTGTCATCCTTCTGAGGTCGGAAAATGATACCAATGTACTGTATAGGGAGGGGCCAGCAATCAGCCGCATAGTCGTGCCCCACAAAATGATAGCTCCTGGCAGTCAAGCTGCCATACGCAAAAAGAAGAAGACGACCCACTGTGTTCTGGCTCTCCTGCCTCTACACAATTTCCCCCCTCCCCCCACCCAGTCGGTTCTCCTGCCCCCCGATCCGCCTGCCCCATTTTCAGCCCTGCCAGCTATCCTGCTTCTCCCACTTCAATACCCTCCTCCCCCCAGCAACGCTAGGTTGCTCGACATTCACTAGAACAACATTCGCTACAACGTGATGTACACGTCATTATAGTAACAAAGTACTGCATCATGAATGTTAATACATTGTACATGTACAGTCATGCTAAACAATGCACTGTCAATCAGTAAAATTTTCAGCAGAAATACTACTAATAATTCATGTCAACTATACTTCTACATGTATTATTGGTTCACGAGTCAGTAAGTGACCACTATATTCGTTATGGGTGTGTGTCTGTCTGTCTGTCTCTGTCTGTCCCGAGCATAGCTCCGTGGGTTTTGATCCGATCTTGATAAAATTTGGGTGGGAGTTGTATCATGATCTAGTTGTGTTTCCGGAGAAGGGCGTGCTGCGCCCATTATGGGCGAGCCACGCCCAAAAAACATGTGTTTTTAGGGGGTAGCCGGTTTCAAGTTACATCTTCTCCGGGGGTTTGTCGAATCTGGTAGGTTTCGGTATTTGTTAGCTCAATGGCACCTGCATAGCCCCACGGAGCTCGATTTTTTCATTTTCGTCCCAAGGTCAAGGTCACAAGGTCATGAACTTAGAAAATGTCAAAAAAAATCAATAAATTGGGCATCGAGCTCCGAGGGTTTTCAACTGTTTCGAATGAAAGTTGTATGCAAGTAGTGCTCTTTGAGTATAACAACTTTCATCATTTACGTTTTCCCGATTCCGCCAGTTTGCCTATGGCGTCCCCTCGAAGGTCAAAAAATAAAAAGGCGAACCGTGTACATTGCTCGTGAACCATCGCCATCTCCAGACTTGTGTAATGTTACAATTAATGATAAAAAATAATTGAGATTTATAAAGTGTCAACTTTTCATTCAAATCACTATAATAGAAAAGATTGTATACATCTACGTACAACAACAAACAGCAAACGAGATTCCGGAATATTGATGCATAGATGTTGCGTTGTATTCCTTTCCCTTTAGCACTGTTCTTGTGTGTTTTACAGTTTTCACAAAACCATTTTGTTAGTTTTCGGAGGCGGGTTAGTTTTCGCACTTTAAATGAAACAATTCATTGCAGTTGTCGCATGCTAGCATGTCGTTGGACTCTTCCAGACTGCAACAGATACAGTACAGTATTGGCTTGTCTGGCTGTCCCAAGTTGACGGTCCTGAAGGTTAAGTTCCAGCTCGAGAGCACGAGTTAGTAACTCGGGAAAAATAGCCGACTGCCAAACGTCTGCTAGTTTGGTCACCATTACATTGATAAAGTTCTCATCCTGGTCTACTCACTGTACATGGCAGTGATGTCCATACAACCAGGTTGCAATAATCATATCTTGTAACAAACATCTGCATATTATGGTAATGTGGCTTCATGTCTACACCAAACAGAACTTGCTATCTTCTGTTGCATCAGCGATGGTTACATTCCGATGGATGTACGGGCACATATTTGTTGATAGACCTTTACCACAAAATCTACAATTAACAGTGCCGTAGGGTGATGTCCAACAAATGGATATGCTTGTGATATGGTGAATCCTGCCTGTGATGCAGTGCAGGGGTGTTGGTGATGATGTGTACTGTTGAAATGCAGTCTGCTCATGCTCACTTAAGCCAACACCAGCTTGTATTTGATTATTGAACATTGTGATATTATATTGTACATGTTGGTAGTCGATATTCTATATTGTGATATTTAATATTATACATTGTGATATTGATATGTACATTGTGATATTATCATTAGTGATTAGAGATTTACATTGTGATATTTAGTACAATACATTGTGAAAATTTATATTGTAATTGGATATTTCATATTATAACATTGTGATATTATACATTGTGTTATTGGTGTAAATCCATGATTTGACTAAAAGAGAATTTTAAAGACCTCACAGAGGTATTAAAACCATCCCTGGAAATATTACTACAAACAACTACAGTTGGAAGCTGTCCAGGTTCAGCGACGATCCTAAAGAGAGCACTCGGCACAAAACTTTGAGAACAGAAAACTTAACAGCTTGGTCCATGAATCGTGACCCTTATCAAAATGAAGGTGGATACTTTGAACCTCGCCTGAGAGGACTCCATTCCACATTCTGAAACCTGCATATGTGGACATCAATCAACGACACACACACACTCACATGGAGTAGATACTTAGAGACCTAGTAGGTCTCTGTTTCACCTCTGAATGAAACCCACTCACATGTGGAGATACGCAGGCAAACAAGCAAACACGCACGCACACCACGCACCACGCACAACACACTTTGAGACCTGGCATGGGAGCATTCAAAACCATGCTATCTACCTGGCAAAGGCCTGCCTGCATGCATGCTCGTACATGCAGAAAACTTTGCACCCCTCCAGTCGCTCACTCCAATCTGATTTGTACATGCTACAGTCCCCTCAACAGAGGGGGAGAAGTGGTGGAGCAGGGGGAGGGGTTAAGAGAGAGATAGAGGGGTGAGAGAGAGGGAGGGAGCGGAAAAGGGGGGAGAGGGGAGGGTTGGGTCAGAAAGAGGGAGAGGGTGGGAGAGGGGGGTAGGGTTTGGAGGGGAGAGTGGTGGGATAGGTTGAGAGAGGCAGAGGGCAGAGAGGCAGAGGGGTCAGAGAGGCAGAGGGGTCTGAGAGGTCAGAGAGGCAAGGGGTCAGAAGAGGCAGAGGGGCAGAGAGCAGAGGGGTCAGAGAGGCAGAGGTCAGGAGGGTCAGAGAGGCAGAAGTCAGAGAGGCAGAGGCAGAGGGTCAGAGAGCAGAGGGTCAGAGAGGCAGAGGGTCAGAGACAGAGGGCAGAGAGGCAGAGGGTCAGAGAGGCAGAGGGGTCAGAGAGGCAGAGGGGTCAGGAGGCAAGAGGGGTCAGAGAGGTCAGAGAGGCAGAGGGTCAGAGAGCAGAGCGGGTAGGAGGCAGAGGCCAGAGAGTTAGGCAGAGGGGTCAAAGGGATCAGAAGCCAGAGGGATGCAGAGAGGCAGGGGTTCAGAGAGCGAGAGGTTCAGAGAGGCAGAGGGTTAAGAGGCAGAAGGGTCAGAGAGCATGCGTGCGTGCGTGCGTGCGTGTTGCTGTTGCCTGCTATCTCCACATGTGAGTGGGTTTCATTCAGAGGTGAAACAGAGACCTACTAGGTCTCTAAGTATCTACCTCCATGTGAGTGTGTGTGTCGTTGATTGATGTCCACATATGCAGGTTTCAGAATGTGGAATGGAGTCCTCTCAGGCGAGGTTCAAAGTATCCACCTTCATTTTGATAAGGGGTCACGATTCATGGACCAAGCTGTTAAGTTTTCTGTTCTCAAAGTTTTGTGCCGAGTGCTCTCTTTAGGATCGTCGCTGAACCTTGGACAGCTTCCAACTGTAGTTGTTTGTAGTAATATTTCCAGGGATGGTTTTTAATACCTCTGTGAGGTCATTTAATATCTCTTTTAGTCCAAAATCACTGGTATTACCACCAATAACACAATGTATAATATCACAATGTATAATATGAAATATCCCAATGTACAATATAAATTTTCACAATGTATAGTACTAAATATCACAATGTACAATCTCTAATATCACAATGTATAATATCACAATGTACAATATCAAATATCACAATGTATAATATTAAATATCACAATATAGAATATCGACTACCACAATGTACAATATCAAATATCACAATGTTCAATATCAAATACAAGCCTGGTGTTGGCTTAAGTGAGCATGAGCAGACTGCATTTCAACAGTACACATCATCACCCACACACCCCTTGCACTGCATCACAGGCAGGATTCACCATATCACAAGCATATCCATTTGTTGGAACATCACCCTACGGCACTGTTAATTGTAGATTTTGTGGTAAAGGTCTAATCAAAATATAGTGCCCGTACATCCATCGGAATGTAACCATCGCTGATGCAACAGAAGATAGCAAGTTCTGTTTGGTGTAGACATGAAGCCACCATTACCATAATATGCAGATGTTTGTAACAGATATGACTTATTGCAACCTGGTTGTATGGACATCATCCTGCCATGTACAGTGAGTAGACCAGGATGAAGACTTTATCAATGTAATGGTGACCAAACTAGCAGACGTTTGGCAGTCGGCTATTTTTCCCGAGTTACTAACTCGTGCTCTCGAGCTGGAACTTAACCTTCCAGGACCGTCAACTTGGGATCAGCCCCAGACAAGCCAAATACTGTACTGTATCTGTTGCAGTCTGGAAGAGTCCAACGACATGCTAGCATGCGACAACTGCAATGAATGGTTTCATTTAAAGTGCCGAAAACTAACCCGCCTCCGAAAAACTAACAAATGGTTTTGTGAAAACTGTAAAACACACAAGAACAGTGCTAAAGGGAAAGGAATACAACGCAACATCTATGCATCAATATTCCGGAATCTCGTTTGCTGTTTGTTGTTGTACGTAGATGTATACAATCTTTTCTATTATAGTGTATTTTGAATGAAAAAGTTGACACTTTATTAAAATCTCAATTATTTTTTTATCATTAATTGTAACATGACACAAGTCTGGAGATGGCGATGGTTCACGAGCAATGTACACGGTTCGCCTTTTTATTTTTTGACCTTCGAGGGGACGCCATAGGCAAACTGGCGGAATCGGGAAAACGTAAATGATGAAAGTTGTATACTCAAAGAGCACTACTTGCATACAACTTTCATTCGAAACAGTTGAAAACCTCGGAGCTCGATGCCCAATTTATTGATTTTTTTTGACATTTTCTAAGTTCATGACCTTGTGACCTTGACCTTGGGACGAAAATGAAAAATCGAGCTCCGTGGGGCTATGCAGTGCCATTGAGCTAACCAAATACCGAAACCTACCAGATTCGACAAACCCCCGGAGAAGATGTAACTTGAAACCGGCTACCCCCAAAAACACATGTTTTTTGGGCGTGGCTCCGCCCATAATGGGCGCAGCACGCCCATTCTCCGGAAACACAACTAGATCATGATACAAACTCCCACCAATTTTATCAAGATCGGATCAAAACCACGGAGCTATGCTCGGGACAGACAGACAGACACACACCCATAACGAATATAGTGGTCACTTACTGACTCGTGAACCAATAATACATGTAGAAGTATAGTTGACATGAATTATTAGTAGTATTTCTGCTGAAAATTTTACTGAACTTGACAGTGCATTGTTTAGCATGACTGTACATGTACAATGTATTAACATTCATGATGCAGTACTTTTGTTACTATAATGACGTGTACATCACGTTGTAGCGAATGTTGTTTCTATTGAATGTCGAGCAACCTAGCGTTGCCTGGGGGGAGGAGGGTATTGAAGTGGGAGAAGCAGGATAGCTGGCAGGGCTGAAAATGGGGCAGGCGGATCGGGGGGCAGGAGAACCGACTGGGTGGGGGTGAGGGGGGAAATTGTGTAGCAGGCAGGAGAGCCAGAACACCAGTGGGTCGTCTTCTTCTTTTTGCGTATGGCAGCTTGACTGCCAGGTAGCTATCATTTTGTTGGGGCACGACTATGCCGCTGATGCTGTGCCCCTCCCTATACCAGTACATTGGTACTCATTTTGCCGACCTCAGAAGGATGACAGGCCGAGTCAACCCCACCTGGTGTTAATTAAGTGACCAACGGGACTTGAACTCAGGACCCTAAGATCCCAAGCCAGGCACCCTAACCACTAAGCCAACACCAGGCTTACCAGTGGGTAAAGGGGTATTAAGGGAACACCAGGGGTCTTGGGGGTCTATGTATATTTGATGTCTTAAGGGTATTTAAGGTCTTCAGGGTCTTACAGGTCATTTGGGTGTTATGGGTCTTTGAGGTCTTAAAGGGTCTTTGGGGTCTTCAGGATCTGAGGTCTTCTGGCTCTAAGGGGTCTTCAAAACACTTAAGGTCTTTGGGGGGGGGGTCTTAGGGTCTTCAAGAGTCTTTGGGATCTTGATCGTCTTTGGGGTCCAAAGGTCTTTGGGTATTTGGGGTTTTAAAGTTGCTTTAATTGTGTTCAGGGAATTCAAAGGTCTTAAGGGTCTTGTGGTCTTTTGGTCTTCGGAATCTTTCGGAGTTTTATCTCCCAACACCTCTCAAGCATGTAAAAAGTCTTCTCAAGCATGTATTCTCATCTCGCAAGCATGGAAAAAAAAAGGTCTTATGGTTCTTCGGTCTTTAAAGGCTGAGGTTGTGGATGAAAATACCTTTAGGACAATCCCCGGGTCCGACTTGGTCTGTGTGCCAAATTTGGTGGTTGTCGGTTCACGGTCCTTGCAAAAAATGTGAACAGACAGACAGACAGACAGACAGACGGACATCTGATGAATCTTATTTAATAGATAATAAGCACATTACACTGAATTATATTGATATTTTATTATTATTTTTTATTGAAAGGAAAACCCATGTATTGGCTTTCAGGTCAATGCCATGTGTGTAATATTTACGGAATGTTGCTTCAATAATTTGATGTGTTGAGAGTTGATTAAAGTTTTCATTGCAATGTCACTTGATCTGATTCAATAATCTGAGTCGGCACAACCAATGAAGAATGAGCACAAATACATCCACGTATGTATTCAACCTGGGTTGTCTGTCTCTTCGCGGTGATTGCTTGGCAGAAGTGCGGGTGCCAGCGTACCAGTGCCCGAATGTCCGACCCTGAGAATTGTAGCAGGAATGAGTAATTTGTTCACTGTGCCTGCGAAACTCGCCTACTCTTTGCCAGGAACACCGTGGAATCTTTAACATCCACCAACTAATGCCAGTACACTGGATGCCAAATTTAACATCCAGCAGAGGGATGACGCACACACTGATGATCTACCCTGCCTGTGAAACACCAGGATGACAGTTTATAGCTATCTGGGTCAGGATTCAAACCCAGGATAGACAGCTCAGTGGCGAATGTGCATACCTTTCGGCTCTCCTTACCCCCTTTACTGTTTGTTGAGGATGCCTTGTTGTGGCCTCCATTGCAGCCTAATTGTCCTTGTCCTTTCTTCAGGGTGTGCTGCTGCTGCTCTCTTCCTCTACTGGGCTCATTTTCTTTTGCATTCGTATTACTATACAACAGCCAGAAAGCTAGAATTTGTGGTTGGGAATAAAATTTTAAAAAATCAAAAGGGTTAGTTCTTCAAAAAAGAGGTTGTGACCTACTGATAGTCCCAAAGGAGGTCCATGCCACGAAATATGGTCGGGGTACTCCATGGTGCTGATGATCCCCAATTAAGGTGAAATGTGTTCACAGCTCTGCGCCCACCACTGTCCGGTGCAAAATAAACCCGCTTTTTATAAATTCTGCAAGAGCCCGTTAGGAGTCGTAGTTGAGCTCATTGTTGACGGTGAAGACATGGTGACCCTCAGGTTGGAGATCTATGCTCCTATGTGGCTGTAAATCGATCCTATTATTCCTCGGTCGAGTATTCCCCCGAAGCCCTTGGATAATAATGATGATGAATTTATTTGGCTGCTCTCCAATCCTCCGATACCCATCCTGATTTCAGTGAATTATTAAGAATATCGGTTAATATCTCATTTGTCTGCTCCTGGTACTGAGCTTAACCCTCTTAAATGCATACTATTTGTCCCTGGAGCTTTATCTTCTCTCAACTTTTCTACTTGTCTTCTTAATTCCTCCCATCCCACCTGTAACACCTCCAACAGCCCTTCCTCACCTCATAAATAGATCCCCTCTGCTGCTGGTACATCCCTTATGTGCTGTTGCATAAATGATGAAGCAAAATACCGATTTAATAAACCTGCCGTCTAAATTTCATCACGAACCAATCCCTCAGTGCTCTCCCTCAATGGGCCAATTGCTCTCTTATGCTGCTCTTTTCCCATTATCTATTTTTGCTATTATTAAAAAAAAAATCCCTCGTCATATTCCTCTCGCATCCCCTTTTGGCTCATTGTCTCATTAGTTTCTTGACTATCTTTGTTCACTCCTATATATTTAACAATCTGCCTCCAGTCCAGCTATTACATGCCTTCTCGTTATCCTGAATACTATTGCTCACCTCCATGTTCAACCTTTTCATGCTACAAACAGACTTGCCGACACCACTGATCACACCTGCAACCTCTGCTAGGCCACCCCACACACAATAAAACGCATTATGGAAGACTGCGCGGTCCTGGCTCCACAAAGACAAGAGCACAACATCTTGTATATGAGGGATCTTTGGGTCGCCCCCGGGAGATCGATTGGCTATCTCCGTTCCACGGACCTATTCGAGCATAACTGACCAGGGCTAATCAACAACACCGGGTACTGGAATATACGCTACTTGGCCAAAAGTATGTGGACACCTGCTCGTCCAACATCTCATTCCAAAATCATTATTATTATATTAATACGCTAAGCCATATTTTGTGGACGTATCTCCTCCGAAACTGCCGGACGCCTGATTGTCGCCACTTTCGGCATGCGGTGCTCTGTGGTCAATGTACAGCATGGGCTATGTGAGATACACCAGATGGACAGGTTTGGGAATTTTTGGCGATTTTCTAATTTTTACATTCGTTTGAATGGCGACGTGTGACGTCACTGCTGAGAGGCGTAATGACGTCATGACATCATCGGTCATCGCTGACGTCATTACGTCTGTCGTCGACAGACC
Organism: Eptatretus atami; assembly: GCA_035128595.1. NCBI lineage: Eukaryota > Metazoa > Chordata > Myxini > Myxiniformes > Myxinidae > Eptatretus > Eptatretus atami. The sequence continues at coordinate 165,086,962 of CM068953.1, read as the reverse complement.
GTCACCGCTGGGAGGCGTAATGCCACTCCGAGAAAAACGCGTCTTGCAATGTAAAACCCTCTTCTGCACATGCTGACTAACTCAGAAGGTGCATTTGACATAAAAAAAATGTAACAAGAAACATTGTATATAAATAAATTCTATAAATCACATTGTGAACACTGGATATATTGACGTCCTCACGAACCCTCACTTTAGAAACTTCGCGTGGAGTGCGGGGTTGGCTAGTGGGCATTAATATGGAGTTGGTCCCTCCCTTGCTGCTATAACAGCCTCCATTCTTTTGGGAAGGATTTCCACTAGATGTTGGAACATTGCTGCAGGAATTTGCTTCCATTTCAGCCACAAGAGCATTAGTGAGGTCGGGCACTGATGTTGGGCGATTAGGTCTGGCTCGCGGTCGGCGTTCCAATTCATCCCAACGGTGTTCGATGGGGTTGAGATCAGGGCTCTGTGCAGGCCAGTCAAGTTCTTCCACACCGATATTGACAAACCATTTCTGTATGGACCTCGCTTTGTGCATGGGGGCATTGCCATGCTGAAACAGGAAAGGGCCTTCCCCAAACTGTTGCCACAAATTTGGAAGCAAAGAATCGCCTAGAATGCCATTGTATGCTGTAGTGTTAAGATTTCCCTTCACTGGAACTAACGGGCCAAGCCCAAACCATGAAAAACAGCCCCAGACCATTATTCCTCCTCCACCAAACTATACAGTTGGCATTATGCATTCGGGCAGGTTGCATTCTCCTGGCATCTGCCAAACCCAGATTCGTCCATTGGACTGTCAGATGGAGAAGCGTGATTCATCACTCCAGAGAACGTGTTTCCACTGCTCCAGAGTCCGATGGCGGTAAGAGTTACACCACTCCAGCCGATGCTTGGCATTGCGCATGGTCATCTTAGGCTTGTGTACGGATGCTCGGCCATGGAAACACATTTCATGAAGCTCTCAATGAACAGTTTGTGCAGACGTTGCTTCCAGAGGCAGATTGGAACTCGGTAATGAGTGTTTCAACCGATGTCCGACGATTTTTCCACGCCACAAGCTTCAGTACTTGGCGGTCCCGTTCTGTGAGCTTGTGTGGCCTACCACTTCACTGCTGAGCTGTTGTTGTTCCGAGACGTTTCCACTTCACAATAACAGCACTTACAGTTGTCCAGGGCAGCTCTCGTAGAGCAGAAATTTGAAGAACTGACTTGTTGGAAAGGTGGCATCCTATGATGGTGCCACGTTGAAAGTCACTGAGCTCTTCAGTATGGCCCATTCTACTGCCAATGTTTGTCTATGGAGATTTCATGTCTGTGTGCTTGATTTTATAGCGAGCAATGGGTGTGGTTGAAATAGCCAAATCCACTAATTAGGAGGGTGTCCACATACTTTTGGCCATGTAGTGTATTTATTCTGCACTCCACCAATTTTATTTTTTGTTGTTGTTGTTGAAGGCTGCCCATTTCTCTGATGTGGGTTGCTCACTCGTTACCCTGACCGAATCGAGAGCATCTAATGTTCTCCTCACACCTTCAAAGTCTGCTCAACTAATACCCAATTGGTTTCCACTGCTAACCCAAACTCCATGTTTTAACAGTAGCTTTGCCCACACAATGTTGATGAATCATGTCCCTTGTCTGAAGATTCTCATCTACCTCAACCTTCTCCATGATAAATGGATCGTTACAAAAACGGTCTAATACCCCACCACCCCCAATATTATAATTGATTAACTGGCTTAAGAAGCAATCTTCGATGGAATGTAGAAATTATCCTTCTAGAAATCCTCTGCCCTGGTTCCATCCCTGTACCTAAACACAATATAATTCTGGCAAATTTATAAAACATGTAATCATTATCCTCTTTGCTTTCCACATACCCCTCTCAATACTGCGCTCAGTTTCCTATCCCACTCCTCACTCCAGGATTCCTCCACCAGCATCCAACGAGTTACCTACTCTCCTGAACTTTGATCCACACAGAACCCTCCAGCTCAGTTCCTTATCTAATATCTTCTCTTTCTTATGATACAATACTATATTTAAGACTTGAACCCAGATTGCTCTGACTCCTCCAATTCTCTCTTTCCCATTGCACTTGTGCATCTTGTGGCCTCCTAACCCTGTCTTCTAATTATACTCCCAATTAAACCAAGTTTCACTTCCTGCAAGTATATCACAATCTTCAAAACTGACAATAGTTTATTGGGCTCTTCAATATCATTATATTACCTCTTGGCATTGGGACAGAATACATTTAAATCTTCCCTTCCCATAACTTATTTCCTGCCTGCTACCATTTGTGCTGTTCCCTGTGGTTCCTCGCTTTGTTCCCTTTCTTCTCTCCTATCGGCCAAAAAGGCCCTCACCACTTCCTCAACCCCCCACATCTGTGTAGGTACTACCTATCCTGTAAAACACCTTTTGCCCCTGAAACGTTTACCACTGTTTTCCAAATGCAAAACCTTGTTGCAAGGACATTTTTATTTATTTATTTATAAACACAGGTGAACATCTATTGCTTTGCTCACAAATTGTTCCTTTTTCTATTCTTGGAAAAATACTGGAAAACACAACCTCACAACCCCTTGCTTTTTAATTCGGCTTTTAACCTAAACGTATCTTTCCAACTCCTCAGATTAAGTTTTACCCATCCCATTTGTTCCTGCATGTTTGCCGACAAATGTCCTCTTGCCATGAATTGACACGATACATCCACTTTTTCTGCAATATTTTTTTGCAATCTTTCACACACATAGCTGAATCTATTTATCTGATCATCTCATCTCTAACCAAGATATTCTCTTTTCTTTTTTTCTTTTTTTCTTTTAACAGGATCTAAGGTTCGTAATGTTGACACACACACACACACACACACACACACACACACACACACACACACACACACACACACACACACACACACACACACACACACACACACTGTAAGATGAGACAAACAGCCACTGAGCTTGGGGGAAATGACGTCACTTCCCGGGGCACTCTGGGTATCGGCGACATCGCAATAATGGCACCGCCTTTCTCACCACACTCAGCGGGGAATTTTCTGAGGCAGAATTTCCTCCTCTCCATTGATGTCAACCTATGGGGATTGTTCATGCTCTTGTCTTTTTAAATGCTGTACTCAAGCAAGGAAGCAGTACGTACCATTTTTTAAAGTCTTCGGTGTGACTTGGCTGGGGTCGGAACCGCCAACCTTCCAGACTCAGAGCGGATGCTCTAACGATTACACCACTGAGATTGGTCAAGTTTTTCTTGCGACCTCTTAGCCCACTACCCCTCCCCTCCCTTGCTTGCCTGCTGCCTGCTCCTCACACTTGCCTACCTGTTGCCCACTCCTCAATCTTGACTCTCCACTTCCCCTTCCAAACCTTGCCAATCCACACCGGTGCCTCAACCTTCGTGCATGCATCCCACCCTTACAGCTGCATACCCATACTCTCACCTCCCCCTTGACTTCCAACACTGCTGCCTAGCTTTTAGCACCTGCACTGCCACCAGACAAAGATGAGGCGACGATGCGGCAGACCAGGGGAAGA
>CM068953.1:165056879-165082414 GCA_035128595.1 Eptatretus atami | reverse complement strand
AGCTCTATGACTCAACAATCCAGGAGCTCGATTCATGTACAAAAGACATAATGTTAATAAAGTGTACAAAACAGACAGCCACACAAAATAGAAAAAGCTCTTTGTGAACTTGTCTGAGGTATTATTAAAAGGACATTCATTTGCAAAGAGCATGTACATTTGGTAAGCAAGAATAAGCTTCAGATGTCTCAAATCTCACATAATGCCTCGGACATAAACTAGAGCAACAAGCAAATAGTACAGTATTACAAAACAAACTAATCATTATATTACTCAGAAAGCACAATCATTTACAACAACAACTAACCATTTATATTACTCAGAATCCACAATCATTTACAACCAAACCAATCATTAAATTACTCAGAAAACCACAATCATTTACAACAACAAACTAATCATTATATTACTCAGAAACCACATCATTTACAACAACAAACTAATCATATATTATCAGAAACCACAATCATTACAACAACAAAACTAACCATTTATATTACTCAGAATCCACAATCATTTACAACAAACCAATCATTAAATTACTCAGAAACCACAATCATTTACAACAAACTAATCATTATATTACTCAGAATCCACAATCATTTACAACAAACCAATCATTTAAATTACTCAAAAACCACAATCATTACAACAACAAACTAATCCTTATATTACTCAGAAAGCACAATCTTTAGTCCATTTGCCAGAAGAAGTAACCTTGTTGTCCTCAAAAGTGTATGGTTTTATGGTGGTTTCTTGTTCACAGGCATGCATAGACAAAATTAAGCTTGGTTGCCCGATGGCAACCATGGGGAAATCTGTTATTTTTGCGCAAATACAAGATGCCATCATCGACCGGCTGAAATATAACTTTTTAGGTAATGAACTTAAATTACACATGAGATCTTTTCCATATAATTTTGGCACGAGGAATCGATATTTAAGCTTATTTTTGTGATTAGAAGTAAATTTGAGGTCAATGTTCGAGTTCCTGCAATTTTATTGATGCCAAGCTTCTCATCCAGACACTGTAGTGACTTCACTGGATATCTTCAGAAGTCCTTGACTGATATGGGAATGACTTAGTCCACATCTCTGTGGATCTCCAGCTCTACATGGTGCTTGCCAAATCAAGTGGCATGACGTTGATCGCTTTTAAAAATGTGATTCTGAGCCTGGAATTGCACACTGTGCAGTCCTTCTGTGGTTGCATTGGCAAACCATGCGTGGGTCTGGTGTTGAGACTCTCATCGTTCAGCATTCGGGGGCCTGGCAGGAATCATGAGTGGCAAGTCCTGGGTTCGATCAATGAGAGCCTTCCGATGGTTTCGACTGCCCTTCTCATTTCCTTCCTCGCCACCGGCCCCAAGACATTCCAGGAGTTGTTGCAGCTACCTGAGACATGCAGACAGCACCAACTGGGAAGCACTGGGTTGATAACTTCATCAAGCCTACTCTGCTTGTGTCATCAACTTCTGCGTAGTGAGAGGGAGGCAGACTCCTCTGCAACAGCTAACACTTAATGCATGCTTCCCTACTTCTTTGTTGCTGGTCACCATCACTATGCCGTGACATCACCCATCACCTTCTGGAGATGCGCTATCTGCTGCCACCAGATGCCGAGTCAGAGCTCATATCAGGTGCTTTTGTGTGTCGTCACCAGAAGGCATTTGGAATGGTTGGAGCTCTGATCAGTTCGGTGAACAAACTGCTATTAGAATTGCAAGGTGGCCTCAAGGGTATGACTCTTTCTCCAGAGATGTAGCAGAGTGGATCGATTCCTTTTCCTGTCACTGCCTACATCTCAGATACAATGGAGCACATCTACCCTGACTCCTCAAACAAGGACAATGAAGACCAAAGTGAGAGAAAAGGACACAAGAATCGGACCACGTCACAAGGAGGAGGGAAAGAAGAAGAGAACTTGATGCAGATGATAGCGCCGATTTTACTTGAATTGTCGAACTCTCTCCGGAGACATTTGTGAGTTAGAATTAGTCATCCTTTCACCATTTTGTCTATTTTTAAATGCCAATGGTCTTCTATTGTATTACATTTCCTGTCTACTTTTGTAAATGCCCTCCTGATGTTTAATGAGATTTTTCACAAGCCATTTTGGTGACCATTTGACACTATCCAACAAGACTTTGTAATAAATGTAGTGATTGAATCATCTCTATCCTTTATTCACCCCTCGTTGTGAGAGACACAACAGCTGTTCAATGGCTGACTCCCTTTGTTCATATCAAAAATACATATTTGGGGATTTAGGGGCTGCATGGTACATCGTAACACGTGAGCGTATAAGGTCCAGAGAGATGTTGTGACCGATTAACTAACCTTTTCTTTTATCGTTGGAACTGACTGCATGTCTGTTATTTCGTGGTCTTCCTTCCAGACCACTGTCCATCACCACCATATGGCGTTTCCAGCTTGCTGAGCTTTTCTACACTTGCTGATTGATCCCTGCCCCTTATTCCTGGTGTGTGTGTGTGTGTGTGTGTGTGTGTGTGTTTTCTCTGTGGTGTTTAGCTCTTCCATGATACAACTTGTTTTGAGGGAGGGGCAAAAAGGGCAGTGATGTCATTTCAAAATTAATTTCATTAACTTCATGAAATACTGAAATTATTAAACATACTACAAGTGGGCTGCCAGGGTGGCCTATTGGGATGTTCATTTGCCTCTAAAGCTGTCGAGCCTGAGTTTGAATCCCGACCCAGCTTTAAACTCTTATCCAGGTGTTTCGCAAGCACGGTAATTCATCAATGTTTGTGCCGTGATGTGAAACTGGGTGTCCCATCTGCTGGCATTAGTTGGCGGACGTTAAAGATTCCAAGGTGTCCTTCGTGAAGAGTCGGCGATCTATCGTTGGCACCATGAACAAATTACAAATTCCTGTCCTAACCTGAGTCGATCGGCGGGCCTGGCCAGCCAGTTCATGAAAGAATTGGGCCAAACCTCCCCTCGGCGAACTCCACAAGAACATGGGAATAATTATGGTCCTCAAGAAGAAAATTAAACGTACAAGTACAAATGTGTATGATAACTGTTTCCAGTGGGATATTTTATATTCCTTTAACATTGTACCGATCTTTATACAGCTCAAGTTGTTGCAGCATAGTTGTTTTTGGAAGGATGAGGCATAAGAGAGATGGGAAAACCAATGAGAATGTGCTTCAACTCAACCCTACTACTAATACTACTACTACTACTGCTACTATTACTACTACTTTAACAGCCCAAATTATTCCTACCTTCTTGCGTTGGTCGGCATTTGAACGTTTTTGGCCTAAGTATCTCATGAACTGGCTGACCAGGCCTGACGTTCAACCTGAGGTGGCAGGAATTTGTAATTTGTTCATGGTGCCTGCGACAGCTCACCTACTCTCCACGAAAGACATCGTGGGATCTTTAATGTCCCACTAACAGATGGGACACCCGGCTTCACGTCCATCCGAGGGACGGCACACACATTTATGAAACACCAGATTGGTGGTTTATAGCTGGGTTGGAATTCCAACCCAGGTTTGAGCAGAGTGTGCTCACCTCTAGCTCCAGCCCTAAATGGATCCTTTATACGTGACTTTGTGAATAATTCTGTGGGAATGAGAAGGTGTGAGTCATTCAGTAAGAGTTCAAATGTAGGCACAGGGAAAAACTGAAAGGCATGCTTTAATGGAACCAAAGGTGGAGTCACAAAAGGGTGATGGATAAGCAGGAATAATTAATGTAAAGGACAATTCTAAAAAGGTTCTTTATTTATAGAAAGCAAACGGTTAAACTCAAAATCCAAGTGCTAAGTTTATTTCAACATTTTTTTTTTTGTATACAAAGTCAAGGCTCGTGGAGGAGGGAGAACACAAAACGGGTAAGGATGTAACAGAACAAAAGGAACAGAGTGTGGAAACGCACCAACACCAGGGTTGAGATATAAAATAGAGGGAGGCTTGGACAAATTATGGGTGTTTGGATGAATGAGCGGTAGGGGAGGATGCTAAGACAGATTAAGGGTGCCTTGGGTCCTGGGTGGTAACCCATCCATGGGCCCTCCGACTACCCTTCCCATCCAGTAGTAATAGACATCAGTGAGCTAACTCAGAGTGCACTATGTTAAATGCCAAAAATCCACAATGCCAACAAATTTAAAACATGACAGCACAATTTGATTGCAAGACCACCATTTGTCATTTACATTCCAAGGTGCAGGCCGTATCTCCACACAACCAACTCGATGTAGAACATGACATCGGTCTTTTGCTAGATTTCTATCGGCTAAACTCGTCAAAGATTTTTGAGAAGTCAAGTCCTCCCAGTACTTCACTCTCAATGCTCATGATTGAAAGACTATCAAGTCGATCTTGGCCCATTCGGTTCCTGACCTCATCAATGATACGTTTTAGTTTTGAGAAGGACCGCTCACCCTCACCACTGCGATTCGATACCATAATCGACATATATATATATCGAAAGAGCTATTTCAGTGTTAGGAAATGTTTTGGTGAGGGTGTGTGCATGGAGGAATTGGTACATTCTCAGTACTACTGACTTAGTTTGTTTGTGTGAGGTTTGAAGCTCGTTTGAAATTGCCAGCAAGGTAAATTCACTTTTAATCGTGGGTTCCAGATCGTTGGGATATGAGGGGAAAAGATTTGCTGTGGCTTGCTTGATCTCACGAGTCGAGAGAGAGGCTAGTTTGTGCAGCGATCCAAACTTATCATTGATATTCTTGTGTGTTTCAAAACAGTATTCAATGCACTGATTAGCTGATCAATGATGATCAGGAATGCCTCCGTCTTGAATTTCTCCTTGGGTGACAGCACAGTGTATTCAGCATCTCCATCGTCAAAGCGACAATTGCATGTCACGACGTGCCTCTGGGCTGATTTGTACTCATTATGGCCACACAGTTTAATTCCTAGGTCTTCAGAGTCCTCAAATTCCATCTGTTGGGTCTTTTCAAAATCAAAAAGAATCTCCAGGAAGGACACAGTACCATTCACATTTCAGCTGCTCTCTTGAAGTGAGAGACTGGTCTGGTGAAAGCGCTCGAAGAATAAGAGAGTGTAGCTGAATCCAGTTCGCACAGTTTGTCATGGATCAACTGAGCTTCATTTCGGCACTCATCATTGTGTTCCATGTCAGATGCCAGATATTTCAACACTTTGCAGATAGGACTGTAACCTTTGAGAAGGACTGCCACTGCTCCATACCTTGCTGACTATTAATCACCTGAAAGCTGCTTGATGACTGACAGCTCTGTTGGCTTCCGTTTTTCACAAAGTCACCAGCGATATGTTGATGCAAAGAGACGAGTGTACAAATTTTGTACAATGTCGAAGAATCTGAAGACCACTGGGCTGCATTCGACGGTTACTCTCCCCAGAAGGTTGAGTAGGTGAGCGCGCATATGGATTGGCATTGCTCCCTGATTATAGTTTTGACATCAATGTATTCCCACTCATTCACCCTGTATGGGCCCCTCTTCGCTTGGACCCCAGGCGATCATCCCATCCGCTCTGCCCACCCGCCTTCTTGAATCCCTCGTTGGGAGGACGCACTGGGTGGACAAAATGAGTACAGAAGAAAACTCTCAGGAAGTAAAAACTGGAATTTTGAAGGTGTGTGTGTGTGCGTGCATGCGTGCGTGCGCGCACGCTTAACAAGGGTAGAAAACATGATTGTTTTGGATCGTGGATGGTTTGGTATGGTGTTGAACAGTTGAACAGCTGTCTGGAAGGAGTGGAGGGAAGAGTGAGATTGAAGAGAATGTGAAAGTTGGTTGCCTCGTTGGGGAAAAAAGAGGAACAAGTGAGTGGAGGTGAACATAAATCATGGGCTTGTGAACTTATTGTAAAGCATTGAAACTATTTCAAAGCAGTCAGAATGGGTTTATTAAAAGGAAAACAAGTTGTCAACTTTGTTTGAGTTTTATTTAGCAGTTATTGATTGGATGGGTGAGGGAAGTACGGTGGGCATAATAGTAAAGCTAGACTTTAAGGTCGGGTCCCTCCTTCAACCCATTCCCCCCTCCTCCTCCTCCCCCCTTTCTCCCTCTTCCTCCTCCCCCTTCTCCTCCCTCCTCCCATGCCTTTGCCCCTACTACCTCAACCCCCTCCCTCCGGACGAACACCCTACCCCTTTCCCTAACAATGTTGCCCAGGATCTAACGTACATCTCTTGGACTACCACAATTAAGCACATATTTAGAGACAAACATTTTATTTATCAACCTGCAAAATATTGAACAGAAATATCAACAAAATTGAACATATTATTGTAATGCATTTGGGTAGCCAATATTGAATGTTTTTCCATCAATGGCCAGAATATGAATATGGATCAAAACAATTTGTTGTAAAATTTTCGTGGGGTATATATATTGAAAAGTTAGCTAAGGTGATAACTTTTTTTTTTCTCTTCTGCAAACTCTTATTTTACCCTTGAGAGTTATGTTGTTAGATAAGCAGTAACATTACCTTGAAATTACATTCAGGTTATGTTTGTACTATTTTGCGTTTAGCACATTTGAGAGGCCACGTGACTCCTTTGCCGATCTTACCGATCATTGTAATGTCCCAATTTACAGTTATTATTCACATCTGATACCGTATTTGACGATCGGAGCTCACCATCTTCCCAATTATATAGGTATCTGGGTTGAAATTCAAAAAAAATTGGGATTTTTATAAAGCACCTCTATGTAATAAATCAGGAGTGTGTCTGTCTGTCTGTCTGTCTGTCTTTTCATCCTCGAACTACTCCCTCAGTTTTGGGGCTATCCCCGCCAAACATTGTGTGGACCCTTTTGAGGTCCAAGCGGGTGTCCTAAGGTTGGGGTGGGGGGAGGTTTCATAAATTTCTCAATACAATTATGATTTTGAGTTTCCACCCATACAAAGCTTCTCCCTCTTCGCATAAAAACACAATCATGGGTTCGGCATTACTAGTTTCACCATTCACTGCATGTGGAAACATTCGCTGGTTTTGTGATATCTTAATATAATTATGATTTTGAGCTTCCACCCGAACGAGGCCACTTTTATCCATACTAAGGTGGGTGGGAGGTTTCATAAATTTCTCAATACAATTATGATTTTGAGCTTCCACCTATACGAAGTATTATGTATCAACCCTTGTTTGCCTGCAAATTTGTCTGCATTGGTTGTGTTGGTGCTTTTTTGGCCACCTTGAGACAGAAAGAACTTTTAGTTCAGTTTAAGCTGTTTATTCAGCAAAAATATAAGACACACTTGTGCACAAGAGGAAGCTTAGTCTGCAACGATGTCGCAAGCAGAAACTTAACTATACATAGAGTATAACGAGTATATATGTGATCCCTCCAGGGCGTGGTTGACACATCAAAGGAAATTAACTGAACAAAGAGAGGCCTCTTAGAGAAACAACAGATGGAACTTTTGTAAGATTAAAATCACAAACACAGGATGAAAAACGGTCTGTTATCGGAGCTTGCTTCAGATTGCCCCGGTGAGAGGAGGAAAGGGTATGTGATTCCTTGCTGGCCATCTGGCAAGAGATAAGGTTTTACAAGGTTTTTATGACTACAGAGGATTGTGTATATTTTACCTCCCGACTAGCTTTCCCAGCATATATTTATTAAATTATATGTGCATATGTAAGCCATCATTCATGATCTGTGTGCCAAGTTTGAACAAGATCGGTAAATGCATGTCTGAGAAATTGTTGAGGATGTGGTCGACACTGGGGTTTCTTCTTTTTTTTTGTTTTTTTACAACTAAAATGGCCACCAGTTGGCCATCTTGGATGTGATGTCGAAAAAACCATGACGTGCATATGTATATGTATACCATCATGTGTCTTTGTGCCAAGTACATATAAAATCGGTTCCTACATGTCCGAGGTGTGGTTGCAGACTCACGTACGGTCACTAATATCGATACCATATCCATAAGCCCCCGTTTCGGACTAAGTAAGTCCAACGGGGGGCTAAAAAAATCACCTCATTCCACTGACATGTAATTTGTCAATCACATTCTGACATGTAATTTGTCTTGTGTTTCATTTTAAAGATTGTGATTCATTGGCAGGCACACATTCACTTTCTTATTCACTCTGTGTGAACAATTATCACAGTAAGAAAACCTAAAGCATACAAATAGTTGGAGAAATTAAATGATTAAATTTTGTTTTTTATTCAAGTTCCCCTGACCCATTTTAGATGTCAATGCTTGTTTCAACAAGTTCGAATTGCGAACATACCCCGTTGGAGTTCATTCGTACAACTCTCAGGTGAGCGATAGCACGGACGACAGATAGTTTTGAAATTTGCTAAGATTTTCATCGCATCAGAAAAAGAAACCAGAACACCTCACAAGAGTGAGGCTAGTTTCATATCATCATTTGCGACTTAATTTTGCATTGGGCATCACCCAGCGCATTTAATTAATTAATTAATTAATTATTTTAAAAAGAAAATGGGCCGAAAGGGCCGTTTCTCAGCCCAAAGGGCTGGAATCGCACTTTGGGCTCAGTTAATGCCTGGGGAATGGTCTATAGAATATGTGTCAAGTTTGTTCGGTTCCGTTTACGAACAACCGAGAAATAGCAATTTTAAGAAAATGGACCGAAAGGGCCATTTCTTGGTCCAAAGGGCCGTAATCACACTTTGGCCTCAGTTAATGCCTGAGGAATGGTCTCTAGAACATATCTGTCAAGTTTGTTCGGTTCCGTCCACTAATAACCAAGAAATAACAATTTTAAGAAAATGGGCCGAAAGGGCCGTTTCTCAGCCCAAAGGGCCGGAATCGCACTTTGGGCTCAGTTAATGCCTGCGCATATGTGTCATATGTACCTGTCAATTTTCATCGAATTCTGTTCACGGATAATGGAGAAATAGACGTTCAAATGAACTGTACACAAGAAAAGAGAGAACGCGAGTGGCACTTAGACCCCATGGGGTAGAAGACTCCACGGGGTAAAAAGTAAGGAAACTGTGATTACCTGTAAGAAGCTCGTCCAGCTTACTTGTGTATTCTCCAGCAGTTGTTTTAAGCTTCAGCAGCCTGGAGGTTGTTGACTGCAAGATCTGCTTGACACTACTGATGAAGATGTCTTCATATTGAAAGAACTTGTTGAATTTTGATAGTGCAGCATAGAACTGTAATAAATCATGAAATGTAAGAATCTGACGAATCTCGTTGTTCGCATCTCCAGCAATAGGCCTTTTCCCTTGGCTACATCCTCATGCTTTACATCCGGTGATTGTCCACTTGCAAGATTGTCCAAGTGCATGACAGTTGCAACATAATGTTTCTCAATTGCCTTCATGTTTCTGAGACGACATGGCAACTACCTTGTAGATTTTAGCTCACTGAAGTGGGCAAGCTTTTCTTCAACCAGCTCCCCAATTTCCTGAAGTTCCCACCTTTTTTTTTGGGCGAATAATCGTACATTTTCAAAACTGTCTTCAGATTGTCATCAAACTGTTGCAGGTATGGCAGCACAGCCAGTTCCAACGTATGTACAACACAATGCAGGATACCAAGGTGTGGTATACGATGCTTCAGTAGACAAGCAATACCAGTCTTCTCCCCCATCATAACACTAACCCCATCAAAGTTTGTATAAATAACTTTGCTAAGCCATACCTCCTGTGAAATCCCGACATTTGCAGCAGCATCATCAATTGCCTCAAGAATACCAGCTGCGTGGGCATGATTAACATTAACAGTTTTGACAATTTTAGTTTGGGGTTTGCCATTGCACAGAAACCTAATGTCGACAAGCTCTTGCTCAATTACGCCACTGTCTGTACTACCATCTGACAGCACAGACAAAAACCTGCTGTTTCCAACTTGATATGTTGTGTTTACTCTCTCTACATGAGCCATAGTGCCAATAAAATCATGACATGCATGGTCATTGATATAGGTATCTTTTTGATTTATTTTGTTGGCCATCTGTAGCTTGCATAAACTTGGGAATTTAGCTAATGCAAGTTCCTCTTTTGCAACATAGTATGCAGTGTGAAATATGTCGCTGAGAACCTCATAATTTTTCCTGTTCTTTTTAGAAACAGTTTTTCCCATAGCATTGCCTTGTGGATTTTCCTTAGCCCTCTTGGCAAGAACACACTTAGCATGAGCCTTAAATTGATCATGAGTTTTAACAGAACTCTTTCGAAAAGTATTGTTGTAGAATTCGCGCCCTGCCCGGCATGCAAACGACCGCGTCTAACCAATAGGCGGTCGCTTCGCCCACCGAACGGACAATCCAGTCGTGACTTTCTGGAACAACGCCAGAAAACCAGTCACGGGTGGGTTTTTAATCACCACGGCCCAGTCCGTATTCTACCCGCGCGAAATAGGGTCATCGCCGAATATCGATATACCTAAGTACCCGCACGGGTAACCTACCGAGGGACCGTACCTCGGCGAGGGCCTGCTTGGACACGAACCGCTTAAGCGGTCCGTTCCGTTCTGGGATAACCGAGCGGTATTATCGCCAGACCTTGCCGGACCCGATCACTTTATCGGCTATTTAAAAACCAACTATATTCCGAGTGCAAGATGGGGCAGTTCAATGAGGGAACGGATGCAACGGACAGGTTTACATTCACACAAGGACATTTATTATAATAAAGCACGTATGCAATTAAACAAAGCAAAACACGTATGCACCTATACAAGCAACAAAGCACGACAAAAAAACTACAACCGTCTACTTATTATGTACAGTCACTTGCACTTAACAGCAGTTCCTACTTATTAGACGGGTCCACGGACACATGTACGCACGCACACACACACACACCCAAGAAATGGTGGCAGAGGCCTTTAATAACCAGCTCCAGCTCGGAGGACAGGTGAGCTGAAACCCAGAACCTATCTCGAACTTCTCCACCTCGTGTGGTCTTCAAGTTGTTCGGACCCGGGCTCCAGCGAGAGCGAGCTGGATCCAATCGCCGAGCCGCGATCCTTCCCGAGCTCCCGCGAATCCTCCCGCGCTTCTCAACACATGCTGGTGAGACGAGGCGCCGATCCTTCCCGTCGATGCGTCGCTTCCCTGAGGAACCACCTCCACGAAGAGGTCGATGAGTCGCACCAAGCCGGGAACCAAAATGGAGAACAAAGAGCTCTACGAACCAAGAAGAAGAAGCCACACTCGCAGCTCGAGCCGAGCGACCGGCTTAACTTCCTTCCAAACAGGGTAGCTTGAAGCAAAAAGCTCTCCCGACCAAGCAGAAGCCGAAGCTCACGGAACATCAAAGCAAAGAGCCTCCAAAAAGCCTCCTCCCGAGCCAGGCCTCAGCCGAAGCTCACTGAGCCAGCCGAAGCAAAAAGCTTCCGAAGGCCTCAACCCTAACGCAAGCCAAGCAGACCCGACGGTCTGCTGAACGACTCCCCTCAACTCCCTTCTCCAACTCTGCCTTCCAACTCTGCCCACGAACAAAAGAAAAGATCTCCTCTTATCTTCTCTCCCGCCCTTCCCCCGATCCCGGCGTGACTCATGCCCTCGTGCTCCACCCCCGCTCAGCATAGGTGGGAGGGAGTTGTTGACATCATGAGTCATGGGACGGCAGGGTTCTTCTTGCTCTTCGCAGAAGAGGGGAGGGATGTCTCCATTGTTCGTTCCCTAACTATTAAATCGATCCGCAGCGCATCTAATAAATTCTGAACATTTAAACAATGGAAGGTGAGCTATCTAGGGAACAAGCACTTATCGACATAGCTGACTAAAGGAACCTGTATGTTGTGTGCAATCGAATTCGTAACGGTATCATTAGTACCAAAGAAAAAAAATGGATTTTCACCATCTGCATGTTTGGGGAATTCCCTACAAAGATGGCAAAACATGGAGTTTCACGCTTCATCCCGCTCGAGCCAGGTAAACTCCTTCGACCACGAGGGGACGGAACCCTGTTTCCTCTTTGTGAGTTCGTATTCTCTCTTTCGATCTTTTTGACGTTTCTGCTTGAACTGCAGTATGTGGCCGTTTGTGCTGACGCTTTCATCACCAGCTTCATCAGCAGCTGATGGCGACTTAAAATATTTCAGCAAACTCGTGATAGTATAGGCTCTGGGGGGGGGTGTTTGTGTACATGACTCTTTTGAAGCGTCACCGATTTTTTTTTTTTTGTTCTATATGCCAAGACCTTCAAAAAAAGTTTGGGTAACACCTCCAGATCAAGTACATTTTCTCTGTAGGGTCCATCTTGGATTTGCAGTTGGCTACCAGCAAACTATAATGAACCAAAATGCCATATTGGGTTTAGATGGAATAAATCATTAGTAAACAACCATAAATTATTAATTTTGATTTACTTCAATTACTTATGCATTGCTTAACACATTTTAGCATGATTTATTCTCTTAAAACTTGGTTCACAGTAGAAAATGACCATATTTTACGTAATTTTAGTCAAAAAATAGTCAAACAAGCTGTTAGTCCTTAGATCGTGACTCATACTTATACATGTACTTAGTCATGCACTCATTGTGATAATACAGATCTGCTCCAAACACAGAATGTGGATCTTGAAGATCACAATTCGGTCGAAGACGGCATCTTGGAAGAATTAGTTGCAGCAAGAAAAGACATAGCACGGTTGGATTCACTTATACATATTTTGTGTACAGTTGTTGTAGGATTTGTTATCACAGATAATGCAGTTCACAACTCACAATCATGTTGCTGTAGTATCTCATTAGGTCGGTGGCGAACTGCCTGGGAGCGAGAGCTTCTACCTTCAGTTTGTTCTGCTGAGAAAAAGATGAGTCTTGGCCTTGAACTAGATTCTTCTTAGTTATTCTGTCAAGAACTGTCTTCATAGTGTACTTCTTGTAACATTCATTAGTCACATGATAACAAAACCCATCTCCTTCAACAAGCTTCAGTCTTTTGGAAACATGGTCATTGTGTATGCCGCTGGCTTCCCGCATCCTTTTACAGCCATTGCTTGTGCTTGCTGTCTTATAATCGCCTACTTTTTGGCAGATAATACATTTTGTTGCATCATAACAGAGGTCTTGAGATGACTTTACAAGAGTTACAGACTCCATCACTGGCACTTTATCCAACTCTTCACAACCCTGAAAAAAAATAGGATATTATTAGTACTACATGTTGTACATACTAGGGGAATTGGAGGCACAACCACACACTTAAAGTAAATTGGACAACTACCTATTTGGAATCAATGCTAGTTTTAATTTTGGCAATTGTATATGACCCCGTCTCCTCAGGGACATAACAGGTAAATACATGTAAACTATTCTGCACATTCTGGATGAGGCACAACCACATACCAGTGTGTGGCTGTGTCCCAGGCCTGGGCACAATCCACACTGGTATGTGTTGTGCCCCATCCATTTACATGTATGGTTGTGCCCCATGTTACACGAGTTCATGTTAATGGGGGTCTGTTTTTGTTTTATTGTTTAGGCAGAAAAAATGATGATAGTTTCCATTCCATTCTTCCCCAATTTCGATAATGTATAATTTATCATTTCTTCATATTCATATGTATCCTAGATATGATTTGACAAGCTGATACATTTAATATGTGCATAATAATAGTTGACCTTGAAAACATAGGCCAAGGTCAAGGTATTGGAACCAAATCCATTCAATTCCTTACCCTTAAAAATGTATGATTCGACATTTAATTTGTATTTCTATGTGTTCTAGATCAGGTTTATTTATTTTACAAATTGCCTAGTTAATATCTGAATACTAATAGTTACCCTGAAAGCATACGTCAAGGTCTTTGAAACCAAATCCATTCAATTCCTTACCCTTAAAATGTATGATTTGACATTTAATTTATATTTCTGTGTTCTAGATCAGGTTTTATTATATTTTACAAATTGCCTAGTTAATATCTGAATACTAATAGTTGACCCTGAAAGCATAAGTCAAGGTCTTTGAAACCAAATCCATTCAATTCCTTACCCTTAAAAATGTATGATTCGACATTTAATTTGTATTTCTATGTGTTCTAGATCAGGTTTTATTATATTTTACAAATTGCCTAGTTAATATCTGATACTAATAGTTGACCCTGAAAGCATAGTCAAGGTCTTTGAAACCAAACCATTCAATTCCTTACCCTTAAAAAATGTATGATTTGACATTTAATTTATATTTATAGTGCTCGAGATCAAATTTTATGACATTAGACAATTGTCTATTTATAGATAGAATTGGGGGATTCCTCATTTTGGGGATCAGATAGAATTGGGGATTCCCCCACATGGGGTTCCCCCATTTTGCTTTGAAATTTAAATATTTTGATCTAGATTTCACAATTATTCGTTAAAATATTTCATTTTAAGAGATACAATTATTCTTTGATATTTCATTTACAACTTTTGACCATTATATTACTTAAATCAAAGGTGATCCATTAAAATCTTACCTTTTGTTTGCAGCATTGTTTCTCTTCTTTTTCTTGAAAATCCAGTTGCCAAGAGGAAGTGACATCATAGTTTACCTCACTTAGGTATCCCAAAAATGACATCATAGACTTTCATATCCCTTAATTTACTTTAAAATGGTCTGAGGGCTTAGGTATGTATTATACACTAATAGGAAATCACATATGGGGAATCATTTGGCACCTGATATTTGACCTTGAGTGAAGAATTCAAGGTCAAATAGACCCTCAACAGTGTTCCCTTTGTAAAAAAAAAAGTCCTTATTTTCTAAAAAAAAATGGTCTGATGGCTCAGTTACATATATGTTATGAATAAATGGGAAACTAGAGGGGGAGCACTCGGTAGAGTGCAAAACCTCCGCCGCCAATACTGCTGGGTCACTCAAGTGAACCTTATATCTTATTCATTAAATATGACGTCAACAGTGCTGACAGAGTTATAGTTCTTTTCTCCAACATTTTTTTGGGGGGGGGGGGGTTGGAAATCACTTAAAACATGCAGAAATGCAAAAAAAAAAAAATTCAAATATTTTTTCAAAATGGCCACCATAGCGGCCATATTGGATTTTGGACCGAGTCCAAAATCTAATGGCATGGTCCTTGGACCATACCTAATCCCCCCACCAAGTTTCGTCGAAACCCGTCGAGGAGTTTTTCCGCAATACTGTTCACAAACAAACAAACAAACAAACAGAAAGGGGTGAAAACAGTAACCTCCGATCTTCATGGCGGAGTTAATAACAATGGAATCTTTTGGTTACATGGTGGTTGGCCTCGAACAATGGGGTCAAGGTCACATGGACCCTAACAGCATTGTCATCACAGTATTAACTTTATCGAGGAAAAGCCCATATCATTCTAAACATGGTGTGATGGCGAGAGATAAAATATGGAAATTTTGGTACTTGACCTTGCCCGGTATGTGGTTGTGCCCAAGTTCCCCTACATCTAATTAAGATGAGTGTCTCAATATAGTCTCTGTTGGATTGAAGCATATGCACATCACTGTTTTAGACCATTAATTAAAGTTCCATGTTAAATCATGTCTATTTTTCATTATTTTGGCAGTCATTTTGAGGAAAATCTTGGGATTATGCTAATTAATCAGCTAAAAAAATACAAAAATGTTACCAATGAATTCCTTTGGGTCAATAACCTATATTTAGTATAAAAAAAATCAACTTTCCATGGCATTTAATTAAGGAGATATCATCATTTGATGAAATACGCAAAATGGCCATTTGGGGGTAGGGGTGACTTTGGTTTACAATGAGCTCTGTGGTCATCACACATTGCCCCATTGTGAGAATATGAAAATTTAATTGCTCAGAGAACTTAATAATGAAACTTTTGGCCAAATTTTATTGCTCTACTTACAATATTAAGTCATTCAGAGACCATCAAACTTTGAGCTACTTTCAAGTTGAAAGCTATTTTTGACTATTTTTGACTAAAATTACTAAAATATGGTCATTTTCTACTGTGAACCAAGTTTTACGAGAATAAATTATGCTAAAATGTGTTAAGCAATGCATAAGTAATTGAAGTAAATCAAAATTAATAATTTATGATGCTTAATAATGATTTATTCCATCTAAACCCAATACGGGCATTTTGGTTCAATTATGGTTTGCTGGTAGCCAACTGCAATCCAAGATGGACCCTACAGAGAAAACGTACGTGATCTGGAGGTGTTACCCAAACTTTTTTTGAAGGTCTTGGCAAATAGAACAAAAAAAATTAGGGAAACGCTCTAAGAGTCATGTACACAAACACCCCCCCCCCTCCCCCACGAGCCAGGAGTATGATTGAAATCGCAACAGGCAAAGCGATCCTGGTCAAACACTGCCGCCATGTTGTTTATCTCACGTGGAACTCTCCTTGTCGCTCTCGTGATAATCATTTACGTCAACAAGGCCATGTGTTGTCAATATTGTGATCCCAATTTCACAGTAATAGGGACATTATCGTATTTGACCACGGTTTTGCAGTATGATCTTTGGAGATGACAACGACAAGTGGGTTAGAACCCGGAGTAACATTTTAACCCATCGGCAACACGGTCATACTTGTAAACAAACATAACAATATCATTGTACTCACTCCGGCAACGTCACTCGTGATCCATAAATATATAACACCCGTTTTTTGTTGGTGTTATGCACGAGTTTTCCCCTGTCGTATTGTTTCTATTAACTTCCTTTCTATTCCATCAAAGAGGACAAGGGGATTGGTTTCTTGCAAGGGCAGTTATTAGGTCTCCAAACTGAACTGCACAGCGCAACAGAGCCTTCACAGTTCTCATACTCTCGTTAACTATGCAGCTCATGTAAAGAGGAATTGGAACGACACCAGCAGCTCTTCATTTCCTCTCTCCTCAAAATTAAAAATGGGAGTGAGTCAAAGACAATCCGTACATTCAAATAACCGCTAGTCAACAGCATTTGATTTTGCTGCTGACTAGTGGTGGTCAGTGGGCTGGCAGTGTTCTCAGATGCAGACACTGTTCCCTGAGGAGGATGGTGGTGATTGATATGCAGACACCATCCCCCCTCGGTGGGACGTTGGCGATCTGAGATGCAGACCCTGTAGCAGGAGAGAAGTTATTTTTTTTTAATTTTGATCCTGTGCATGGGAAACGAGCTCCACAGGGAAACGAGCCAATGAGCAGACACCTTAGATGTGATCTGTCTACCAACTGAGCTATCCTCCCATCCCTACACAATAAACTGGTCTTTCATCCAAGCACTAAGATGGCACAACAAGCTACTGGACCATTTTGAATTTTTACGTTTACGGCGATCTCATGATCTTACGATTATTTCCCCTTCTGGTGAAACTCTCAAAATCCAGAATCACTGCCCACCTCCACTCTTTTGTTCCTCTTTTTTTCCTCCCACCTGTTGAACCAACTTCCGCATTTTCTTCAATCTCATTCTTTCCTCCAAGACTTCAAGACGGCTGTTCACCACCATTTCAGGTCACTTCCCATCCAAAACCATGATCTTTCCTGCACCTGTCAAGCCTTTTCGACATCAATATTATCTTTTTTTATTTCAATAATTTCAGCAGATGTGGATTAAGATTTTTTTTTTGGGAGGCCCTTGGCACAAAAAATATTTAGGCCCCTAACATCCCCCCCAAAACACGAAATGCATTGAGGGTGTTTCCAATCACTGAATCCTTCGTTAAAGGCTTGTGTTTTGGTTGATAGGCAAAACAGTAAACATTTCCAGGAGAGGGAGAGTAAATATGCCAGTCCCGAGCAACGGATTCATCGTTGTGCAGTCGACAAGAAAACAAATCTTCTGTCATCATGCGCGTCTTCCCTCCAATCACCTGAGCCGAAGGAGGGGATTTTTTATTTATTTAAATTTTCTCAAGCAGCTGTACCCTTAGCAATCCAGAAACTCCTGAAACTTTCATCAATGTTATCCCAGAATGCAGGATCGTTGATAAATTTACCTGTTTGTGCTGTGTTTGCCTCGGCATCAGCAATATCACTCGGCTGTGGTTCGACTGCTTCCCATAGCAAGTTCCGATCTGTTTCTTCCTCCTCTTGTTGAAGGCCAGTCGCATGTTCTACGTTGCCAGCAACCATGTCTGCCAAAGCCGAAGCTGCGTCGCCATCGTCTTCGTCTGTTGTTGCTCCTTGAAGTATTTGTTTTTGTGGGTATCTTTTTGTTAAAACAAAGCAACTCCTTTAGCCTCCTTTGCTTGTTTCAACTTTCTCTTTGAGCTCCCACTTAAGTACTGCCGATCCATTTTTTTTATTAACTGCCTGTGAATTCTAATGGAAATTGCCATCTGACGGATGATGTTGCAAGTCATTTGCATATTGGAAACATGAGTTTATAATTTTTTTTTTTGCTCACAGACTTGCGATTGTTTCGTCTATTCCATCCATCCATTGGGACCATGCTCTCTGCAGAGCATTGGTGCTGCCTAAGCAGTCTCCTTGGCTATTGGGCACAATCCTGGACAGGTCGCCACTCCGACACAGGATACCAGCAAGCTGGCACTCATGTTGCCTACCTCGGAAGGATGATCGGCAGTCAAACCCACCTGGTGTTAGTTCAACAGCAGAGTGGGATTTTAACTAAGGATCCTAGGGTCCCAAGCCCACTACCTTAACCATTAAGCCAACACCAGGCATACGTTTCATCTATTAATTTACGTAAATTGCTGACAAAAATAGCGTTGCATAGTTTTTGAATGGCCCCATATTGGGGTGAAACAATGTATGACCGTGTGACGAATCAGCTCGTTCTAATATAATCATAGCGGAGGTTGACATGGATGAGAGGTGTCGAGTTGATCTTTTAATAGCGAAGGAAATGTGTGTTTCCCTGTTCATCTTTTAAGATTGCTTTAAATGTGTGTTTCCCAATCGGCCCTTAACTGGATTTTGTCGCAGTTTGTGACCACAGTGCGGTCATTGTTGTTGCATTATCAAATATTGTCTGGTTTTGTATCTACAATGAGACTCAACCGTCAGACTGCTCTCGAGTGCAAAGAACCCCGCAACAATATAAAGCTGAAACCAGCCCCGAAACACCCCAAACGTTAAATTGTAACTGGAAACATAATATTATCATGGTGGATCTGGTATAGAACATTTTAACAGTAATTTTTTTTTTCCTCCGGGGACCCTGGGTATGGTCCCTGCGTGCCCCTGTGTTTATCTGCCACTGAATTTAAGTGCCACCAAAGCTGGCCAGTTTTTCTGTGACTGTCATGTACATTTTGTGGTTTGTCATGTATAATCAGACAGACTGAAATTGATCTGCAGAATTTCACTGCATAGGGTTCAATTTTTGATTTAAAATGTTAGGATTAGGGTTGAAGTGACGGTGAGCGTTCAGGTAGGGTGGGTTGAGAGTCGGAGTTGGAGTTACGTTAAGATTATGGTTGGAGTTCGTGTTAGGATTAGGAGTAGGATTTTAGTTGGAGTTTGAGTTAGGTTTAGAGTTAAGGTTAGAGTTCGAGTTAATTTTAGGATTGAGGTTAGAGTTTGAGTTTGGTTTAGGGTTAAGGTTAGAGTTTAGGTTAGATATAGTTTTAGGAATAAGATTTGTGTTCGAGTTAGGATTAGGTTTAACATTAAAGTTGGAGTTCGAGTTGGGGTTAGTTGAAATGTATGGTGTATTTTCCAATGACATTTTTGTTTGGAGTCCCTGAAAAGGACGGTTTGTGTGAACGTAGTCCATTAATAGTGAATGTATTTTGACCCTTACAGCCATACTATTAATGAAGTACTAAAGTGAGCTGATACTATGCCAGGAGGAATATGAAACAAAGCTGTAGGGTTTAATTCACAGATACAACATATCATATGTTTGATGTTGGTGTGGGCAACGCTGTCGGGAGATCATCGCCATTTTATTGCTTGTTCCTCAGCTTTATTGCCGTTATAGCTAAGCCTTGTTGGAGGTATGGTGTTCCATAAACCTCTGCTTATTATTTGCTTCCTGAGGTTTCAACGAAGTGGATCAGTGTCAGCAAAGATTGCTTCAAAGACTCACTAATTGCATTTTTAACTGGATTTCTTCTTCCTGTAGTTGATTGCCTCTCTTGGCACAGATGTGTAAATGTTCGGTGTTCGTGACATTTTGTTGTGCTTCTCACAATGCTTGTTCTTTTGCAATTTGCGCTGATGTGAAATGCGTGAGAATAACAGCTTTGAGGGAAATCTCGACTGAGCTGTTCCTTTGTGGATTGAATGATTTCGTTAGCACATCACGTGCGAACATGCATGTACATTGACATTTGTTCCTTTGTTTCACGACCCTGATACCCCAGAACCACGCGTACCTTTCACTTCGTGCTCCTTTCCCTTTATCATCTCATGCTTTATACACATTCGAGCTGGCTTTGTCCCCTTTTGTGACTCTGGCAATGAAAACAAGCCCTTTGACATTTCAGAAAATTCACCATTCCCAGCTTTTCACAAGATTGACATGATGGAATTGCTGGATGCCAATACCAAACTTTGCACTGCTTTTGTGTTTCGCCATGTATATGGTTATTACCAATCTAAAAACACCACATTCGTCTTGAGAATACATCTTGGAACAATGACTGTAGTAATAGGGTATGCCTTCTATTTGGACATTACTATGTTATCAGTTCCCAGTGTTTGTCTCGCGACAGGTGAGTGTGCAGTTTGAGTAATTTCACATGTTCTATTTATGGTCCCTTCTGTGATGTAATTCCTTCTTTCCGGCACCACCCACAAAGGATGAACAAAGAAGGCATCTCGGTGTAATTCCAAATACCACCTAGTCCTGCTTTATCCCTCCTGGAAAGACATTTATCCCAACTTATGTTATTACCACTACTACTAGTTTAATCACCCCAATTGAACACTTTCTCATTGGATTGCTTGCACAAGTTTCCCCTCACTACACTTCTCCATCCCTTGCATCCTCTCTCTCATATTAATTACATTCAGCTGGCCATACTGAGGCTCCATTGTGCATGTTATTATATCACACATCATGGTATTATGCATGACGCTCTACGCTATTGCTTCAGCTATAAGTAGCACAGGAAAGCCAAGCTACAATTAGGATGCGAGAGTAAGATCCGCACGGTGAGCGCTTTGCCTTTCGGCAGTGTGCAGGGCAAGGTGTGTGGCTGACTGTATGTGACCTCACGTACTGCCTCGCTACTTGGAAAGGTGTGCTTAGGAAATGCACGATCAAAACACGTGTTGCACTTTGCATTCTTACCAGTGGTGTTCAAGTTTGGGTTTGTGGAGTATTTGCACAGGTAACCCCGAAAGAGGCGGTGAAGCAAAAAAGGTGGAACACACTTGCTCCAGATGTTCAAAATGTTCCATTTTGATCGGATTCATCGTGATCGCCTCGCCTGTGATGGGAAAAGTGTTCCAGATTCGAACAGGATGTGTGATGTCTGAAACTATTTGATTTCACCTCCGACAGGTAACCTTCAAGGACAATAATGGTTAAAAGAGGGCTTCGTTGTCATTGAAAAGCACAGGCAACGACTCGGCTGCTAACTGTGCCGTTGGGCAATGTTTGGAAAGATGTATACAAGAAGGATCCTGTGTTCTGGCTCTTTGTGACATTGCCGCGGATCACTGTTGTGACGTAAAAGAGCCGGTCGAGCAAAGGACCGCGTGTTTCATTCACAACATCAGAGGGATCTTTCCCGCCGTTAGTCTATGTTGTGTCATGAAATAGGGTCTCGTGGGAATTTCACATAGATTGTGCCTGTGGATTTTTCATTAATTTGTTGTCGAAACTAAACAAAAAAGGTGTTTGCCATTTTTTCTGTTGCCATCTTCAGCTACTGGCAGCCTTTTTGAAATATGACCAATCGGCACCCATGCTACCTGTATAACTGGGTGCAATTGAGACATACAAATTAAAGTATGTTATAACCATTTAAATTTTAATATAAAAAGCAATGATTGAGTACATAGGACATTGCATGTGGAACTTTGTAAAACATAAATACAACTTCATTGAAATGATGTATTTTAAGATGTCGTTATCCGTGAGGTCGCGGATACTGCAAAATGATGCCGTTAACTGAAAAATCTTCACTGAAGGATAAAAAAAATCTTGTAGTGAAATATTTTAACATCTTGAGAGACGGGAAATTATACAGACATTTGTGGATGTAATTATTATGAATTGTCGCAAAACTTCACTTTAAAAAAAAAAGTATTTTGATGTCGCAGTTGAGACTACTTATGACATTGTATTTACATATATAAATCTCACCAATTTATCTTAATTGTACACACAAAAGCAACAAGAGGATTAAACAAAAAAAAATTTTTTTCTTTCACTTTTCCAACACATTAAGAACATAAATATCATCCTTCGTCTTCTGATTCCTCTTCAGCGATGATCATATATTTGTGCAGCGGTCTGGATCACACTTTCAGAGTTCTGTGCAAATGATGTTATTTTGTTTGCATGAACATCGTCCCCTGCACTTTGGTGCATTCACAACTGATTCGCTGCAGTGCACTATCTGGAGCTGGAGACACTTGTCAAGACTGAAATGAGTTCTGTTGGTTCTGCTCACCATCCTCGTGTAGTAGGTTCAGGATATGCCGGACATGGAATCTGTACCTGTTGCCAAACATTGCTCTGCAAGTGAGCTTGTCCTGTATGCTTATGAATAGCCTCTTGGGTTAGTGGCAATTTATCAGTCCCTTGAGTTGTATGACGTCCTCTGAAATATTACCAACGGAGTTCCGGTGGATCATTATAAATTGTTCCTTATCGGGGCTTCACAGCCTTTAAGCAAACACTTTTCTGTTTCCGCACCAATCCCTAATCCAGATTGAGCATGTAGAACATTGTCACTTGCAGAGACAAATGTATTCCACCAGGCATTCTTGCTCTTTCCAAAGATACGACCAGTTGTCACAACCACTAATTGCATGAAAACCTCTTGTTGAACTCATTTCGACTCATCCTCACTTCTCCACCAGCGTGGGTTTTTGACATATTTCCGGTGACAACTTCTGTGGTTCTGTGTTTCACAAGCAAAGAAGTCTAATCCTCTGATCCTCCTCACAAGAAGCGTTTCATCGTTTTTCATTTCTGCTATTTCTTTTTTAGTTTCCCCCTCCATCAAATTATAATCATGAAGTAGCTTCAGTTGGCCATAAAACCCTTGATCTTTGTCTTTTTACGACCTTCTTTGTTACAGAATATCAGTCGAGTTTGAATATCTGCTGAGGATCTCCTTTGAGCTACGTGATGAGCATGATGGTTCAGGAATCGATTCAGCAGAGTTGGACAATCTGTTTCGGTTCATCGTCATCGTCCGATCGCCAATTATTATCCCCCTTACCACGAGGGGGTGCGACTTCTCACTCCTCCATGTACGCTAACTCGAGCTCCTCCCACTCTTCTATACTCTAATTCCTCTTATTCTTGTTCTTTTTTTGTTCTCGCCTTTTTTATCTTTTTTTTTTCTTTATACTTCTCGCTCCGAATCCAATTTCTGACTTGCTTTCATAACCAACTCCTTCCAACTCAACTTTGGCCTTCCTCTTCCCCTTTTCCCCTCCACTTCCAAATTCCATACTCTCTTAACTCCCTCATCGTCTCTCTCTTAGCACGTGACCAACCATCTCAAGCCACCCTTCTTACCACCTCCACTATTGTATCTTTCAGACCAATCCTTTCCATCAACTCTATTCGTGTTCTTTCTGTCTACCAACTGCACTCCACACATCTTTCTAATCATTGCTCTTTGTTCTTCTCAAGAGAACCTTCTTCTACCGATCTCGCAGTCCTGCCTCTGACCCATAAACCATTACTGCTCTCACAAGGTGGTATAGATCTTCCCTTTCAACTTCAAAGGCAGTCTTTTACCACATAACACTAATGTAAGCTCTCGTTGACTTCATCCAACCAATCTCGTTATTCTTGTAACTGCAAGCTCGCTGCCTCCACTACTGTTGATGGTGTCACCTAGATAACAAACTTGCTTACTCTCTCAAGATCTTTCAATCTTTGCTCCGAATCCGGATCATGATCCTGGTGCTTAAATTTCTTCTTCTGATGCAGGCTTTACACTCAAAACTACCATTCATTTTTGTGCTCTTTTCACATTGTACATCTACCATGAATCCATTTGTGACAAGAACTGCATCTGATGGCATTACTTACCACTCTTTTACCACAAACTCCACATGGATCTTTATTGGCCAATTCAATAACCCCCTGTTTCTTCACCACATTCCATAATTTTTGTTTTCCCCATGTTGATTTTCAAACCTTTGCCTTCAAAGCCCCTCTTCCATTTGTTGAACTGTGATTCCAACTTCTCCATTGATTCTGCAATCAAGACTAAATCATCCGCATAAAGTAATTCAAACAACACACCTTTTCTTTCTGACTCTGACAATACGTCGAGTACCGTCACAAACAGGAGCAGCGAAAGCACCGATCCCTGATGAACACCCACGGCTACATTGAATTCTTTCAGAGAAACCACTACCAACTTGAACTCGTGTCGTCGCATCTTCATAAAGTTTCATCACAACCTCCACCAAAGCCTCAGGAACATTTCTTTTTGCATAGCGCTCCATCGATGACTTTCCTGGGGACTCTGTCAAACGCCTTTTCCAGGTCCACAAAACACATGAATAATTTCTTTTTTTTTCTTCTTGATAGCACTCCTGCATGCGCCTGACTATGAAGATCGCATCAACCGTACCTTTTCCTGGCATGAAATAAATTGACAACACCTTTACCGCACAAAGTAAAGGAGCATGAATTGGAGTCGATCTGGAGTGAATACTACTGACATGGATAAATCTTGAAGAGTTTAGAATATCCTCAGATGTGAAATTTAATCAATAATGTCATGCCAGAACAGGTACGGGATCGATCTTCATAGTCCAGCGCATAGCAGGATGTATCAGAAAAGAAAAATAAATTTATGTTTTTGTGACCTGGAAGCGTTTACAGAGTCCCAGGAGTCTGAATGCAGCTACGTAAATAAATGTTCCTGAGCTTTGTGGATTGTAATGAAACTTAGTGAAATCACGACACGAGTTCATTGTAGTGTTCTCTAAATTCAATGTGGCCGGTGTGTTCATCAGGTCGTGCTTTGCCGCTCTGTTTGTACTACTCGACGATGTCGATTCAAAACAAAAGTTTGTAGAATTACTTTATGCGGATATTGTCTGATGCACAATCAATGGGAGGATTGAATCACAGTCAACAAAGGAATGCGTTGAGGAAAGTTTGAAATCAACATGGGAAACGAAAATTATGGATGTGAAGAAAAGGTTATTAATGGCCGAAGAATCCATTGAGGTTTGGTAAGGTAATAGCACTCAATGCAGTCTTGTCACTAAATATTCATGTAATGTACAAATGTGAAAAGTGACCAAATAATGATGTAGTTTTGAGTTAAGCCTTCATCAGAAGAGAAATTAAGCACCAGCTATCTGTATTCGACAAAGATTAAGATTTGAAGAGTAACACGTTTGTTATTGGTGACACCAATCAAACATATGGAGCACGAGTTGCATTACAAGAGAACAGACTGGTGGTGAAGTCAATGAGCTTCATTGATTGAGTGTAAAACTGCCTTATATTGATAAGGATCTCTG
>CM068953.1:165008175-165018682 GCA_035128595.1 Eptatretus atami | reverse complement strand
GCCTCCAAAGCCAGTCGCCAACTGGGAATCCTCCGTCGTGCAAAGTCCTTTCTTAGCCCACCTGAGCTCCTGACCATATACAAAGCTTTTGTCCACAGCCTGATGGAGTGCTGCTCTCTCCTCTGGGCTGGTGCTCCTGCCTCTCACCTTTCTCGGCTTCACGCTGTGGAAACCAAGGAATTTAGGATCATTGGTATCTCTTGTGGTGAGGCTGAGTCTTTGGGCCTCTCACTCTCTCTCACCACAGGCAGGTCGGTGGTCTTTCTGTCTTCTACCATCTCCTCTCCGGCCTGCTCTGTCTACAATATGTCCCTCCAATATTTCCGCAGGGGGCTCAAGGTCCGCCAGCAACCCCCTTCTGGTAAAACTACCAAAATCACGAATCACTGCTCGCCTTCACTCTTTCATTCCTCTTTTTTTCCTGCCTTTGGAATGAACTCCCTCACTCTCTTAAATCCCATTCTTCCCTCCAGGCCTTCAAAACAGCTGTTCACCACTACCTCTTATCTTCCCACATCTCAAACCACGATTTTTTTCTGTCCCCGTTAATCCACCCCAAACCCACCTCCTTCAAATTCCCTGCTTTCCTTCCTGAAAGTCCCTGTAATGTCCATCTTGTATACCCGTGTTCCTCGCCCATCCTTCTCCCCTCTCCCTTCCACAGATCTAATGTCTCTGTTCCCTACTGTTTTATCCTTCCCTCTCCCGCCCCTCTTGTCTCCTGCCCTCCTTGTTGTGCATTGTGTGTTAGCTCTCATACGAGCCTCGACAATGTATACAAAAATAAATAAATAATTGTTTCTGTAGACACGGAACTTCAAACTTTGATGAGAGATGGAAACCCTAAGCTTGATCGGAGCTGTCCTGAACACAGGGTTGATGAAGTTTATATGAAACACAATATTGATTATGGTAATTGTCTGACATTGATCAACAACAAGGAAATTAGACGCAGGAGGTCATTTGGTCCATCATGCTTGCACCACACCAACACCAGATTAAATATATCTGTCAAAATGACGTTATCTCGTTTGTGGAATGAGGGGAGGAGGGAGGATGAGAGCACGGTTGCAGGCTCAGGGATATCACAAGGGTGCTAAAAATAAAAAATGGGGATTTAAAATTTAGTTATAGTTTTCCTTTTTGGGAGGGGGCAATGGAGTGGGGTGGGATGGTTGAAGGCAGTTTTAGGGTGAAGAATATACAATACCAACCACACATTATCCCTTGACGAGTCCCTCTCACAGATGTCACATTCAGCACAGATGTACACAATCACCCATCCATACTCGCGTTAATCCCGATACCCATCTATCTCCAAAACTTCCAGGTACCTATCCAATTCCAATTTAAACTTATCTACTGTTTCTGCTGCCACTACATTTCCAGAGAGACCATTCCATGCATTATCTCCTCTCTCGGTGAAAGGATGAAAAAAATTAAAAATGAAGCTGATCGAGAAATGAGAAAAAGAAAAATAGAGAAAAAACCCAATTGACCCCGACGGAGCTGTCACACCAAACACTTTTAAAATGGTACGTGCTGCCACCTTGATCGATGCTCCACATTTTGTGGAGGACATAAGAGCATGGAAAACCCTCCAGGTTATTGTTGATAAGCCCTGGTCGGTTCTGCTAGAACTGCTAGAACTGACCCATGACACAGCTGATCAATCTCCTGAAAGTGACCCAGAGATCCCTCACATCTAAAATGTTGCGCTCTTGCCTTTGTGGAGCCAGGGTCTTGCAGTCTTCCATAATGTGTTTTGTTTGTGGAGAGGTTGCAGGTGTTGTCATTGGTGTCATCGAGTCTACGTTTGTACTGTAAAAACTGTGGGTGGTATCTACAGCGTGAAATGTGAACACAATCAGACCTGGGAAGTAATTTCTGTGCGGCAACAATAGGTGGGGGTTTATTGCCCAGGATACTGTTTGGGCCCGGATTATTTATTGCGTTTTGGTGATGTATGGATGTGTTTTTTGTAGTTGTCATAAATCGGTGGGGCGATGCTTTGAATAATGCTGTAGTGTCGTTCTGATGGAGCAATGTGTCTCTGGATCTGTGGGTGGTTGGACATGTCGTGGCATGGGTGATTAGAGTTGGCACCTGCAGCGGCAAAGAACTGCGCACCTCTCATGTCCAAGTGATGTTTGATTTTAACATTTTTTGCCTTTGTGTGTTTTGGTGCTCGATGGGTGTTGTTAATGTGCAACCTGTGATGATGTGAAGGGCTTTGTTTTGTTTGGTCTGCAGGATGTGGAGATGTGGGTTTAACCGGCTGGAAGCCCAAGATCAGCTGGCGTAGTCAATGCTTGATTTAATGTCCTGCTTGGATACGAATGATGCTGTTTCTTTGTGATGTCCGAAGCCGGTACCTGTAAGTGCCCCAAGTGTGTTCAGCCTGGGTGTGCATATCTTTTTAAAAAATATTTGTGATGTGATCTGTGAATGACATGGATGTGTTAAAAGTGACACCTAGTATTTTTGGTTGGTGTGTGTGTGTGGGATAGGGATGGTGTTGAGTGTGATGTATGGTGTCGTGCTATGTTTCTTGGTGTAATTTGTTAAAAGACTGACTGTTGAGTTTGAGGGAGCTACTTTTAATTTTTTTAGGGTGAGCCAGGTTTATAGGGTGCTGAGGAAGGGTTGAAGTTGTGCTGTGGTTGTGTTGATGTTGCTATGGGAAGAGGTATGTTCTCAGGTGGTTGTGGAATGTCGTGCATCAAAAGATTAAAGAGTGTGGGGGAGAGGACTGAGCTTTGAGGGACTCTGTTAGGAAAATATCATATGTGTGATAACTTGCCGTTAAAAGCTACATGTGACTGTCTACATGATAGGGAGTTGGCAAGCCAGTGTTTCGTGTTCTTGTGTATGTTTGTGTTGACCATTTTGTTTGTGAGTAAGAGTTTTGCGATGTCGTTCATATGCTGTGCTGATGTCTATTGTGGTGAGAATAGTGTGTTTGGCGGTTTTCTACTGCTCAAGCCATCAAAGGTGTTTTGTGTGAGGTTTGTGAGGAGAGTGGTAGTGGAGTGGTTTGGTGTAAATCTATGTTGGGTGTGTGAGAGTGGGATGTGAGGGTTTGTGAGTCTAAGTATTACGTGCTCTGTAACTTTGGAGGGTGTACAATGTAATGTGATTGGTCCATAGGAGGCTGCTTTGGTGGGTACATTGTTTGGTTTAAGGAAGGTAATGGTTTTGTCAAGTTTCCAAATTTGGGGAATTTTTTTAGTGTTGATCGGAGAAGTTGCTTATATTTGTACGGGCTGATATGCCGTGTTGTCCAAGGTGTTTTAAATGCAAATTGGAGATGTTGTCAGGGCCGATACCCGATGGATTGTTGGAAGGGTTGAATGAGGATAGAAAAGCTCATGGGTAGCGACGGAAGGTGACCTGAGATGGTGTTGCACTGCTAAGTGATTGTATCTTACACCATTTCCTGATCCTTTACAACAGGTGAGTACAGAGTACCAGTCTGCCACCGTACCCTGTTTCCTAGCCTTTTAAGGCATTCTTGCTTTAATTGTTAGTTCTTATGTGCAAGGTTATAATGCCAGCTTGTGATTTCCCTCAAACAAAGACCACTTTATCATGACGACGTCCTTGGAGATCTGAACATGTGCTTAGGTATTGGATGTAGCAGCAAAACTCCCTTAATGACCCTCTCTCTCATGTGTCAAAGCAATCCCACTACCGCAGATCATAGCCCCCCCCCCCCCCCTGAGGTCTTCACCGCCATGCCTGTCTCATTTTGTTGTTTATGGCTGGTAAACATATGCTAATTGGTTTTCAAAGGAGATTTAACTTTTCCGAATAGACATGCCCACTTTTCCCATGGGGCTTGCCTTATTGGTTCCATTGTGCTGTGGACCAAGTGGAGAAGAAATGTTTCGGGACAAGCTGTGACTCATCCCGAACAGTGCCATTTTCCTTGGAGCGTTGTTTGTATCCCAGCATGCAGTTAGAGGCCACACGTCATCCTGTTCGGTGTTTAACCGTTCCGTGTTTGTGTCCGCAGAGGCTGCTCGGTGTTTCCACAGGAGGGGTGTGCCATGCCTTGATGGGAAGGTGAGTGTGGACCATTGATGTAGACAAAATAACCAACAGAACTCCATTGTTTTTTTTTCGTGTGTGGAATGTATTTTCTGTTGATCATGTGTAACGATGAGGTGCTAAATGATTTGAAGCAGGCCAGAAAAAAAGATTTTTGTGCTTCAAACTCAGCCGGACATTTTACTCAAATGCACAGTGTGGAACACCAATGGAGTTATTCTGTACAAGGGTCTATTCTCATGGAAGATCTTTTATAAACAAGGGTGAAGCGCGAATCAACAGCACCATGTCGAGAAACCAAAGGACATTTCAGTAATTGCACTCATGGCTCAAACACTGGGGCTAAATGGCTCGGAGGGATGGCATCATCCATTGGTGGTTTAGCACGAAGAGCTGATTCGCAGCCACTTTCATCAAGCTGAGAGAAGAGCAAAACTGAGGGCAGAGGTTGAGGGCTCATTCGCGGGAACGTTCAGAGCTGAGATAGCTTTGATTTGGACAGTTGATCGATGAAACGTTCAATCGGTGTGTGCAACTTCATGGAATGATAAATGAGACTTCAGTACAGAAGTGGATGAGAGCTCAGAAGAAACCTCAAAACTGTTTGTGGTAACTTCTGACCCTCCCCATCTCCTCCAGGACCCACATGGTCTTCCGGTAACCCCTCCGTGGCTAAACACCCCAAATTCAGGCTGACTGCACACCTAGCTCCTTTGATCCTTTTCTTCTCCCATTTGTGGAATCGCCTTGCAGAGGGTCCTCCAATGTTAGTCTTCTCTCCAGGGTTCCAAGCAAGCAGTGCACCACCAACATGTCATCTCCTATTCCGACCCATGATCTTTTTCTAATCCCCTATGAACCTCCCATAACCCACCGTCTTATTTGCAGGTTACTGTCTCCTCTCTCTCCTGTTCATTCATTCCCTTGCTAGTCATGTCCTTTTGTGGATCCATACTGTACCACTATCAGTATGTTACCTTCTCACCCTCTGTCACCTCTCTCTTCTATGAGCCTCGTTCTCAGATAGAAAACATCACGTATGATGTGATGCATCTCTGGATGAATGTGTGCTGCAGGGTGAATGAGCAAAATGGCATTTTCCTACATCTACCTTTGCTTTCAAAAGTATTTATTCTTAATCGTTATTGGTGAAAGCAAACTTTTGTTTAAGAAGCTTTAAAGCATGACAGAACAAAAGGTTGTGTGCAGGGGCCAGGGATGTATTTCGATGTGCAAGGTGGTGTGTCCAGATTTACTAATGTGTGAGCCATTGCCCTAAGTTCTTCTGTGTATGTGTGTGTCCATCGGATGGTTTTGCGAAGCATTTGTGCATGGCACAAAAGTATTCCCCTACCATCTGATGAAACCCGACACCTCCACCCAGGATACTATGACTGTAGTTGTTTGTGGTTATCGAGTGGAAGTTTCATCGCCATTAATTCCAGATAATCCTCGAGTGTTGTGTTCTGTGGCTTGGTACATTTTTGAATTTAACTTTGCTAATTACCCAATTTAAATCCTCTTTCAAAGAACACTGTTTCAAGGTAAATCTTTGTGTTTGTCATTTTTATTTACTTTATGGGTGTGTACATTTGCACGTGTGTGTATGTATATAAACTGTATTACCACAATGGCATTTGGCACCGGTGTGTGTTTTATTGGTTATTGGTCGTTGGTTGTTATCTCCATATCGGGGTTTCAGAAAGTGGAATGGAGACCTCTCCCAGGTCTCAAAGTATTCGTGTGTTCGTGCAAGTTGTTGTTGTCTGCTATCTCTACATGTGTGTGGGTTTCAGGAGGTGAAACATAGACCTACCACGTCTCAAAGTATCCATCTCCGCATGTGTCGTTGATTGGCATCTACACTTGCGGGTTTCAAAAAGTGAAATGGAGCCCTCCCAGGTCTCAAAGTATTCGTGTATGTGTGTGTGTGTGTGTGTGTTGTTGATTGGTATCTCCATACGTGGGTTTCAGAATGTGGAATGGAGTCCTCCCAGGGCGGTTTCAAAGCATCCACCTTCATTTCAGTAAGGGGTCATGATTCATGGACCAAGCTGTGAAGTTTTCTGTTGTCAAAGTTTTGTGCCGAGGGCTCTCTTCACGATCATCACTGAGTCCCGCACATCTTCCAACTGTAGTTCGTTTGTAGTCGTATTCCCAGTGATGTTTTTTAATATCTCTGTGAGGTTTTGTCATCATTCCCGAAGCTCCAATTCTCACTGGTTCAACTTTGGCATTCTTCAGCTTTCAGGATCTTTTCACTTCATTCTGAGGTCTTGGTGTTTTGTCATTTTCTTGATTTCTGCATTGTTTAGTCCTAAATCACTGGTATTAACACCTCACTTAGCAATGCCTTCTTCTCTTTTTTTTTTGCAGCGAAGTATGATATCTGGTCATAAAGCTTTGTTTTCGATGTTCACGCTCGATGGGATCATTCGGTCGTATGTGAGCGGTACTTCCATGTTTTCAGTGGTTTCTTTTGTTTCATGTTCCCACAAATTTTCTGGAACTGAGATATCAAAGATTTGTAGATATGCCAGTGGATTACTTTACAAACTCTGCTGTGTGGTTGTGTGTGCAGCTGTTCTGAAATGAGTTTTTTCTCTCTTTTTTTTTCCTTCTCCTTCTCTTCTCCCCTCCCTCACTCCCTCACCTCCTCACTCTCTCCATCTCTCTCTCTCTTCTCTCTCTCTCTCTCTCTCTCTCTCTCTCTCTTCTCTCTCTCTCTCTCTATCTCTCTCTCTCTCTCCCTCTCTCTCATCCCCTCCTCGCACCCTCCCTCCCACAGTGTATAGCAAATTTTGGTGAGGCGTCGCTTCCCCCCTCCCTTTCCTCACTCTTTCCCCCTTTCTCGTTTCCCTCCCTCCTCCCTCGTCCTCTCCTCTCCCCTCCTTCTGCCCTCTGCCTTCTCCCCTCCTCCATCCTTTCCTCGGAAATGGTTGGGAGGAAGGAGGGAAAGGGGTGGGGTGGGAGTCTGGAGGGAGGGGATGGGTGGGAGTCTGGAGGGAGGGGATGGGGGTGGGAGGAGGGCGGGGGATGGGTGGGAGGAGGGCGGGGGGATGGGGTGGGAGGAGGAAGCGGAAGGGGTGGGAGGAGGAAGCGGAAGGGGTGTTGGGAGGGACTGGCGTTGCCTGGCAATGCCAGGTACCTTTGCTCGTAATAATCTTCTCTATATTAATACTGAAGCACCAATTTTGTGCTCCTCCTAGCGGTCGCGTCACGTTTTTCTCGGTACTGTGACCTGGACTGAAAGAAACTTCGTACCTGTAAGAGTGCATCGCACATAGTGGCAATAGTCAACTTCAACTCTGAAGCAGAATAAACACTTTTCGTTTTACATTCGTTTACATGGCGACGTGTGACGTCACCGCTGAGAGGCGTAAGGACGTCATGACATCATCAGTCATTCGCTGACATCATTACGTCTGTCGTCGACAGACCGTCACCGCTGAGAGGTGTAATTCCACTCCTCGAAAATAGCGTCTGCAATGTAAAACCGTTCTCTGCACATGCTGACTACCTCAGAATGTGAATTTGACCAAAAATGTAACAAGAAACATTATATCTATATATTAGAAACTTCGTACTGTAAGGTGCATCGCACATAGTGCCAATAGTCAACCTTCAACTCTGAAGCATCCGTCTGTGACGGGGTTTCGGCTCGTAATAATTAATAATGCAAATTGAAATGTTGATATTTCCTGTTGATTTATTGGATTTTCAGCTCAGACTATTCACAGATGTGATTGTTGGTATCATGACGAGGCTGCCATCTGCAAACATCCATCAAAGTTTGGGGCCTTTGCCTTTTTTCAGGGCTTTTTACTCCCTCTGATGGTGCATTCTTTCCAGATATTGAAGGGCATAATACTCAGTGGCTTTTGTTTCCTCAAGCGAAGTCTCAAAGAGCAGGTCATGATTTACGGGATTTTTTTTAGTTTGACTTGCACTCGCTGACATTTGAGAGGCTTGATGTGACGTATCTTATAATGGTTGCTTTCGGACCTTATCGTGGGTGGAACTCCAAGACCTATCAGCAGAGAGGGGGAGGAAATTAATGTTCTTACCATGCGGTTGTTTCAAACCCAAACACACTCCTTCTCTGTCCGTCCCACAGGCCCCACGCCATTTTCCGATGCTGTGCACGGCCTCTCACCACCTACGTCGCATCTTGGCTCAAGCCGTGACTCAGAGCCGTGAGCTTGCCGGGGGTTCCACGGTGCTGGCTCGTTTTGCTGCCACCGCACGTAAATGGGCTTCAAATATCTGAGCCTCCTTACCTCCCCACACTATTTACCTTCCTTACACTGTGCAGTCTCCTTTGTCAAAATGCTTCAGATATTGACCATGATTTATTCTGTTAATATTGCTCACCTCTTTGTTATACATGCGATAGATGGAATCGAGTAGACATTTATCGAGGTATGCTAACTGTAGTGGGAAGTTGGGAGGAAGAAGCTCACGTTTCGGGCATTGATCCTTCGTCGATGCAAAAAGAGCTGGTTTATTCCGATTGTTTTCTTGTCTGCTGATGCAGATCAACACTAGCTTTAACGAAGCCGACTAGTTCTTCATTTTACTTTGTTATACATATGCCGGTGACACAGACAAAGCAATGTGTAATGATGTACCATGGGTGTGAGCAGTGTGTGCGTGTGTGCATTTACATGCATGTTTGTGTATTCACCTCTTGCATGCTTATGCATATCCATCTAACTTGATCAGGGTGAGGTTGTAACATTAGACATAAACAAGAAAGACCACACAAATGTCATGTTTTTTGTTTGTGTTTGAAACGACAACACAGACAAAAAACAAGCATCACAAGAATGAAACATCCTTAATGGTAGAAAGTTTTTTTTGCAGAATATGGATTCAAAGCAGAAATCCCATTCAATTAAAACAATATGATGAAAGGTTCACACCTGAGGAATCAAAATCAGTTGTAAAATATCTACAACGTGACATGTCGTTGTACTTGTTTATCCAAATCCTTTACTAACCCTTTAATCATCCACCTCTCCCACCCAATCCCTGTGCATGTTCCCTTTAGACAGTTCATTATCACTCTTCCCTGCATTGTTTACCTCTTCCATGGGCTTTGGCACCAGTTTTTATTCATAGAAAAGGCTCTTTATAGAGGATCCTGTACATTTAATACATGTCGGACAAAGACTTTGGGAGGCAGTGTGCTTTACTTGAATTATAAGGACATAATCAGACAATGTGAAAACCAAGGTAGTTGCTGATTCAAACAAATAACTACCAGTTTGCGGTTGTGGCACAAGAGTAAAACCAAACAATAAAACAGTTTTAGTTAGACACTGTGAAAAAATATAAGTGCTGATTTTTCAGGCATAGCATTTCCTCTTCTACCTGCAGTTTAGAAGAGTTTCTAACACTAGTGGCTTAGTGATATCACTGATGACCTCACTGCTGCCGCACTGTGGTTGAGCAGTAGCTATATTGGATAGAAATGTGAATGTCATATGCAAGGTAGTGGATGAAATAAAGAAAAGGAAATGTAAAGAAAGCACTAAAGGGGGAAGAAAATAGTGAGGAATGATTATTAAATGGTTAATAATGTTTTAACAAAGGAAACCCTTCATTTAAACCATTTGGTGCTGATGTTCCAACGAAATAAGTCATCTCCTCCCCGCCCCCTCACAAGGGAGGGGGGTTATTTGTGCTCACAACCTGACCTTGGGTACTACCAACACGTATGCAAAATTTGGTGAAGATCGTGCCAGCCCTGTTGTTTTTTTCTATGATTTTCAGATGTATATACAGTGGTTATAGAAAGTCTACACCCCCTTTCAAAATTTTCACCTTTTGTTGCCTTATAGCCTGGAATTAAATTTCATTAAACCAGACTTTTTCCACATTTATTTATGCATTGTAACCCACAACTTGCAAGTGAAAAACAAATT
This sequence comes from Eptatretus atami, assembly GCA_035128595.1. Lineage (NCBI taxonomy): Eukaryota > Metazoa > Chordata > Myxini > Myxiniformes > Myxinidae > Eptatretus > Eptatretus atami. The sequence goes on along the minus strand of CM068953.1, from coordinate 165,008,699 downwards.
CTACAAACTTCAGAAAATTAATTAAAAATACAAAACGAGAATATCTTGGTTGGATAAGTGTCCAGTTAATACTTGGTGGAAGCACCTTTGACAGCAATTACAGCTGTGAGTCTGTTGGGATAGGTCTCCACCAACTTTACACACCTTGATTGGGCAATATTTGCTCATTCTTCTGAACAAAACTGTTCAAGCTCAGTCAAGTTGCATGGGGAGCGTTGATGGACAGCAATCTTCAAATCGTACCATAAATTTTCGATTGGATTTAGATCGGGGCTCTGATTGGGCCACTCAAGGACATTTATCATTTTGTTTCTTAGCCGCTCCAGTGTAGCGTTGACTGGGTGTTTCGGGTCGTTGTCATGCTGAAAGGTGAACTTTGGTCCCAATTTCAGCTTTCTTGCAGAGGGCAGCAGATTTTCCTCTAGGATTTTTCTGTATTTTGCTCCATCCATTTTCCCTTCTATCCTGACAAGTACCCCAGTCACTGTTGATGAGAAACATCCCCATAACATGATGTTGCCACC
>CM068953.1:164979518-165008165 GCA_035128595.1 Eptatretus atami | reverse complement strand
TACATCTTGGTTTCGTCAGACCACAAAACTTTTGCCCACATGGCTTCAGAATCTCCGAAGTGTTTTTTGCATACCTCAAACGGGACTCATTGTGGGCTTTTTTGAGTAATGGCTTCCTTCTTGCCACCCTACCATACAGGCCAAACTTGTGGAGTACTTGGGATATTGTTGTCACATGCACACAGTGACCAGTATTTGCCATAAAGGCATGTAGCTCTTTCAAAGTTGCCATCGGCCTCTTGGTGGTCTCTCTGATCAGTCTCCTCCTTGCTTAGTCATTCAGTTTGGAGGGACAGCCTGATCTTGGCAGGGTCTTGATGGTACCATACACCTTGTACTCCTTAATGATTGGCTGGACTGTGCTCCACGGTATGTTCAAGACCTTTGAAATATTTTTATAACCATCCCCTGATCTTGGCCTTTCCACAGCTTTATCTCAGAGGTCTTTTGAAAGCTCCTTGGCACGCTTCATGGTTGAGTCTTTGCTGTGAAATTGAAGACCCAGCAGAGGAAACCTACAGGAACAACTGATTTATTTCTGAAATCATCAGAATCACTACAATTTAATGCAGGTGGAAGCCAATTAACTTGGTTTGTGATTTTGAAGGTGATTGGTGACACCTGAGCTCATTTACAATTGCAATGATGAGGGGGGGCGAATGAAATTGTCCATTGTTCCCTCCATCCTGACAAGCTTGTCAGTCCCTGTTGATAAAAAGCAGCCCCATAACATTATGCTGCCACCATCATGCTTGACAGTCAGATGATGTTGACTGGGTGTGTGCAGTGTTCGACTTGCACGCGCCAGACATCACGGTATGAATTTAGACCAAAAAGTTAAATTTTTGTCTCATCTGAGTACAAACCTTTTCTTCACATGCCTGCAGTATCATTAAGATGATTTTTCACAAACTCTATAATACGAGCTTGTAGATGTGTCTTTTTATACGCCGATATATTATATCGGGGCGTATTATGTGATACCGGTCGTCTGTCCGTCCGTCCGTTCCTGTCCGCACTCTAACTCCCAAAGTTTTCAACTTTCACGTTTCATATTTGGCACATAGGTACAGACTGTGGAGACGGTGTGTCGCGCCATACGTTCGTCATCTAAAGTGGTTGCCATGGCAACCAGGATGCTGTTTTCCATGTAGTAGCACAATTCTGTATTTACCTTCTTGTTCGCGTATATTGTTCTCACTTGAGCTCTTGTTTCAGTAATGCCTTCTTTCTTGCCACCTCACCACTGTGGCCAGCTTTGTGAAGGGAACAGGATATTATTGATTGATGAACACTGACCCCCATCTCAGACATATAGAGCCTTGCAGATCTTTCAAAGTCATTGTTGGATTTACAGTGACATCCCGAACCAGTTTTCTGCTTGTCCAGCTGCTGAGTTTGGATGGCGACCTGGTCTGGTTGGAGTCTCAGTGGTATGATACGTCTTCCATTTCTTTATGATAGATTTCAACTTACTCAAAGGGATAATGAGTGACTTTGAAATCTTCTTATAACCCTCTCCTGAACGGTGCTTCTCCACCACTTTATGTCTGACTTGTTGGTAAAGATCCTTGGTCTTCACGTTTCCCTTGTTGGTTGACCAAGTGAGTTGCACCTTAAAACTCCTTAGATAAGTGGGTGAGCTTAATTTTTAAGTTGAGCCACTGATTACATACAGGTGAAACCTATTGCACTTATTTTGTAACCTTTCAAACAAATAATTTGCCCCTGAAGTGATATAGGGTTAATTAGGAAAAGAGTTTAAATATTTATCCCAGTCATGTGATTTTCTCTGTTAATCTAACTTATTCACATTTTAGCTGCATTTTTTTTGTTATTTTAGCTTTATCACATTGGAGTAGTTTATGAAGACTATATATTAAGTTTGATTTGAAAGCATCATGAAATAAGCTCAGGTGGCATCAAAATGTGAAAACTTTGGAGGGGTGGGGTGAATACTTTTGCACGCCACTGTACATATAGTACATACATACAGAGAATTGCCTTATTTAATATAGTTGGATGGAAGAATATTAAAGCACAGACAGACATGTCACGGACGGAGTGTCCTGTGAGGTTTAAATGACGGGTGACTAGTTTGTGGACGTTGTTATTGTTGGTTCATCATTGAGGAAGCAGTCTCCAAGCCCTCGTCCAATTTCACCGATATAAAGTTTATTTAAGCCTCTTCCTATATAGGATAGGGGAATACTTGTAGCTGTTGTTGGGTTTATTTCTAAAATTGCTGTCTCCAATTTTAATAGCACCAGAATTTTTTTTAGACCCCAAGGAGGACTAAACCACCATTTAGGTTTTTTTTTTCTGCCAAATTCAGAGCTGTATCTTGGAGCCAGCTGGGAATTTGAGAATGAAATTTTACATCAACAATGTGAATAGAAAGTATACGAGGTTGACATTTTTTGACTTTGACCTAATTTTAACGTCATGACCTAATTATAGACATTTTAACATTTTTCACCATAACTTGACTAACGTTTGTCCGATCGGAATGTAATTGCCCTAGAGCAAGCCACACTTGCGCTAAATTTGCATCATACTCCTCTGGGTTAAAGGTCAAGGTCAAATGGCGGTCTGAAAAAACAAAACACGCTTTTTGCCAATGCAGAATCTCAAAGACTGCTTGGCCTTCCAACATGTTCTTGTGTCGTAATTGTGGACTTGCATTGAAGTTGTGTATCTGATATTTGATTATTGTCCGTGACCTACTATTTTCGGATTGTGACCTGATTACCAAAAATCACATTTTTGATCATAACTTGAAAATTTTTCCTCCGATTTTCATGATGTTGAGTTTTGTGGCTAGACCGTAGACGTGGGCACATTTTGTTAATTTACACTCTGTTCTGACATGTTGAAGCTCAAGTTCGTGTGGAGGTCCAAACAAAATATGTCCATCATTGGATCGCGGGTTTACCCTTGGTGAATGCATTGTGATCACAGATATCTCGTTGCAAAGTGAACGTGAAATGCAGTAACTTACAGTGGAGGTGATGCAGATGAAATACTCAGTAATATTGATGGTGTGATCTGGTCCTGATGGTGATGTGTTAGGCTTGATAGTCAAGGGGATTGCATTGCAACAACTGCCTGAGCATCAGAACATTCCTCATGGATGATTGGAAGGTAATGTACCTTTGACCAGGAAATTTCGTAACGTTTTGTTCCATTGGAATGAAAAGAGAGTAGGTTGGGAGAATGTACGTATTCATCATGTAGAGTTTTCGAGATTCTCTGAATGATTCTTTTAACTGGAAGATTGAGCTTTGACACGTTTTGGGAGGATAAACGAAAGTACTGGAAGTGGTTTGGAATGCGTTCATCGTTTTCAGGTTTTGTTTATTGAAGAATATTTTGGCGATTGATCAAGCGGACACGGTTGAGAGCATTTTCCACAGTAAAGTGGGACGACCATGATGCGTGAAGAACTGACCCATTTCATTTGCCTTGGATATAAAATCCAGATTGTCATTACAGCTAGAGATGGAGCCTCAGAAACTGAGAATAAGAAATAGAATATTTAACATGAGAGAGATGAGATGATGAATACAGTTGATAGGTGTGAATCGGTCGGCTTCCAATACACGGTGGTGATTAAAGCAGTGTCTACAACAGACATTTTAATGTCCAGCTATGTCAGAGAAGTATCTCTATAATATCTCTCATGTGTAGTTGAGAGCTGGGTGAAAATAATTGACAAAGTTAATGATTGTTCAAGGTCAGGGGTGTGTTCCGTTAGTAAGTGGCTTGCTTACCGCTTGTCAAGCGGCTCGCTTGATTCAAAGCACTCAAGTCAGCACTCCAATCGAACGGAGTTCTCGGCACCGCTTAACTGCATGGTGGTCTTCATGTAAAGAATGATCATCGTTGTCAAGAATGATCATCTTAACAGCATGGTGGTCTTCATGTAAAGAATGATCATCATGGTACTCGAACAATTGCTGTCTGGGCCGTCATTTTCAGTTTTACTTGATCCTCTTGTGCCAACTTTCCCAAATGAATTTATTGTGTTAGCATCAGTTATAGAGTACGAGGAAGAGGGAAAGAAAGGTAAACAAATGGGGAGTCAGAAGGAGGATCCCCCTGCCAAGATTATATATGGGTTACGGACCCTACCTCTGTGCATTTTGGGGAAGGGAGGGAGGGGTTTTCATAAATGTAGATCTTAAAGAGAGGAGGAGGAGATTGGGACCATACTCTGTGCATAGCGTTGGTGCTGCCTAAGCAGTCTCCTTGGCTATTGGGCACAATCCTGGACGGGTCACAACTCCGACACAGTATACCAGCATGCTGGCACTCATTTTGCCGACCTCAGAAGGATGATAGGCCGAGTTAACCCCACCTGGTATTAATTCAACAGCTGTGCAGGATTTTAACTCAGGACTCGAGGATCCAAAGCCCGCCACCCTAACCATTAAGCCAACACCAGGCATGATCTTAAAGAGTTAGGATGAAAAATACAAGTCACAATAACAATTTAAAATGCACGTTTCAATATCATCCTCTGTGATAGCAAAATTTTACATTTATCCCCCAATCGTTTTGAATTCCAGTATGGCGGCCATTTTTGCTAGCATGCAGAGGCGTTCTGTTCGCAAGCAGCTCACTTATCACTCGCCAAGCACCTGTCTTAATAGCTTGGCAAGCACCTTGCAAAATGGTTGATACGGAATGGCTGGCTTGGCAAGCGAAAGTAAGCAATAGAATGGACCACACCCCAGATTCATACCCCTGCTGGCTAATAGACCACACCCCAGATCTGTTGCAAGAGGGTAAGTTGACCATCATTGATATAGTGCCCAAAGAAATCTGGTCCATTAAATTGAGAGAAAATCTTGTTCAATAAAACCAAGAATAAAATAATTTGCATAATTTGGGCACATTATATACCTATGACCACAACAATTATGCCTGGTGTTGGCTTGATGGTTCGGGTGGTGGGCTTGGGATCCTAGGATCTTGAGTTCAAATCCCTCTTGACTGTTGAATTAATACCAGGTGGGGTTGACTCTGCCTGTCATCCTTCCAAGGTCAGCAAAATGAGTGCCAGCATGCTGGTATCCTGTGTCAGAGGGGTGACCCGTCCAGGATTGTGCCCAATAGCCAAGGAGACTGCTTAGGCAGCATCAACACTCTGCACAGAGTATGGTCCCAATGGATGGATGGATGTATCATGAGATATATTGAAATATTGTTTCTGTTGAACTCACGTTTTTTTCAATATCTGTACGACATTATTTGATGAATAGATCAACTGAAGTAAACTGACCCTCAAGGGGAGTCCAGTTGGAATGATGGATGCCGAACAATTGAAATTCGTCTTTTTTATCAGGTTGGTTGGAACCGGTCTTTGTTGGTCTGTCGTGATGAAAAGCTTTTTCGATTTTGTGCATCGAAGAGATCTTGTGTTTTACAGTGAACTCGTCAGATTGTTTGTTTGTTTTTGAAACTGGAACAAAATTCAAACCTTTGTTCGAAAATGTTTTGTTTCAACTTGAAAGATTACAACTATATGTCAGGAATGATTACAACTATATGACGGAATACATCTGGTCGTCCATTCGACATTGGAGGAACTGTTAAGCTGCTTAAGTTTGCGAGTCTTGTCGCTTATTGGCCAAAAGATGGTTGGAGAGTTTCAAGTTCCGTTCATGGATCTTGTGCCGAACAGAATGAACTGTAACAGCTGGCCAGTTCTTTTCAAGATCAGACCGGTGGTGGAAAATATCAAGGTCAAGTTTTAAAAAAAAAATTTGACACTCATCACCTTAACTGTGGATCTTATAATGTGATCACAGACACACGATTTACATCGAAAAAATAACGTCAGGAAGAGTGAGTGAAGGTTGATGGGTGGGAGGATGAATGAAAGCCTGGTGGGATTACTTTGAACTTAGCACAGTGACTGAGAAAGTTTATATGACTGCAAAACATGGTTTTTGTAAAGATACAGGTTGTAAGACAAAAGGATAGATTTCTGATGCTGGGAGAAAAGGGATATAGGTAACAAACTATTTCCTGGTGGAACTGCTTAATGAGCTTTTTGAGATCTGGAATTTTGAGTTGCTGGGAGTCACAGTAGGAGATTGGGGAAATGAACACATTATATGAGAGTTATACCTCGGATGCCAGAAAAAAAAAATTTATATCTTGATACATTAATGGGCGCGGAGGGGGTGGGAGGCCAGACATCAGAATTAAGGTATAGACCTCCTTTTGTGTTTGCATAGTTTAGCGCATTTTTCTACTTTGTAATAATGATCTGTCATCCTGTTTGGTTGCGCACTGCTGGAAAACGGTCTTGTGACCTGAAGTGTCTCGGACAGAGTATGGTGTACTGTTTCTTTGTTCTTTCTATCGAACTGGGTGGGAGTGGAGCGACAGAGAGGGTGGGGGGGGGAGGATCATTATCCACACTGCCGCACGCTCTTCCAGCCCCCCCCCACCCCACCACCCTCCTCTTGATTCTTGATGGCCGGGATCTCCTCATCGGCATCCCCCCTCCCCCACACCCCGTTCCGCACCACCTTTGTCAACACCAGCATGCACAGCCCACACTGGACTCAACACTGGATCGTGCCTGCTGAAGTCTACGCCTGCCCTTTTATTTCTTGTTTAAATCTGGTATTTTGGGGCCAGCGCTGGGGTTAGGTTTTATAGTTTTCTTGCATTATAAGTACGTGTGCTCCCTATTCATTTGTATTTTGAGTGGCTGGTTTGTTCCATTTATTTATGTTGCTTTGTCTTCCACCCCAGTATTCATTGCCTTTCATAATAAACCATTATTTGTAAGAAATGTTTTTCTGCCTTCTGCCTTCCTTTGCAAACATCTGCCATTTTCGGTTTTATTTGAGCGCTCCTTTGGGGGAATAACACAATTCTTACAATCTATGAAACGGAGTGTGAATTCAAAGATCGTTTGGGTCATTTGCAGATGTCTTTTTACCTCCGGCTCAGAGGGTCTGCGTGAGTTGGACCCTGACGCAACAATTGAGTCAGGAGTAAGATATTGGACCTCTGCTCAAATCCCATTCTGACTTGACAACTGGTGTCAGGATTGGGATTGGCCCAAGTTTCCCAGGAAAAATTACAAAATTTAAGTGCAAAAAGCATGGTTTGGCTGTGGCAAAATTTAAAAGAAATATTTTCAAATTCGGGTGTGCAAGAGAAATGAACAAGATGGTGGACATCCATGAAGTGGCGGAGGACACGAAACATGATCAGAGGCGTGACCGAGGTTGGGGGGGGGGGGGGGGAGGTGGTGGCTAGCAGCGAAGAGGCTAGGATAAGAACCTCCCTCACTCCTGCCGTCCTGCTGCTTTATTATTTTCTTTGCACTCAATGAAGTTACACACTTGTGCACATTCCGTAATCTTTTCTTCACTCAATATAATTGTCCAAACAGTCGAAAAAGTTAATTTACTGCTTGGCAATTTCACATTTTCTTGTGTAAATTTGGAGGAGGTAGCAGAGCCTTGCCAAAAGTAAATATGCTGAGAAGAATCGCGAGTTTCTTAAAATTTTCAGATTTCACTCCATATTTCGAAACTTAGTCTACGACCTCCGGTCCTAAAATCCGAAGACAGATTTGGATTATATACTTTAATTGGTCCATGAGAAGCCATCGTGGAGAATCACATCATCATGCATAAAATAGCTTCATGCTCCTAATTTGAAAACTATAGCACCACAAAAGTGATGTGTACAGTGATTCATAGGTATGAAGATCAGGCATTTGATGATACGAGTGAGGAAAGTGAAAAAATAAATTCTGAGTGCTTTATTGTACAGAAACCGTTGTGATTTGTTCCAAGGCAAGGCATTTTTGAGCAGGCCAAAACAAAATGGCAGCTTTTTAAGACCCTTGCGAGGTGACAGTAGGCTGACCAAGATGGTGTGCCACCATCTTGGTAAGGCTTGTTATGGTTTTTGATGATGAGCACCCTGTTAATTGTCTTCAAAAGGGGTGTTCAAATTTACCCAAATACCCAGTTTTTATTCTTCCATTAGTAGGCATGCAACTGATGTTGACCATGTAACCTTTGTTTGACAGCGTCACAGGGCTGAGGCCTCTACATTGGAGGTGACACTTTAGTGTAGGACTTTAGATCCATTGGAGATTGGGGGAGTGCTCGTCACACTCCACATATTTCGATTCACCAGCCAATCGCATCACGTGCCTTCTGTTTGAATGGTTTGCATTAGCAGGAACAATCGTCTGGGTGGCAGAAGGATGGTTGTTGTTTGTGGATTATGCGGTTTTACCGTGTGAGACATAATCAAAGCTCTTTATAACCACTCACAAATTCACTAGCATGGTGGTGGCTGAACTGTTGGGGTGGCTGGCTTAAGATCTGAGGGTCTTGAGCTCAAGCCCCTCAGCTGTTAAATTAACAGCAGGCAGGTTGACTAAGCCTGTCATCCTTCCGAGGTCGGTGAAATGAGTACCAGCGTGCTGGTAACAGGGGCATTGCATCAGCAGCACAGCCGCACCCTGAGAAAAATGATGCAGCCAAGCAGCCAGAGGCTGCAACCAAATAAGAAAATATAAAAACCCATTTATTCACTCGCTGATATAAATGTTTAAGGTCGCGTTGACTAATGTCGGACGTCGCGCCGAGGGTCTTTGATTCTCGTGATTAACCAAACGATGGACGGATTTACACTGCGTTCATAATTTACACTGTTCAATAACCATTTGCTCTCCCCCAAAGATCACTCAAATCTAAACCAAATTTAGCGGTTGTTCCGAATGCTCGTGAAGGCAGAAGATGGGAAAAATATTACGAAGGATGAGGATAGACAAGACACTATAAATAAATGGAACAGATCTGGTGGTTGAGACAAATGAATAAGGGAAGAAGGGAACACAACTTAAAATACAAGAAAACTACACCCTGCTGATAGCACCAAAATATTGATTCGCAGAGCAAAGGGATGGAAACATGGGTGTGGATTTGAGGCAGGCCCATTGATCCTGGTGCCACCACAATCCGTGGTCGTGCAGGCTGTTGAAAAGATGGTGATGCAATGTGATGGTCGGGAGATCGCATCTGCGATCTCTCACCTGTCCGTCCATGGAAAGAGATAAAGCAGAGACAGCGTCTGATGTTTCCTTGAAGGTCAACCCTCTCACGTGTATGCTCGTACATGGCTTTTATAACATTCGGGCCTGCCTTTCAGCACGGCAGATCCCTCTCTTTGGCTGCCTACTGATAGTGGGTGGCACTACCTTTCAGGCTGTCCCACCCCTCCCCAGGGCTCCACAACTCAATTATCCAACCTAACCTGCAGCCGTTAGCCAAACAGCCTATGTTGTTTCCATTCTAAATGTGTCGCACTATCTCCCTTTGTTATCAAACCCTCCACCTGGTCTTGCTTGTACAGAAGGCCCACACAATACAACCTTACCCACAACTTCCTGATAGTTTCCAAGCACAACCTCCTCGGTGCACGTTTTACAATGCAACTTGCGAGTACCTCTGACAGATCCCTCTTACGAACTTAAATAAAATCTACTTGACCACACAGACCAAACTATTCTTTGCACATTCTAATTATGGATCCCCACCCCTGCCACATAACAGTACCTTCTAGGTATTCTTTCTTCTCTCTCCTCTCTTCTCTCTTCACTCTTCACTCTTCTCTCTTCACTCTTCACTCTTCATTTCACTCTTCACTCTTCACTCTTCACTCTTCACTCTTCACTCTTCACTCTTCACTCTTCACTCTTCACTCTTCACTCTCACTCTTCCCTCTTCCCTCTTCCCTCTTCCTCTTCCCTCTTCCCTCTTCCCTCTTCCCTCTTCCCTTCCCTCTTCCCTCTTCCCTCTTCCCTCTTCCCTCTTCCCTCTTCCCTCTTCCTTCTTCCCTCTCCCTCTTCCCTCTTCCCTCTTCCCTCTCCCTCTTCCCTCCTCACTCCTCACTCCTCACTCCTCACTCCTCACTCCTCACTCCTCACTCCTCACTCCTCACTCCTCACTCCTCACTCCCTTCTATCGAGTGCAGCCTGTGGCTGTGGTTGCATCATGGTTTGGACGTGGCTATGCCGCTGATGATGTCCCCCTTACCAGTACACTGGTGCTCATTTTGCCGACCTCGGAAGGATGACAGGCTGAGTCAACCTCCTGGTGTATTTTAATTCAGCGGCCAACGGGGCTTGAACTCAGGACCAGGATCCCAAGCCGCCACCCTAACCACTAAGCCAACACCAGGCTTTCTAGGTATGCTAGAAAGCTGAAATGTGGCATACTGATGCAACTCGAAGCCAGTATCCCAGGAAAATTCACAAAACTGTCGGAAAATATCCGCAACAAAAATATGCGTAGATAAAAATTGGCTGGTGCAGCCTCGCTCTGCTAATGGCGGGGTCACATGAACCAAGACATTGAGACATCACGTGATCTTGCATTGGCACGATCACTCCCTGAGGGAGGTCGTGTTTCTCAGTTTTATGGCGTTATGATTAGAGAAGCGCCTGTGAGTTTTTGTCGTTTACGGACGATGTGCAATGAGTGGTCGGAAGTCGTTTATCCTTTTCAGATGGTGGACTGTGTATATTTTAAGGCACGGCATGCTTAAATATAAAGTCAGACCTCTGTGTCAGGCACCTTGGTTATAACAAACATTCAGAACATATTTTCATCATTGCATATTTCCCTTTATTCACGGTACACAGCACGGGAAATTAGCCCGGAAATAAAGAAAGGTCGCTTTGTCCTGGCAAATTCAAATTGGATGCAAGGCCATACGTTTTAAAATCCTCCAATAACTTGATGAAATGAATTGTGCAAAATATCAGGAGAAACAATTTACGTACATGATTTTATTCTTCCCTGCGTTTTTGCATTGCTCTGGCGCTGAAGTTCGCCACACCACGCACTATGCCGCCGAGGAAGAGGTGTGTGTTGGTGTCCAGTTGGAGTGTAACCTCCGCCTCTTAAATGTAAACATTATATTTGTGAAAATGCCAAAATATTATAAAAAGTTTTCAAAAAAAAAAGTTTTGCGGTCACGTGGGTGTACATCTGCCTTGGTCAAGTAGTCCCACGATCCTTTGTTTGGGCTGTATCCTCTTTTTCATGGCTGACATCAAGTAAGTGATGCAGCACTTTTATCTTTTTTTAAAGCTGCCAAAAATATGACAATCACTGTTTTCCACTATGGAATTAGTTCCTGATCCACCCCTTTTTTCTTATCTTGCTTATCTTATTTATTGATATCCCCTGCCTCCCCAGCCCCCCCCCCCTTACCACACACACACCACACACACACACACACCACACACACACAACACACACACACACACACACAACACACACACAACACAACACACACACGGCCCATTCCTCCCAGAAAGTGTAATGGGGGCCTTTAAAAATAAGCTTTCAAGAACCTTTTATTCTCTACTGCTGACAATTTCCAATTTGTTTATTACTGTTGTAAATCAAGTTGTCATATTGTTTGGGATCTGCAGCTGGAGACAAACAGTGGTGAGAACTGGTGGAGAGGACAAACCTGGACTTGCCAAGCTGAGCAGCGGTGTTTCATTGGAGCTGATGAACGGCCTGGCAGCTGGGTGCACACAGCCACATTGGGGAGCGTCGGTAACGTATCCGCCACTTGTTTCCGACGTCACGCTCCACAGCTCGGGGATGGGCGAGGAGAATCGACGGGCCTATATATTCGGCCCTCCTCATCCTCTACTTGAGCAGGCCCCTCCTGTCGGTTCCATTGCCCCTCGTGGTTCGCTGCCCAACGAGTGCATTCCTGGCTCGATGCATGGGTACAATCTTCCCACCACCACCTCAACGATTCCTTTATCGCTTGCTGATCATCTCAATTCGAGCAGCACTTTTCCCAGGTTATGAACTGCTCATGATCACTTTCCTTTTATTTTGTGCACAGTGTTTCACCCTCATCTATTTTTCTTACATGCAGAACCATCTACTGTATGCTTTCCTCAACCTGTATGGATGTTTATCGACCAATACTCAGAACACTTGTCTTAGATACAGGACAACTTAGCTTCACTTCACATCCATTGTCATTTCATGCTTATTATAAACAGAAATACTCGTGTCATCTGTTGGTGCCAATTCTTGTCGAACTTATACCTCCCTCCACATGTAATAACCGAAGCCAGATCGAACTTGTAATGTTCTTATTATTTTACTTGTTTAGAGCACAAAATGTCTCCTCAAATTAGTCTGGGCTATAACCACCCATCTTCACCTACCTCTTCCAGGTGCGGAACTTCATCTCACACTCATCCTCATCTCACCCTCCATGGTGCTGAACCACCCATCATATCCTCACCCTATGCAGGTGCAGAGACACCCATCCTTATCACTCTGTCCTCATGTCCAGAACCACCCATCCACAATTCTCAAGTAGTGGTGGAATGATCTGGAGGTACGTTATTTTTGATGGCGGTAACGTCACTGAGAGAAATACCGGTATATGAAAAGACGTTTTGACCCAGCATGCGTGTGCCTCATTCTGATGATCCATATTAAGCACTGAGCGAGGGAGGTAATAATTGTCAGTATTATTACAGGTGCATGTGAGTGGTGGGTCGTACCTGCTATAATCACAGGTGTGAGGGATAGAGTTGATCGGTTTAACTGAGGTAAGGTTAATGTTATTTTGTAATGTGTTGTAACTTCAATGATTGCATTGCCTCTGCTTCTGGATACCTGAGTTATGGTCATGGGTTCCTGATGAAACCTGGTGGTAGAAAATGTTTGTGCTGTGTTTGTGTGGTGTCTGCTTGGAATGCAGAGTAGCTGCTAAGGAAGGTGTTAAATATGTAGTGAGTGATCAATGGGGAAGGTGAAGAATGGTGGTTAAAAAAAAAAAATTACATTCAGATTATTGACACTAATTTAATTACCATGCAGATGATCAGCTTGGAACTTTCCATCATCGTGGTTTCAACCCTTCAATCTCAAATCTTCTATCTATCCACAACTTTGTGTCCGGAAGTCATCCAATCAGGGAGACGGAGAAATATAGGGATATAGTAGCTCAGAGAGAACACTTTCCTCTACCAGGTACTCATCCATCCATCCATCCATCCATTGGGACCATACTCTGTGCAGAGCATTGGTGCTGCCTTAGCAGTCTCCTGGGCTATTGGGCACAATCCTGGACGGGTCACCACTCTGACACAGGACACCAGCAAGTTGGTACTCAATTTTGCCAACCTCGGAAGGATGACAGGCAGAATCAACCCCACCTGGTATTAATTCAACAGCCAAGCGGGATTTCAACTCAGGACCCTTGGATCCCAAGCCCACCACCCTAACCATTAAGCCAGCACCAGGCATATTTATATACATGTATCCAATGCTCTCAAAATCATTTTTTCTTCTCTTTTATTTGTTTATTTTTATTTTTACAGAGGACTCCACATTGTGGCACAGGCAGATTGCATCTGCATCATATTCTGCTAATCTGGAATCGATTTGATGTTTGTCAGACAACTGAAAATCTTAGTCTCATCCTGTTGTCAAACGGATTGTCAAACGAACCCACTGATGTATTTGCATGGTCACGTAATGGACGAGGTCATCTCTTGAGAGTATTGGTTTTACCATCAGCCATGACCTCTCCTGGGGCAATCAAATCGCTAATCTGACCTCCAAAGCCAGCGACAAAGCCAAAGCCAACTACAAGGCATCATCTGTCTAAAAGCTCCGTCATTTATTGAAAAGTCATAACTACTTACAGCCTTTGGCCATTGCTCAATGGAGTACTGCTCTCCACTACGGGCTGGTGTCCCAGCATCACATCTGTCTCTGTCTCTGTTTCTGTCTCCTGGAATCTGAAGAATCTGAAGCCTTCAAATTTATTGGAATCTCCCATGATGATGCCGAAGCATAAGGTCTGTTGCTTTCACATTGCAGGTCAGTCGGTGGTGTCTATTTTTCTTTTTAACCTGTTCTTCTCCAGCATCGCTCCTTCTGCTCTTTCAGTCCTCCATCCCTCCCCAGCAATTCCAGAATGCACTTGTTCTTCCAGTAAAAATCCAGGATGACTGCACACATTAATTCCTTCATTCATTGCTTCTTCCATCTATGGAACCATCTTCCAGAGGTCATTATGTCCTATTCTTCCTTCCAGGGCTTCAAGCAGACAGTGCATTATCATCTCGTGTCATCCCCATTCCCTATCCATATTTCCTACCTCCATTAAACCCTTTCCTAACACAACCGTCTTACTTGCAGGTTGCTGTTTCCTCCCGTCGTCTCCTCTTTACTTGTTCGTTCATACCCTTGTTTGTTGTGTCCAACTGTTGCCCTGCTGCTCCACTGTACATTTGTTGTTTATTTTTTTTACCCTCTATTACCTTGTTCTCCCATAAGTCGAGATTTTGTATCCAACAAAAAGAAAATACAAGCCGGTAGGCGACGAGGGATGCGCTAGGATCGAAGCGCTGGATACGATGCTTTTCATTCTGACCGATCCACCGAGAAGATTTATTGCCAAGACGTATTGGTTCACATACAATTGTTCCTCTGCCTGGCAAGATTTTTCCTATTGCGTATTTTGCCAACTGGCACTCCTCAGAGTGGAGATGGAGGGAAGTGTAAATGACAAACAGACGGAAAACCCGATAAACTTCTCTCAATGCTCTTGTTTGACCACACTCCTGAGCCACGCCCACTTTTTCATAAGCCACGCCCACTTTCCATAAGCCACGCCCACTTCCTATCCACTCCCACTTTTCATCAACCACATCCACTTTCCCTAAGCTCCGCCCACTTTCCTAAGCCCCTCATTAAAAATGACGTTAAATAGACGCCCTATTTTTGAAGGACGACCATTTGAAAAATAAAACCTAAATCAAAAATCGGCTCAAGTTAAAAATTTTCTAAATATCTCGAAGTGTTAATTCCGAAGTCTCGTTTCTCCACATTCAAAACTGTTGAACAAGTATTGAAATAGTGAACGCGGTTTTTCGGCTGCTGCATAGCAACGGGTGGTTGCTTAGCAATGAAACTCAAACGCCCACACTCCCAGCGCATATGGCACCTGGTCGCCAAGTTTCATCGAAATCGGTTTGCTGGCTTGTGCTGTGGAGCTCGCGTTGCAGACACGCATGCACACACACACACACACACACACACACACACACACACACACACACACAACACACAACACACACACAGACGGAAAACCTGACAATAAGGGATCTCTAGCGAATCCAATAAAAGCACAGTCAATGAAGAATCGCACTGAGATACTGCTCCCCTTGTATAGCAAAAACTGGAGTGAGGAGACCTATTCTGGAGTGAGCTGGTTTTACGCACGACCCACGACTACTTTGGCCTTCGGGGAATTTTATATATCCGATATGACCAAGTCATCATCAGAATTGAACCGCCTACCTTCCAGACTCAGAGACCAGACTCATACCAGACCAAAGAAAAAAATTCCACCAAGTCAGGTTATTTACTTCGGTGAAATGAAATTAAACACTTGCGTTCAAATTGAACATCACCCACTTAAAAAAAAAGCCACTGCTGGCTGTATCTCCAATCATCCCTAGGGCTGAACTCTCGTTTGTAGAGAAGTTTGCAAACTCGTTCAGGAATGTGTTCACTTTCCTTTTACAGTTACTTTCTTTTCTCAAAACCAACATTTTCAAATGAGGTTGTGAGTTGAACTCACCACCCGATCATGCAGTATATAAAAACCACCTTTCCTCTTGTTAAGAAGAACAACGTTTGACTCCTTCAAAGATAACTGGTACTCTTCTTCTTATTCTTCTTCTTTTGTAATGCCTGTTTTATGGAAGTCAATTTCCCTTTTACTTCCCTCCATTCTTTCCTCTGTACTCTTCCCTTTCCCGCAATTTTATTTTTTCTCAATTCTACCTTTTTTTCTTGCCCTTGCACATCCAATCTGTAGACCTTCTGCAGGAGGTACTGCAAGAGTAGAACCATCTGCTGTCCAGAGGAAGTTGAGATTGTGAACTTGCAATTGGACAGCCAGCTTAACATCCCCTTTTCTTTGAGAAATAGTATATTGCTCTTTATCAATATGAAAGTCTCTAATATGATTTGTTTTCCACAGTAATTAGCCTGTAACTAGACAACTCAGAGGTGAGCACAATATCACTGTGCCTATCCTGTTAGTGTTGGTCCTTAATTTTTCACCATATCTGTTGATGTCCTTGTTTTTCACACAAAAGCATAATAACATCTCTTTAATTCGTTTTTATTGTTCATGCAATAAAAGTTTCTTTCACTTTCTACAGGATGCATCATTACAGTGGCAATGGAGGTGGTGGAACACTCGTGCGGAGTGGTGGTAGCTGTGGAAGCAATGGTAGGGCTGTTGTTGGCCTTCCAACAACAGCTTCTTATTATGATCCACGTGAGGATGGCTCCATGACTCTCGCCCATCCAGGAAGTGTTTCAGGCAGGGCGCATCGCATTCCACCAAGCCTGCTTGACCACTTTGAACGTCAGCTGCCTGGACATGGACGTGATGGCTTCCGCACATTGCAGTACCAGCGGCTCACCCTGGAGCAACGTAGTCATAGTGCTGGGCGTATCCGCCATCTGGTGCACTCGGTCCAGCGCCTCTTCACCAAATCTCATTCTATGGAAATGCCCGGAAAGGGGATTAATGCGGGTCTACGTGGGGGTTTAGATACTCATGGCCGACGACATGGTAAATTTGGCAAAGAGCGAAAAGTTGAGGGTCGGCATTCTCGCAGTGTCTCTGGAGGAAAGGGGGGATCCTCTGGAATGGTACAGGTTGGAACAGGAGGGGGCTGGTGGAACTCTGATAGTAACCTTAACCACCATCATCGCCACCATTCTACTGGGAGTGGAGGTCTTTCTGGGATTGGGGTGACGAGCCCCAGCATTGGTTTGGCAACTGGAATGGGCCTGCCCAGCCAAGCTTCAGCAATGGGAATGGCCAGCTCTTCCGGAGGTCTTGGAAATTCTTCATCTGGTGTGGGAATGACGAGCTCCACCTCTGGCCTTGGGATTTCCACCACATGCTCTGGAATGACACTCGCAGGATCAGCTGGAGGGATGGTCATACCAGCTTCAGGTCCAGGGTATGGTCCTTCTGCACTCACCATGGCACCATCTGGAACCAGAATGGTGATGCCTCCCTCCTCAGGATGCAATTTGGGAATGCCGGTCTCAGAGGGAGGTGTGTCCATGACGGGGACAGCTTTGGGAATGGGCATCATGAGCTCGTCAAGTGGGCTGGGTCAACCGGACTTGCCCTCATCCTACTACATTGATCCCACGACTGGGGCAATGACAGAGTGCGTTCTGAAACCTCAGCTCAGTGCCATGCAGTGTCTCGGCTATGATGACCTGCCACCGTCTATGGGTGTTGGATCACAATCACTCGTTCCAAACATGTCTGGTGAACTTTTGCCTGATGATAGGATGGTGAAGCATAGTGGATGGCCTACAATGACCATGAACAAGGCTGCAGAAGTCTTCCGCAAGTCGTCTCTTGGCTTCGGAAAGCCATCCGAGCATGCAGGCTGTCACCTGCTGCAGGTCAGTCATTACAAAAGTACTTCTTATGAAAGTGGCATCTATGTTTTGTTTTGGCAAGTAGTAGTTCTATAATTGGCATGGGATCCACTTGATGATTTGTCTTTATTTAAGATTTGTAAATTTTGTGCACCATAGTGGACCTAGTGTTGAGGTGTGCAACAAACTGTTTACTTACTTGTGACCGATGTGAACGAATCGATTCTTATTTGCATAGCTTTTGTACTTTTCCAGATCCCACGAGGTGGCTGGGACTCCGTGGCTGAGGGAGGCTCCGACAATGACATCCCATGCCGGCGGATGCGTAGTGGCAGCTACATCAAGGCTATGGATGAAGAAAGCGAAGGTGACCTCGAGGGGGTACTCCAGCAGACTGACCAGGAGGAAGATGAAGAAGAGGAGGAAGAAGAGGAAGAAGAAGAGGAAGATGAAGATGATGATGAAGAGGATGAAAGGGATGATTTGTATAGTGGGGGTGAGTCACAACTCGAGCCGAGATGGCGGGATTCGTGCCGTGAGGGCTCGGGTTACGGGCGACACTGGCAGGAAACCGACGTCTTGGAAAATATTTCTCCTCAAGGAGCATCGCGTCGGGCAAGTTATCTCAAAGCAACTGGACAGAAATCTTTGAGTGAGAGTACAGGTTACAGGTAAGCTATTTTATAATTATCTCTGTTTAAACTGTATAATTAATTAAATATAAATTAGGACATGTAATGTTTTGAGTTGAAAATGGTATTTCACTTTGGCCCTGGTGCTGCATTATGTATCCACACTGTGCTTATATGTGGTACCTCTTTTTGTCACATTTGTGGGTGTATGCTCCAGTAACAGCTGCGAGCGTCTTAACCATCATTTTCACATTTGTATCTCGATAAGTAAGCATTTCTTAATTGGCAAGAAATTGAATTATTTTAGCAGTATGCCACTTTATTCACCGATGTATTGTGGGTCTGTGCATGAATCACGTGTTATTGATGGGGAGGTGTCTGATAGAGTTCGTTCTAAAAATGGACGTTCTAGCTCATCTAGCTCACTGGCTACCCCAGGATGAGCACATACTCCACATATTCCATTGCAGGCTCCACATTGGCTCACCCAAAGATCAACGATGATCCCTGAATATCGACCATTTCTCGACTCCTCATTTAATCATCATAAGGACCTCAATTCAGGGGGGTCTCTTGAAATATACAGTATGTACAGTATATGCAAACAATATACAATGCCTGAAGCTTGGTGTTGGCTTAGTGGTTAGGTGGTGGGCTTGGGATCTTAGGGTCCTGAGTTCAAGCCCCATCTGTCGCTGAATTAACACCAGGTGAGGTTGACTCAGCTTGTCATTCTTCCGAAGTCAGTGAAACGAGTACCAGTGAACTGGTCATAGGGGCATTGCATCAGTGGTGCCTACATAGTTGGTAGCAGTGGCGATGCACTGTTGATCAGAGCCAGTTGAAAGCATGAAATTATGTCACCACAATAAGTGGAATAAAAAAAATAAAAATAAATACAATGCCTACACAAAGTCTACACCCCCTTTGAAATTTTTCACTTTTTGTTGCCTTATAGCCTGGAATTAAATTGCATTAAATCAGACTTTTTCCACATTTATTTACACATCATAACCCACAAATACAAATGAAAAACAAATTCGACAAATTTCAGAAAATTTATTAAAAGTACAAAATTGGAATATCTTGGTTGGATAAAGTGTCCACCCCCCTGAGTTAATAATTGGTGGAATCACCTTTGACAGCAATTACAGCTGTGAGTCTGTTGGGATAGGTCTCTACCAACTCTGCACATGTCGATTGGACGATATTTGCTCATTCTTCTGCACAAAACTGTTCAAGCTCAGTCAAGTTGCATGGCCAGCGTTGATGGTGAGCAATGTTCAAGTCATGCCACACATTTTCGTTTGGATTTAGGTCGGGGCTCTGACTGTGTGTGCCATTAAGTGACATTAATATTTTTGTTCCTTAGCCACTCCAGAGTAGCTTTACCTGTGTATTTTGGGTCGTTGTCATCCTGAAATGTGGACTTCCATCCCAAATCGAGCTTTCTTGCAGAGGACAGCTGGTTTTCCTCTCGGATTTTTCTGTATTTTGCTCCATCCATTTTCTCTTCTATCCTGAGAAGTGCCCCAGTCATTGCTGATGAGAAACATCCCCATAACATGATGCTGCCAGGATCATGCTTCACAGTAGGGATGGTGTTCTTTGAGTGATGTGCTGTGTTGGATTTGTGTCAAACATAATGTTTCACATTTAGGCCAAAAAGTTCCATCTTGGCTTCGTCGGATCACAAAACTTTTTGCCGCATGGCTTCAGAATCTCCGGAGTGTTGTTTTTTTGCACACCTCAAATGGGACTCAATGTGGGCTTTTTTGAGTAATGGCTCCCTTTTTGCCACCCTACCATACAGGCCAGACTTGTGAAGTGCTTGGGATATAGTTGCCACATGCACACAGTGACCAGTCTTTGCCATAAAGGTCTGAAGCTCTTTCAAAGTTGCCATTGGCCTCTTGGGTGGCCTCTCTGATCAGTCTCCTTTCTTAGTCAACCAGTTTGGAGGGATGTCCTGATCTCAGCAGGGGCTTGGTGGTACCACATGCTTTCCACTTCTTAATGATTGGCTTGACTGTGCTCCACGGTATGTTCAAGACCTTTGAAATATTTTTATAACTATCCCCTGATCTCGGCCTTTCCACAGCTTTATCCCAGAGGTCTTTTGAAAGCTCCTTGGCACTCATGGTTGTCTTTGCTGTGAAATTGAAGACCCAGCAGAGGAAACCTACAGGAACAACTGATTTTATTCTGAAATCATCACAATCACTACAATTTAATGCAGGTGGAAGCCAATTAACTTGGTGTGTGATTTCAAAGGTGATTGGTGACACCTGAGCTAATTTACAATTGCAACGATGAGGGGGGTGGAAACTCACCCAACCAAGATATTCTTGTTTTTGTATTTTTAAGAAATTTTCTGAAATTTGTAGAATTTGTTTTTCATTTGGAAGTAGTGGGTAATGATGTGGAAATAAAGGTTGAAATAATCTGATTTAATGCAATTTAATTGCAGGCTTCAAGGCAACAAAAGGTGAAAATTTTGAAAGAAGGTGAAGACTTTCTATAGGCACTGAATGTACAGTATGTTTATATATATGAACATGAATGTGATATAACTTTATATGTGTGTGTATATATGATATAATATAAATGTATATATGTATATGTAGATGTGTGTATATATATATGTATAGTGTGTCTAATATAATATATATATATATATATATAATAATATGATATGTGTGTATAATATATATATATATTGAATGTATGTAAAAATATACATATATATATATATGTGTGTGTGGATCTATTTGTATAACAAAATACTATATATATATATAAACCGCGTAGCGTGCGCCTGTAATCCGGCTACTCGGAGGCTTGGGTTGGAGGATCGCTTGAGGACGGGAGCTCTGCGCTGGGCAGCGCTATGAGAGGGTGTAGGCAGCCTGGAATCATGGCGAAACCCAATCCTTAACCCTGTGTCGTAAGAGGCGACCAGGGTTGCGTCAGGAAGGGCATCCGGCGTAAAACCTGTGCCAAATCATATGCGGATCATAATGTGATGATCTCGTGTGGCGACCCCTAAACGGAGCAGCCGAAAGACGAACAACAACATATACTGATATATATATAATATATATATATATATATATATATATATATATATATATATATATATACTGTATATAATATATATATATATATTATATATTTGTTATATATTATAATATATTTCTGTATGTTTATTGTGTATATATATATATATGTGTTGTGTGTGGTATATGTATACATATATCTATATATGTAGTGTGTTATACTGTATATGTATAATTATGTATATATATATATGTCACAGGGTGTCCATAAAGTCTCTTTACAATTTTAAAATTTTATTACAAAAGCAAATGAATAGATAAATTTGTGGAAATTATTACAAAATGAGGAGTTGATATTGAAGTTTTTTTGCCTCATTTAATACACTTCTATATGGGCACCATTAGTTGCATGAAGCACATCAAGTCGGTATAAATTATAGAGAATTATGGACACCCTGTATATTCAGATATAATATATATATATTATATATATATAATATATATATATATATATAATATACATACATATACAGATCTATATATAAATATACAGATCTATATAATATATATATATATATAATATATATATTATCTTTCTTTCGCTGCTCCCGTTAGGGGTGGCCACAGCGGATCATCCGTATGATCCGCATAGTGATTTGGCACAGGTTACGCCGGATGCCCTTCCTGACGTAACCCTGGTCGCCTCTACGACAAGGCATATGGTACACCTATTTAACCGGGCATACACCGGGCTCAGTACACTGGTACTCACTTCGCCGACCTCGGAAGGATGACAGCTGAGTCAACCTCCTGGTGTGTATTAATTCAAGCAGCCAACGGGGCTTGAACTTAGGACCTTTTGGATCCAAGCGCTACCCTAACCACTACGCCAACACCAGCTATCTATCTATCTATATATCTATCTATCTACTATCTATCTATCTATCTATCTATCTATCTATCTATCTATCTATCTTCGTATATATATGTATGTATGTATGTATGCATGTATATAATGTATATATGTATGTATGTATATATGTATATGCATATATATATATTATCTGTATATGTTTGTGTATGTATTATATGTGTATGTATATGTGTATGTATGTAATATATATATATTATATATATATATATATATGTATGTATGTATGTATGTATAACATATACTGTATGTATATATACGTATTGTAAATGTATGTGTATATATGTATGTATGATATATATATATATATATATTTATGATGTATTATATATATATATATATATATGAATTGATGATATATATATATATGTTGCTTATATATATATATATATATATAATATATATATAATTATAATATATATGAAGACCACAAGGGGAAAACCAGAGATGTCAGATAAGTCAATTTTGAAAGAAACGAAAAACAAAGTTTCAAGACTTTTGTGTGGCTGTTAATAACTGTCATATAGATTTCTTTTCCAGTAAAAGGAAGAGTATCATTGGCCGATCAAATAAGCATGTAGCATTTGCCAAGCTTCTGTGTTATTTAATTAAGAGCAAAGAACGAATCAATGTTGCCAACTGACATCACTGGTTATCCCTTGTAAAATGCCATGCAATTTAACCCAGGGAGTGTGAGCAAAATTCATGCTGTGGTATACATACGTGAAAACTGGTCTACTCATATTTTCGTATCATTGTATTCTACTCTTTTTTAGTTACAGTTATTATCTTTCTTTTTTTCTAGTTTTTATTATTTCTTTTATTCATTTTCCATATAATTTCTATTTTAATACTTTTGTCTATTTGTTTCCAATTGTTTATATGTTCTTTTTCATTTTTTTATATAGTTGTCTTCTGTTTCATTCATTTTTTCTCTTGACTTTCTTTTTTCATTGTTGTTATTAATTTCTTTCTTTCATTTCTTTATTATTATCGTGGGTGTCATTTTTATTTATTTCTTTTTTACATTTTTTATTTATTCTTTTGCATTCTTTTATTATTTCTTTTTTTCATTTGTTCAATACTTTACCCACGAGGATTCTCCATTCTTACTTCGTTACTACTAAGTATGATTGGAAACCGGGAGGAAACCAAGATTTAACCACCCCCGCCGATAGCCGAAGCTCAAACCTCAGTGACTCCCTTTCCCATATCACAACCTAACCGCAGGTTGGCATGTCGCCGCGTGGTCTGCTCCGAGTACATCGAAACTGAGTGAATGGCGGTAACTCAACGGGCTAACTCCATTAAAGCACGTACGGCGTCTTAGGGTTACCCATAACAGTCAAACAAAAGGTGTGACACAGCCCTTAACACAAATATAATATCTCTGAACAACACGGACCCAATACTATTAACCACATTTTAGCCCATCCCAGCAATGGATATGCTATCAGAAGGGTATTCAAAACGCTTTGGGCGTAAGCCCGAAAATCAATAAGTCATAACCTTGCTACTCCAGATCCCAATTTTAAAAAACCCATTACACCCTATGTTTTTTCAATAATTCTAAACCTAGCATCACTATTTGCACATCATCAAATCCTGCACCAGAATAATGCAATCCAAACTGCATTCCCTAAGCCAATAATTGAAATCTCTTGACATATGCCCAGGCAAAAACAAACCTGCACAACAGAATCATCAAGAACTGACACACGCCCGCATGCAAGATTGCTCGGAATACCTGTCACCTATGGCGTAGCAGCGAGGCGCTGCGCTACTCCCGCTTTTCGGAGCAACATAATCAAACATCACTAAAGCCAAAATATATCAACATCGTGCATACGACCAGACGGAAGACAGACGCAGCAGATAATTCAAACCATGCATCCACTGCAGCAGTATAATCAAACGCGTGGCACACCAGCAACGGTGATAATTCAACAACACGGTTACTGGGTAGCCACACACCCCTCTTAGCGATTATTACAATAGCCTTTTCAGGCTCATTACTGACGAACACTTGTTTGCTATTTCATCCCTCGACGCCACGCTAATAGCTTTATACCATATAAATTATTTATCACCGTGCCGTTTATTCGTTAAATAATTATTTAAGAAACCACCTTATGCTTGCCAAACTATCTTGAACTAATCAAGTGCCAAACCTTAGCACAGCCACTGATATATATTTATAAAAGTACATCCTCTGTTGCTTCCCCCTTGTCTCATAAATTTTATATAATGTTTTGATATATGTATATATATAGTATATTATGTATCTAGTTTATTATTGTATAATTATATAATATAATATTATGATATTATATATGTATGTATTTATTGTATGTATTGTAATACTATATATATATATATAATATTAGTTATATTTATAATAGTATGTATATATGTATGTATGTATGTAAGGCGACCAGTGTCGCTTAACCCTACCTAACGCCAAAACTTCAACCGCGTGACCTAGCTCTCCACCATGGAATCGGAGTCTACCTAATACCACGTGCTTTAACCACCGGACCACCCCGTACGCCTTGTCCGAACCGTAATCCTCTTCCGATCTGATTCATTTCCGATCAGATCAGCCGAGCACAACTGCCAAAAGGATCACGCTAGAATGAAATGGACTGTGGTAATAAAAGACCGCTAGACTTAATCTCGAACCATGCTGCCAAATAAAAAGACAAGGCGAGCTGAACATTCCTAACTGATAATTATTTATTCACAAGTGAGAGAAAGCACTTGCACAAACCAAAGTTTATTTGTCGGTGTTAATGACAGGGAAAGATGAGAAGATTTTCAAATTTACAAGCAAACTTACAAAGCAGAACAGATGCTAGACTTACCAGGATTAATACCAAGCAACAATCACAATAAAAGATCTTATACAGGCTTACTTAACGGAACAGCGCCAACAAACTCTCAGACACAGCACTCAGACAAAGTAAACCCATTGTGAGGACTTGAACAGCATGGAAAGTCGGATCTGCAGTAGCAAGAGTTACAGTTCTCGAACGCTGAGCGTTTTCGGGAGGGATGCTCCGTGCGGCTCCCGGCAATGGTTGAGTTGTTCGGCCACAACGTACGTGTGAGATCGTTCATTGCAGAGTAGGAGAGTATCAGTCGAGAAGGAATGCGGCAGCTCCAAAGGGAGCGAAGAAAATACGAACAGCAGTAACAAGCTGCATCAGATTACCAGCACAGAAACACTACACATACCAGCAGCCTTCTCCCGCGAATTGACGTCTTAATCGGAGAGATAAGGAACAGAAACGGCAGACAAAGCTTGGTCAACAGCAAGGGGCTACACTCTGTCGCGAACAAGTAGCAGGAACACTCACTCACAACTACTCCAACCCTTTTCAATTCCTTCATCTCAATTCTCCTCCAATTCTCATTCTGCAATTCTCTTTCCAACCAACCCAACTACCTTCGCAACCACTTCAACCAACCACCTTCGACTACCTTCGCACCACTTCAACCAACGCAACTCGACCACCTTCGCAACCACTTCAACCAACCAACTTCGACCACTTCACTGCTAGAATTGCTCCGTACTTTATACACCCAGGTTCGGGAGGAGCCATTTCGAAACCAGATTCATCGTCGATCCAGCATCCCGATTACCGCCCTTCACGTGGTCTGCCTTTCTGACTGGGGTTTCACGCAGACTCTGTATGGTCCGCCCACGCCGCCATGTCTGCCTTTGGCAAGTGATGTGGTACGCTGCAGCGTTTGTCCAGCCAACTCGGGATTTTACTCAAAAGCGAGAGTCTCGGTGATGGTGTACGCTGTGCGCAGCGAAACAGAGGGTAGCAAGCGAGATAATCACCGTGGATCGTAAAAGAGGAATAAAATAAAAGGAGAAAAATGATTTATTGATCCTAACTAATAGCCCATCGCAACACACTCCCTTGTCTTCCCACTAACAAAAGTAGGGACCTAACTACACATATATTAATTGAATAACTGACTCACGACAACTATCTGTTGTATGCATGCTTTGAGAACCGCAACATATGTACATATATATGTGCATATATATATACATACAATACATACATACATACAATACATATATATACATATATACATATAACATCTATACATATATACATAATACATATATACTAATATAATAATACATTCATATATACATATATACATATATATATCTACATATATACATATATACATATATACATACATACATATATACATATATACAATATACATATATTACATATATACAATTATACATAATAACATATACATATATACTATATATACATATATACATATAACATACATAAACATATATACATATATCATAATTAACATACATACATACATATATTACATATATACATATATACATACATACAACATATATACATATATACATATATACATACAATACAATCATATATACATCATATACATATATACATACATACATACATACATACATATATACATATAAACAATATATACATACATACATATAATACAATATACATATATACATATATACACTAATACAATACATACATATATATCATAAGTCATAATAGCATATAATACATAATATACAGTATATACATATAACATAATACATAATACATATATACAATATACATATACATAATACATATATACATACATGATATACTTATATACATACATACATACAATATATACATATATACATATATACATGACATACATATACATATATACATATATATCCATATCCACTTTGCTTCTAAGCTCTTCCATTATTAATTTAAACTTCTAGTATGGGTATAAATATATTTTACCTTTCCCTTCCTGAAATCTATTTTCTTGCCAGCCTTACTCATCACAATAATCTTCCGTTCTCTGCTTAAGTACTTTCTCCACCCTCCACTGACCTAAAAAAAAGTCTGAATTCCTTCCTCAATTCCCACTGCAAACCTTTTCGAGGAAATTGGGACCATACTCTGTGCAGAGCGTTGGTGCTGCTTTCGCACTCTCCTGCAAATCTTGCTGCCCCCTTTCTATTTAAAATTCGGCCATCATTCTGGACACACTCACTCTGTCCCTGAAATGATTCCCACTGCTTCTTCTATGTAAAACCTTCCTCCCTACACCATTCTTCCAGCCTTTGGTTGACTTCTGTTTCTCTGCTCATAATTTCTATGTCGTTTCCTTTTCATGGGAGGATCCCAGAAAACATTACCTCACAACCATTTGCTTTCAGCCACTACCACAACCAACTTCTTCCTGCCATGACCCGATACAATATCGTTTACCCTTCCTTCAATGTCCTTAACACCTGCTCCTTCAAAACTCCAGATAATTATTTATCTACGATCTTTCCTGCAGAATGAAGAATCTACATACTTAATTGTCTCATCACCCACAAAAACTGTCTCCCATACCTCATTTCTACCAATTTATATTGCTGCACTTACACCACTGCCTATACCCAGTGCACCTCCACCACTGCCTGCACCCACTGCACCTCCACCATGGCCTGCACCCGCTATACATCCACAACTACCTGCACCCACTGCATCTCCACCACTGCCTGC
The DNA here is from genome assembly GCA_035128595.1 of Eptatretus atami. NCBI lineage: Eukaryota > Metazoa > Chordata > Myxini > Myxiniformes > Myxinidae > Eptatretus > Eptatretus atami. Next base: position 164,980,412 of record CM068953.1, on the reverse strand, counting down.
ACCCACTGCATCTCCACCACTGCCTGCACCCACTGCACCTCTGTCGGGGCTCGAACCCTGGTCCTTGAATTACAATGCTGTCATTAGGAGAGACACAATCGTCAACAAATATAATGGCTTAATCCCAGCAAAGATAATGTACCTTCACACACAACACAAGAAGTCAAGAACGGGTCTAAATTTTTAATGTACCTTCACACACAACACAAGAAGTCAAGAACAGGTCTAAATTTCTCTTTAATCATCAATCAATCATTTAAACAAACAATCGACCAAACAGCCAACCAAACACCCCATCAACCTGTGTACAAGTCGAACAGAATGCTAGAACACGTATAACTAACTGCTGTGTCTATCTTCAGTCACCCCTGGTTTTATATTCATTTTTAGTGAAGTACTGTTGAGCAAGACACATGTTGCGGTAAGTGGCTCAACCAACTTATTCCTGAGTGGAGCACATCTCATGGTTAGTGGCTCAACCTGTTCTTGCACAGAGCACATCATGGTTAAGCCGATAAGGATGTGGGTCCGGAGAAGCATCGTATATGGGAGTCTTTCTCTAGTTTAGGGTGGAGTCAGTCAATCAGTGTCCGTATTGTGGAACTTTTTACAGATATCAGCATTTGAAGTCGGTATCAAGCATCTCTCCTGTTTAATCTCAGGAGAGGAGAGAGAGAGAGAAGAGAGACGACAGAAGAAGACAGACAGACAGGAGCAGACAGAGGCAGACATAGGCAGAGACAGGTTTTTCCCTCTCTCTCTGACTAGCAGAATGTGTAGCGCTTTCGACAGCACAGTCGTGCCGTGGAAATTAGGAAATATTTTGTGCGCAGTGTTTTTACTTGGCCCATGTCTCCAAATACAATTCATGGTTATATCTTAAATCATCAGAAC
>CM068953.1:164962578-164979493 GCA_035128595.1 Eptatretus atami | reverse complement strand
CGAACACAAATAGAACAAAGGTAGCTAAAAGCAACAAAAACCAACTTTAGTCAAAGAAAGATTCAAAGGTAAGTGTAAATGAAAAAAAGAAAAAAGCTTCAGCCTCACACCTCCACCAGGCCTCCACTGACCTCCACCAGGCCGCAACTCCGCTGCACGTCCCACATCCGCCTGCCCCCGTCACCGCACCGCCTGCCCCGGCAAAAAACGTCACCACCCGCTGCCCCCGCGCAACCGTCACACCGCTGCCCCTGCATCGACGTCACCACCGGCCTGCCACCCGCGCACTCATCACACCGCCCCACTGCGACCGTACCACCGCTGCCCCCTGCAAACGCCCAAACGGCTCCCCGCGCACACCGTCACCTACCGCCGCCCCCTGCAAACCGTCACCACCGCCGCCCCCCGCACAGCGTCACCCACCGCTGCCCCGCTGCACCGCACAACCGCCGCCTCCGCTGCAATCTCACCACCGCTGCCCCGCGCAATCAACCGTCAACCTGCTGCCCGGGCATCCGTCAACTCACCGGCCTGCCCGCTGCACCGTCACAACCGCCTGCCCCCGCTGCACGTTCACTACGCTCCCCCGTTGAAACGTCACCAACCGCCTCCCCTGCTGCCACGTCCCCACCGCCTGCCCTCGCTGCAACGTCACACCGCTCTGCCTCGCTGCAATCGTCACCACGCCTGCCCTCGCTGCAACCGCACCACCCGCCTCCCTCTGCTCATACCGTCAACCACCGCTGCCTCGCTGCAGCAATCCGCCCAACCTCCTCGCTGCAACCGTCACCAACTGCCTGCCTCGCTGCACCGTCACCACCGCCTGCCTCGCTGCACCGTCACCACCCGCTGCCGCTCGGCTGCACGTCTCCACCCTCCACGAAATGCACCGTCACACCGCCTGCCCAAAAGCACGTCACTACTGTCGCAATATCCCTCACAACCTCACTCCACAACATAACCAACTATATATCTTAAATTTCTTACATTCTGCACTCTTGCTAAATTATCTATGCAATCCTTCTACCTCGTAATAACCATCCTCAGGGGCTATTCCTCAATTTTCAACCAATAAGAACCGTCTGCCTTCCCCTATTGTTGGACGTGGCCAATTGAGCAACTATCACATTTTACGAAACCTCCGCTTCTTGTTCTTCATCTCTATTCTCTAACCTTTTTTTTTTCTTTTACCTCAATCCCAAGCCCCGACTGACTTAACGCTAAACTTAAACACGAGACCCCCTGATTTTTTCAATAATAACTAAATACACGCTAAACTGTTATGTGACACAAAAAAATAAGTACAGTTCCAACAGGATCGAGCACAAATCATGATAAACAGAAGCCAAAACTTTAGGAAGGACTGCAAACTTAAGCTTTAGAAGACCGTCAGAGCTTGCCACTCAGCCGTCTCATCAGCTGGCTCGTCCCAAACCAGAAGTCCGAAGTGCAAGTCAATTAATAATAAGAAACATGGAGATGGCTAATCTTGTGGTTACCTGCCGCGTTGAGAGAGGAAGCCATCCCCATGATTAAAGCAGAAGAAACAGCCGTTTTGCTTGAAACATAACATCCATCTCACCCAGCAAAAGACTGTGTACAGCAACAATTTGAGTGATGAATCAAACATCATGCCATTGGCCCGCAGTTTACCAAAGAACACCTGAAAAATCATATCTATTACAACACAAATTCTGCAAATCAAATGAACCACATACTATTTATAGTGGAAGATAGTATGGTACAGTATATATCAACTACACTCGAGAGTGAAGGACCTAGGACCCGCTAAACTTTCAGAGTCCGTCCCGCCACTGCCTATCCCTCACCACCCCTCTCCCCTCCCTCCCACCCTCCTCCCTCCTACAATCCCACACCATCAATCCCGTGAGACGCACCATCATCCACACCCTTCCACTATTCCCCCACTATCCCACATCAACCACACCCCACAATACCACCACGCAAACCACATAACCATCACCACAAATACCAGCACACCACACACCCGCCATCCCCGACAACACTCCCCTTTCCACGGGCAGGACATCAACCACCTCATGGCCTCCGACGGTGGACACGACATGGACAAATCCCCTCTAGGAACTTATAAAATGGGAACGATACGTATAACACATCAGTCCTGGTAGCTTGTGACAGTACAAAGCATTGTCCTACTTTTTTTCGCAGTGTGCCTGGCGGTTTTAGCTGTCGGGCAAGGATGATTTCCGCTTGAGTAATAGAACTGATTATAATTAATACAAATTCCCTGCTTACAACCAATAATTGAACCAAAAAACAAAACCACCAATCGTCGTGAACATTCACCCCACGTTTTCATCTTCACTAACACTTCTGCCTCGTCCCTTTGATACGAAATGCTACACAACCCCCCGGAAGCGTTCCACTCACTAATTTTGTCACCAGTCTGTCTTGCAAAACCCACTGATACAATTTCAACAAACTGAGAATCTCAATAGTCCTAATGATGGGACTCAGTGTTCTCAAGCCGAGCTCGAAATACACTTTTCTATGTAAACCGTATTGACAAGGTGATTTCAGATGTAAGCATTGCGAATCCAAAATTTAGACACACGAGGCCTTTTTTCAGCACTTTGTGAATGGCAAAATTCAGTTTTTCTCCCCTTCAAAATAGACGGATGATGATTTTTCAATGTTCAGAAAAAAGAATTGCATTTGGGTTCCTCTTTAACGTGGAAAGAACCCTTGGATCTTAACTTATCTAAACACAAACCGGCGCACGCTCACTCACCCAGGAAAATGGGAGTGAGAGAAAGAAAGAAAGACATTGAAGCATGGTAGTGGCCTCTGCCATGGGCTCGGTGGTTCCAAAGTGAGAGGGAAGAGAAGGAAGGGAATTGCGGTGGGGTGTGGTTGCGTGGTGTGGGAGAGGTGTGTGTCAAATGGCAGCACTGGCACACGATCTCATGCTGCCCTATTCACCTCGTGGTGTTTCCCCAGCACAATGCTCTCGCTCCATCCTCCGCTTCATCAACCGCACGGACGACGCGCGGTACATATCGATAGGCAGGAAAAGCAGCAGGCTGTTCACACCGATCTTGCACGTCGGCCCAGCATGATCACTGTTATCCTGGGCTTTATTGGACCCTGGGCAAGGATGGCTCAGGAGGGCAAGGTTGGTTTTGTTGCCGTGTGTGTAGGCTCCATTGGCCCTCCTGTGCCGCAGTGTGACCGTATCTTGGCGACACCACGCGTAACTTCTCCATTGGAACAGTAGCCCCAGTATGCAACGTGTGGTATCGGCATTGGGATGCAGCGGCTAAAGTAGTCTGAATATTTATTTTACAACTAAAAAATGGCCGCATCACCCATCGGCCATCTTTGATCGAATTGCAAAATAAATGATGTGCTTTTCTCATACCACATGGCGTTGGTCTTCGTTCAAGCTTGAATGAAATTGTCCATACATGTCTGAGATATGGCTGCGGACGGAACCAGCAGCACAACAAACACACACCACACACAGCAAATACGAGACCCAATCCATCATACTTAATACAGGTGGTAAAAAGTCAATAACATCAAAATCAATTTATGTTCCCCGATTTTGTTAAATTATAAACTCAGGCAGATCGTAAATTTCACCTATCCATAGTCCTCCAACATTCATAATGTGTTTTTATGGAATTTCCTTGTGAGTTCAACTAGTCCATTATTCCATTCATGTCATTCAATTCTTAGTTGCTCATGTCTTAGCTATGCGAGTGTCGTTCTGTCGAAGCAGTTCTGGCGAGTATTAAAATTTGGCGCGGGTCGCCTACTCCGACAGCATGGAAGGAAGGTTAGGAGAATTTGTAATTGTTTATGGTGGCCGGTATAATTCGCCGACTCTTCAGAGGTCATCGTAAGATTTTTGACATCCACCAGCTGCCTTGACAGAATAGGACACCAATTTTACCCATCCGAGGGGACCGCACAACATTGATGAACACTCTAACCTGTGAAAACACCAGGATACGGTTCTAGTTGTGGGTCAGGATTCTAAGCAAGCTAGACAGCTCAAACGAATTGTGCAATACAACCCTCTTAGGCCGGGCCATCCCTGCTTAGCCCAGTTCATCATTCAACAAATTTACATATTCAAGTTTAGCATTTACAGGTCTTCAAGCTCCATATTGAATGATTATGCCTGTTTGCTAAGGCAAGAGTGGTGGGCTTGGGATCTGAGGGTCTGAGTCAAATCTTCTTGGTGTTCATAATACCAGTGGGTTGACTGCTGTCATATTTGAGGTTGGCAAACTGAGTGCCAGCTTCTGTATCCGTGTCGGAGTGGCGACCCACTCCGATGTGCCCAATAGCCCATAGAACTGCTTGAGGCAGGCACCACGCTCTGCACAGAGTATGGTCCAATGAATGGTGAGATTGATTGCGTTCTTTCCAAATACATTAAATATTCATTAATGGTATCATCAGTTTTCACATCCACAAGCTTATTTGTCCGTGATCATTCTTTGAATGATTCATTTAGGTAAGGAAATAACCAATTTTGTGACTTAAGGCCGTTTGAGTAATCGAGTCAGCATAATATCTTTAATTAACATTGGGGCTTTATCAGGGAACGTTAGAACTTTTGAGTAAAATCTACAACTCCTTTTCAAGTCGTGCTGTCTCTACTATTTGTTTTGCATTTCCATAACTGCTGGCGAGCAATAATGATGACTCCGTTCAGCGAACACAATGTTATTGTGCACCCCTCTTGTCCCTCCTGGTAGGGCCTCTCAAAGGTGTACACAAGGAGCCACAGCTACATTGCGGGCGGTGAGCGGTAGTCTCAATAAATCCACACAGATGGAAGCCTTGGTCCTAGCCACGCTCTTGCATCCCCAAGTTCGCCACCGTAACGAGAGCTACCTTGCGTGCCATGACTCCATAGCCAAGCGCAGCTGCCGTCAGTCAGGTAAGGACGGGCCCCCGTTTCATCCACCTCGATAGAGGATGAGCCTTTCCTCAAGTTTTTAGATAGTTCTCAATACATTGGTATTTGTTATCAAGCCGTAGTGCCAAAAGTGCTGCGCGTCGTGCATTTGTGTGCTGGGGGTTTTCTTACCCGGAACAACAACCTGTACTTCATCTCACCTGCAGATGTTTCTGCACTCATCGACGTACAGAAGCAAGCTATCTGCGTCTGCAAAGTGTGTGGCTAGGTTCACCCAGACAGTGATTATAATTTTTGGCTGTGAACAACTTGTAGCAGAGAGACATCCAGCACTTAACATAGCAATTATTCCTACGCCCTCAAACAAATTAACTTATATATACGGTAAAAGGTCTCAAACAACACCTCCACAAAAAACATTCCCTAGACACATTCACATACAATCAGGTGTTTTGGGACTTAATCGGTCCTTTTAATGGGTTATGGTGTATGTGAAGAAAATGTGTCAAGAAGACCTTGCGCAGATATGGGTCGAGCTTTAGGGCTGTGGTCGTGTTTGTGTGAGCAGGAAGCGAGCTTGATAGTAATGACAGTTTGGAGGCAATGCGCGAAGTCGGTGTCAGAATGGAAGCCCGACCGTTGAGGCACTGACCTGCCGCCTGCTTTCGGACTCGCAGCTCACAGCTACCTCGAGCTAATCCAGGCCGTCTACACAATATGAAAGGACTACATCAACAGTTCCGTCTCCACACTCCTCACCACACCCGACCTACCATCAGTACCATAAAACCGGTGAGAGTCGAATAACAAACCTAAAATAGACATGCAACAGAACAAACAATTTTTTAAAAGTTCGACACAAAGTAAACGTGATAGAGCTAAAGAAGAAACTGGTTGAAGGTATTCCAATAAAAGTAACACATATCTTTGTTGCCTGTTTGGCTAGTGGTAGGCGGGCTAGGCTTGATCTTAGTCCTGCGGTTTTAGCCCCAGTGGCGTTGAATTTAGCACCAGTGGAGTTGACTTAGGTCTGTCACCTTCCTGAGGTCAGCCGAAATGAAGTACCATTGTACTGATATTGATAGCACAGTACAGCGGCATAGTCGAGCCAACAAAAGACAGCCTATCAGTAGCCAAGTTGCAATACGCAAGAAGAAGACCTTTGGTTGGTTTTCTAACATAACAGGATTTGTTCATAAACCTTGCCTCCTATGGCGGATAACACTGCCTTGACCAATATGAGTCTGCAAATGCAGACGCTTTTGGTTTTGATTATTTTTAGGACTAAGGTCAACGCAGACTCTGCCGCCATCAGGCTGATTGACAGTCGTAGTTCGCCCCACGCACTGTTTGCTTCTATTCAGAGTAATTGTAAATGATTTATCTGAGCATTACTGTACAAACAAACAAACAAGGATGCGGCACAAGTAAAACTGCAGATGTTACCATCATAGCCATGAAAAGAGGAGCTCGGGAATACGCCGTGAAGATGAATTATTTACTTCGCACCCGAAGCTGGATGGAGGTTAGTTTCACCCTGTCTACTGTCTGTTTGCTGTTGTACCTTCGCCACCAGAGTTGGATGGAGGTTGTGTTACTACTGTCTGTCCGTTTTGTGTGTGAAAAAATATCTCAAAAAGTTTGGACGATTCAGGACAATTTGTAGAGAAGCTTGGGAATGTTACCAATATCCTCTGTCTGTCAAAAAGATTAGAATTTGTGAAGATCCGAATCCAATCTGATAAAGATTTTTAAAGTGATCTTCACGCATTGAGAGATGGGCCAGAAAACGACAGATAGCACGATGGTCTCACAAAGTTTAGACGATGCAAAGACGAAATTGGTGAAGTGAGTTCGTTGGGTGATAAAATCAAGCGATTAGATTTGGTTCAGGTCCAATCAAGATCTGGCCTGGATCTGGATCAGTGGGTTACAAAGTAAACTTAACAGCCTGCAGAGGTATGCGCTCCACCTAGGTGCCCTTCTAGTTATATATGATGATAACGACTGTAAATTGCCATTTTGACGCGTGATCTTGGTTTGGGGTTGTCGTCTGAGTAGCTGAAAAGTGATTTCCTGCCGAGACAAAACAGGTGAACAACGCATGTAGGCTCCATATGTTATTGAAGTGCTTTAGAGAAACTCCAACTTTAGTTTACATTAGCAGGTGGGACCCACATTTTTTTTTCCATGTCATTCTCACATAGATACCCTCTGGTGTTTATCCTAGCAGCGTGGCGACACAACACTACCTGGCGGGTGAGCTTTTCCGCCGTGGTTTCATGCTGTGTTGGAACCTTGAAATGATATGCAGTGAAATGGCCTGGCCTTTTGCCTGATGGCCTTTTTCTGCGAGTCCGGGCAGCAGCACCTGCCTAATCAATTTCCTCCACGATTCGCCTCGGGCCAAATAATAGGATAATAGCACTTGACTGTCTGATAGGGGATCGCGCTTGTGGGCTCAAAAAGATTGAAGGCCAATCGTGGTGGAAGCTAAAAATTCGGTGCCCGTAATCTGGAAGCTACCTACACGTCCATTGGATGTGCGTGGCCTGTCCCCGAGTTGCTCATCGTCCGCGTTGCTTCCACATAAAAGAAACGAAAAAGAATAACGGCGCACAAGACATGCCGCATCACAAACCTCGTGAAAAAGGATATACTTGTTATTATTATAAATACAATCATAATATATACACGTAACCTATATATACATAGTATTCTTATATATAATGTATATATATATAATAAATTATATTTGTTTCATATGTTACAATTTCGGTCCGCAGTCCGGCGTGCGAATCAGGGCGCACGAACTGCAACGCGTTGGTCGAGGCCCGCCTCGCGAGGTCATGGCTCGCCCCACCCCGGGTTCCGCAAGACAATTCGTGCGGACCGCAGGTAAAACTCTCCGTTTAGATACTACGGCCCGAGTTGGCAGAAGAAATGCCTCAGATCACTCTGCGCGGGTGGCTGCGTGGGAGTGCATCTGATTGCTGTTCGACTCGGGACTCGACAAATCATCCACCCGAATGACGTAGTCAAAGCAACTACCCGCAGGAGTAGGTTGTTCGCTAACTCGACCTAGCTAAGTACACTGCGCGGGTAGTTAACCGGCGATCGTACTCGCCGCTGGCCGCCTAGGACACAAACCCTAAGCGGTCCGTTCCGTGCTTATCAGTGGTTAACCGAGCGGTGTTATCGCCGCCCCGACGGACGTGATTTTTAACCGTGGCTTCACCTCCACAATCCTTCCGATGATGCAAGATGGAACTTTCAAACAAGGATAAGGACTCAACGACGACGGGGAAAGGTCAACAAACCAGTTTGTTTCACTTCTTCAGACAAGCGAGTATTATTCACCGTTACAGTTAATTCTCAGCAGTATTACCAGTGAATCGGCAGAGCTTATAAGGCAAGAGTCCAACCCGAAATACTGAGAAGAGTAATGTACAGTGCACATGTCACTTACACAGGTCTACTTAAGATGCGCCAACACAGTGCAAAACTACACAAAAGCAAAGAAAAAGCTCACCCTCAAAGGCAACGGGTGCGCAGATACTAGGATTCGTGGACCAAATGTGTCGTGGAACCCTGATTGAGCGGGTTGCCAGGTCCACGAGACGTAAGGGTCCTACCCGCGGCCATCGGTGGCGCGAGTGGCGGCAACCGCGAGTAGTCAGCGTACTCTTGCGCGGCTTCCGTGGCCCCTGGCGTGGCCGCTGAGCTCTCTCCGGGATTCGGTCCCATCTGCCTTTCGTTGCCGGCTCCGTCGTCGACTCTGTCCCCACCCGACCACTGCCGCCACCGCAACTCGCCACAGACATCTGCCGCCGTCTGCCCTCTTTCGAACTCGCGTCGGTTCTACCGAGCCCCTCCGAGACTCGCCATCCACGACTGCGAGAGTACCACTTACTTCCCCGAGCGCGCCGCTCGCGCTTATTAGATAGGCGGAGGAGCGCATATGCAAATTGTGGATCACCAGCGGTTTCGAGGCGGGGCTTACACACTTATCCAACAATTGGATGGATTGCAAAGTGGTCGTGTATATTCCTGATCCGTTTTTCGAGTGAAGGGAAGCCATTCACAACCCATGGACGACATTTGGTAGAAAGGAAGGTGGTGGAGTTTGCTGTGGTGGTTTGAACGGTTGGTGAGTGGCGATTTGGAGTTGCTGGGTCAGGCTCGGTTTGAGAATGGCGCATGAAGCGATGTTGGCGGGGTGAGTTGTGGAGGTAATAGAGGCGAAGGTGGTGGTTGTGAGTGTAGTGTGCGTTGGAATGATTGTTTTGGGTGCGATTTGGTTGGTTGGGGATGACGAGTGTGCTTCAAAATAATGATCCTAGAGAAAAGAAAAATGGCGATTTCAAGGATCGCTGCAGCCCGGTTGTAAACCGGCAATCCTTCCTCTAAACAACGGTGGGGGAAATCTAGACTACACAAGAGTACTTATCAGTCATAAACTCGATTCAGGAGCAACCGCTTATTGGTGTTACGTGTCGGAGATTTCTCCCACAGACCGATCAACACTAACGCCCCTCCCCTTGTTTACTAGACTGTTCCTGCGGTCGGCGAATTCTTCTGTGTGCTAGTCTATGTATACTCTCCCCCAGTGATTTTTATTCTCGTGTCGACCCTCGCAGTGGCGACCACTTTCACTGTAGTTACCTGGTCCCAACGAAAATAACTACGGACTGAGTAACTAACTAAGACAACTCCACTCATACGGACGACTTATAATCTAAATTCGGCGGCGCTGATGACATACAATGACTCCCGGGGGCGCCTCATACAATACAAGTTACCACAACTTACCCTAACCTTTATTAATGTATCACACTCAAAACGATGGTCCCAGAGGCGATGAACTCTCAAAGGGAAAATAGAGTTAAAGGTAGCGACGGAGCCAGCGCTCGGCACCAGTCTCTGGCTCATGGCAATGTCAGGATGAGCAGGTGAACGGGCGGCTGCCACACGATCATCCAGACCGGGTGCCCTCTTAAAAATGTAGAAGTGCAGTGTAACAACAAACTGCACGGCCGCGTGCACGTCCCGTGTTGCAGCTGCTCCACAGGGAGTCCCTGCAAATTTCCGCGAGGATCCTGGGGCAATGGTATATGGACCAGAAGGGTGGGGGGGAATAGTGTCAAGAACCAGAACGGGGCCGGTGGAGCAGGTGGGCAGTAGGGTCATGGATGGTCAAATTGGTGGAGCAGGCGGCCAGAGAGCAAATGCTGACAAGTGCCCGGGCTGTAGGGCGAAAAACAGCCGCAGTGGAAGGCTGAAACCGTGCACAGCGCCCTGTCAGTAAAATACAAGGCCGGGAAGACGATAGCCTGACCGCCAGCATGCGCTCGTACAAACAGCCCGTCTCAGACCGAATCGACCGGCCCTACAGGCCTTGCTAACAGCCAGCCGATGAAGTGGCCGCACAGGGTCCTGTGCATGTTAAAAGCCAGCGAGTGACATTTGGCCGTACAGGACTTGCTAAAGTAACTAGCAGCCGATGGATATGGCCGTCTAACAGGCCTTGTCAGTAACAGCCAGCCGATGAATGGCGCGCATCAGCCCTTGCAGTAATCAGCCTATCCGATTGAGAGGTGGCCGCACAGGCCTCGTTAATGGAGGGTTGGCTGGAGAGTGCGGTGTGGCTGCAGTTCGGCACCCGAAGTGCGGCTCGATCGTACCCGGTACGTCTCCGGCCACCTATTCGCTTGCCTGTCGGCTTGTTGCCACTACCACCCCCTAATTGTAAAACCAATTTAGCCCGCAACTTTTTATTTTAATTTTACTCCCCCTAAAATCGTCCCTCCACCCTTAAATAGTCTTTGTCTCGGCAGACTAATCGTCTACCAAGGCCTATCTCTCAACCCCACGTTCGCCTGGATGGAATGAGGCGCCAGAGCTAGCGACTGCGTCGGAGGCCCAACCAACGCCGTCAGACGGCCCCTCGGAGTTCAGCCGATCTTCACCAAAGTGGTCCAGCGCCCGCAACGCGGATACGGAAGCGGATGGATGGTGCGGAGGGGTACACTCCTAATCTACCTAACCATAACGCTTGTAGACTACCCCGGGCTTTCACAAGCGCACTATGCGATTCTAACAAGCCAAGATTCCGTCGCTGTGTTGGTGTCCTCGCAAATGCGTGGGCCATGCCCTCGAGTTTTCTTCCGTACATTGACGTCCCATGGCTGGGAGCGTGGCTCCCTGGCAGGAATACCGCTCTGTCCGATTCTTCCAGCGTATGCACCCCGGGCACTACCTGCCTCCGAGCCTACCAGCTCCTAATATCAATGGCCGGGAGTGCCCTGCATGTGCGAGCTCCATGAAATCCCACCGTGCGGTGGCGCCCGGGCCTTATCCGATGGTCACCCGTGCCCACGAATGCCCACGGGCACCCGTGGAACCCCTCGCGCCCCGTCTGGCTCCAATGGCGCCCGTGGCCACGGCGCAGTCAGCTGGCGCACCCGTGCCCCACATCAACGCATTCTGCCCACTCGGCTGCCCTCGATGGAACCTGTGCTATGACCGCGGCCGACTAACCCCGCCTGGTGCTCTCGGGGTTACCCATCTAGCTGATACTTCCACATCTCGCAGGCACGCTCGGACGTCCGTCAACAGTAGGCCCTGGCACCCTTCAAACAGGTGATGCCGAAGCCTACTTCGCCCACCATCAAAACGACCTCTGCATTTCTGTCGAAGTTTAACTACCCAGAACGTCACTTTACACTGCTCCCCGGGGCCTCCTGGTGGGAATCCCTCTCCCCAACGTACTGCCACTCGCACATCATACAGAGTTCGCTTCACTAGCATACAGACCGACCCCCTCACCCATACCAACTTACATCTGTTGTGATCCTTCTCTCGTCATTGCTGGACGACTCTGCCATTGCCCTTACCACACTAGATCTCTACCGTACAGCTAAACGTTCTCGTCCTCACCCACGCTCGTCCTGTAAACTCAGAACAGCGCACTTGCGCTTTAACCTACTGCCTACACGTAGCACTGAACGTCTCACCGCTCCCCATCTACACCACAAGAGCTCTGTCCACTACGAGCGTTCCAAAACATAAGTCATTGTCAAGTAATTTCGACACTAAGAATCGCTCTAACTATCATCTCCTCTCTGCAGTGGTGTCACCCTATGAAGGTTAACCTTACCTCACCACTCGTGGCACACCATGAAAGACGAATCTAAACTAGTACTTATCTAAGCCATTAGCCCCTTTGCATAGTGTACACTCTCTGCCGCCTGACCAAATGGGTCCTTACTCAACTCCCGCCAAGGGAGAGGGCGTTTCAGCGGTCTGTGGTGCTCGAAGGTCGGAGCTGGCTTTCTGTTTTGTGTTGGTTCGTGTAGAATACGTGCACAGCTCTGGCGGCAATACATTGAACACCTGCTGACTCGTGATTCGCCGTGACTGTCATGGCGGGCTGTAGTGGCCGCTTCGCGCGCTCCCCTCCTTTATGACGTCACTCCGGCCTGTCGATCGGTCAGGATGGCAATCTGGCCTGCCTGGACTTACAACTCTAAACATGCAGCTTCTCAGAAACGTCAGCCGCTGCGCATACACAAAAAATAAGCCTTCGGTCTCCGCCGGGCTCCCCACCGCGAAGCAGTCAGTCGCTGCTGCCGTCTGTCACCGCGCCGTAGCTGGTCTCGCGAACAGACACACCCGCACAGGCACACTGGACGCTTTCACTCACACACGACGCCGCGTGGAAACACATCCGATCCAAATCCTGCATGCAGCGAGCATTCTTGTCCGCACCACGGACGCACTCTCCGCTGGCGTTTACGGGACGGTGCTTCACCGGCGCGCAAGTGCCACAGTGCGCCCTGTGCGATATCACCAAGGTACGGACCGCCGGCGCCGCTGCTGGTAGACCCACCGGCGCGTACCCCATTGGATCAGCTACCGGCCGGCTGACTTGCGCGTTCTGCCTCCGATCCCCTTTTGCCATCTGTCGCCGTCGTCGCTCGCTCGCCGATTTCCGATGCCACGGTCGTCATGAGCGCGCCAGGTGATGGAGCAGAAAGACACGCAATCTGAACCTCCATTACACTGGCCACACACACACGAGGGGAGAGCACGGGTAGGACGAATGCTCCCGCTGTGCACGAGCGTCAATCTCCTCTAACAGCTACAGCCGACCATATTGATCACACACGACTCGCTCCTGCTCCAATACCACCACCCACAACACCACCTTGCATCTACGCTCCCCGACCATCGCGCTGTGACATCTCCACCTCCAACGCGGTGTTGGAATACTCAATCTCTGGCCACTAACTGAGGGACTAGCCACGCAACTCGGCCAACGAGGACTGTAGCCACCTCAATACCACTGCATTCACGACGGGGTTCTCCTACACATCGGTTGTCGTCTACTCCTCAACTCCTCGGCTGGTCTTCCTCCCACCACTACGTGGGCCTTCCCTGGACGCTTGGGAGCTCACGCGAGCACTGTGTTTAGATAAGTTAAGAATCGAAAGAGGTTCTTCCACGCGTACAAGAGGAACCAAAAGCAATTTCTTTTTCTGAATAACATTGAAAAATCCATCCACAAGTCTATTTTGAAGGGGAGAAAAAGAACTGAACTTTTCCAGATACAAAGTGCTGAAAAACGCCCTCGTTGGCTGAATTTGTGATTCGACATGACGCGGTTAATCAGTGAAATACTGATTACATCAATAGCGCTCTACTAACCACCACTAGACAATTAGGTATCCCGTGCTATTCGGCAGGCTTGCCGCGTTTTAGAGCCATGCAATGCATATTCGCCAATCATTTACAACTCTGAAGATTCTCAGTTTTGTTAAATTGACAATGGATTTGAAGAACGAACTGGTCGAAACAAAATTAGTGATGTGAAGAGCTTCGGGGGATTGTGAGACTATCGTATCAAAGGAAGATAGCAAGTGTTAGGAAGATAAAACGTGTGTAGTTCAACGACAATTGGTGGTTTTGTTTTTGGTTCAATTTTGCTTGTAAGCGAGGAGTACATCTGACTGATCTATTCACATAAACAATCGAGGTTGCTATTATGCCGGGAAATACTCACCATCGCATTTGCCACAACGACTCGAAAGAAACCGACAGCGTCACCACACTAGCGAACAGGATTACACTGGGGCTCCATGAGTGACGCCAAGCTCTCCGGCACACGTCACAGCGACTCGGCAAATGCCCTCGTCCTTCTCATCAAGCCGCTGACCCCGGACATCTGTAGATGTGCTCGTAACGAGTTGTCCCATTCATCAACACGCGATTCGTTAAACCACGGCAGGGCATAGGGGGCCAAGCATCCCGTCCTCTGGCTTCGTCCCGCCACCAGAGTCGTTCAGCCTTCTGCAACCATGTATCGATTGCTTCTCGCACTATTATTTCTCGCTGAGATATGGGATGTCGCGTCTACACGGTCGGCGGTATGCGACATTTACTTGGTGGCGGCTCGAGTTAGTGCACCGTCACTTGTGATTTTGTTGCATTGTCTGGCACGTCGGGTTTACTAGGTCGCGTATTGACGTTGACGGCGCGCGAGAGGGTGAAATGAGAAGGGGGTGTCTGGTAATGCAGCCGCGGGGTACAGAGCGATCAGGCACTACACGCTCTACTTGCAGCAGTTCGTCTGAAGCGAGGCAGGCGCCCGCCATTATGCCGCTGCAGCACGCCCCACGCCTGCATTTACCCCTGCAGTATTGCGTCATGCCATTTAATTTGTTTTCATTTCCATTTTTGTGGTTTGTACATTGTTTTATGTCACTCCATCTATTTGCTTTCCCATTCAAAACGCATTTTATATTCGCTTTTCATTTGTTGCATCTCCCTCTCTTGCTTGGGTGATCATCTCCACATCTCGTGGTATGACCATGGCGAAAGCAGACCATCGCCACATCGTTCGGTTTCCTGGGGCCAGGAGGGGGGGGGTGGTATCATAGCCGGCTCTGCCGCTGGCCGGCCCATTTCGTGCTCTGGGTTTGGTTGGGGAGAATTGTTCCTGCTAACAAACATTTCGCTGCTGGGATTTCATCTGGACATGGGATTCTACATTACTGACACATATCATTTCTACCCTGGCACCTCGCCTTGAAACTCCTCTTTATTCTCGGAGGATTTAATTTGCTTTGCTCATAATTTGGGGGGGGGGGACGGGGGGTTGTTCGCACACCCCGTGGTCCCGATCCCGTAAATTTAGTTGGAGACTAGTGGATTTGAATGCACCCTCCTGACACCAGTGCTTAAGAATTTCGGTGTGCCGCGGCGTGCGATCGGCCACGTGTACGTCAAATCGGACCACGTCGCCCACGCGAACGGACAATTCATCATGACCCTCCTTGGAGACTACCGCCCAGGGGCAGCTAGTCACGGTGGGTCTTTCGACCCTACCACACGTGGCAATCGGCCACCGCGCGGATAGGGTTTGTTCGCTAACTCGACTGAATCTAAGTACCTGCGCGGGAGTTAACCGGGAGTAGTACTGCCGCTGGCCGCCTAGGAAACGAACCGCTTAAGCGGTCCGTTTCTGTGCCTTCAGTGTATACCGAGCGTGTTATCCGCCGGCCCCGATGGACGTGATTTTAACGGGTGCTTACACCCTCCTACCAACATTCCTTCCGTGATGCATAGTATTGGAACTTTCAAAAACCAGGAAGGACGCAACGAATACGGGGAACAGTTAATAAGCACATATGCACACCATCAAAGCACGTAATCTTAACAGCCATACGATAATTCAGGCACGTATCATCAGTGAAGCAATGCAAAGGCGAGTTTACAAAAAACCGAATAACGAGCAATGAAATGTAATGCCACAGGTCACTTACACAGGTCTACTTTACAAGACGGCGCCACACATGCAACTACATAAAGTGAAAGGAAAAAGCCCCACCCCCGAAAGATCTAAACATACCCTATAAAGCCCAAAGGGGGCAGACAGTTCGTGACCAAATGTGCGTGGAAACTGATGACCGGCCAGTGTCCACACAGGCGGAAGGGGTTCTATCCTCCCGCGACATTGTCATCGGGGCATGGGGCGCAAAGCCAGCCGTCAAACAAAAATGTAGCGTAGCTGCCCTTGGACTGGCGTCGTGCCTCTGGCGTGGCCCGGGCAGAGCAGATTCTTCATCCCCGGGCGGATACTCGGGCCCCCGTCTTGCCTTCCCCGGTCCTGCCCCCTCGGCGATGCTCACGCCCCCTACCTCTCCGACAATCCTTTGCTGCCCACCGACACTGCGAACCCGACACGGCGCGTCTGCCCTTTCGAGCTCTACGTCCAGTCTTCCGACCCTCCAGCACTGCCACTCCACGGACTCCCGACTGCACTTGACTGCCCCGAGCTGCACTTGCCGCGCTTATATAGCCGGGGGGAGCGCCTATCGCAAATTTGTGGATCACAGCGGTGTCGAGGCGGGGCTATAACACCCACTGAGGCTCAGCATCGGATGGATGAAATGGGCGTGAATCATTCCGATCCGTTTTCGAGGCGAAAGGAACCCATTCACAACCCATTGGGCAACGAGGTTTGTAGAAGGCGAGTGGTGGGACGTTTGCTTGGGGTTTGGGAAGTGTTGGTGGTGCGCGATTTGGTTGCTGCGGGCTCGTTGAGAATGGGCGGAGTAAGCGATGTTGCGGGTGGAGTTGTGGAGAAAGAGGCGAAGGTGTGTGTTTGTATTGTAGTTGTTTGGGAATGATGTTGTGGTGGGATTGGTTGTTTGGGGGATGATTGGTCCAAATTAAGTGATAGAGAAGAAAACCGCCTGCCACAAAATGCACCGTCACCACCGCCTGCCCCAAAATGCACCGTCACCACTTCCAATATTCTCAGCAACCTCACTCCACAACCATAACCAACTATTATATCTTCAAATTTCTTACATTCTGCTACTTGCTGCAAATTATCTATGCATTCCTTCAACCTCGTAATAACCATCCTCAAGTGGGCTATTTCCTCACATTTCCTTCAACAATAAGAACCCTCTGCTTCCCCTATTGTTG
>CM068953.1:164825628-164843981 GCA_035128595.1 Eptatretus atami | reverse complement strand
CCAAATATCATACTTAGGTACAAAAAAACAGAGAAGGCGGCATTGCTAATTGAGGTGTTAATTCCGGTGATTTTGGATTAACGATGCAGAAATCAAGAAAATGACCGAATACCAAGACCTCAAGCATGAAGTGAAAAGATCCTGAAGCTGAAGAATGCCAAAGTTGTACCAGTGATGATGAAGAACCTCATGGAGAGGAGATTGGGACCATACTCTGTGCAGAGCGTTGGTGCCGCCAAAGCAGTCTCCTGGGCTATTGGGCACAATCCTGGACGGGTCACCACTCCGACACAGGATATCAGTAAGCTGGTACTCATTTTGCTAACCTCAAAAGGATGACAGGCTGAGTCAACCCCACCTGGTATTAATTCAAAAGCTGAGCAGGATTTGAACTCATGACCCTATGATCCCAAGCATCCCAAGCCTGCCACCCTAACCATTAAGCCAACACCAGGCATATATACAGAGCATAGCATGGAGGTTCGACGAATCTCCTAAACTGAGACTCGACATCATGTTATTACAGTGTACAAGGTGATGTATAAGACTACTTCAGCAGCGCAAAACTTCCGGATTTTTTTCTTTTACGATCTTTAACACGTTTACTGCCAACTCTTATCGTATATACACCACTCCCATTTGCAAGCCTAGTATACATGTGTATGTACTTTATTTTCAAATTTTACCCTTCTATGAGCAAATCTAAGTTAATTTATTTTCGATTGCTGGGTTAATCCCCCATTATGAGAAAACTCGTAGCTAGCACTGGGACAAGATTTTCAATTCCATATGCCATGTCCAAGCTATCTGGTAGGACTATTTTTAACACTGAATTGGCAATGGTGTTACGTCATTGCTAATGGTACATTGTGTGCTGAGTACCACTTGGTTTTTCCTTTTTGCTACTTGTCATTACCCCTCAAAAGGGCACGTTTGAATGCAGTTGAAGTGGCAAAACTTGTCATGGAGACTGATCACGATGATCATTATTATTACATCGATTTATGTTCAACAAACTGCCAGCAGATCATTTGTTGTGTTATCTCGCACGGCAGCATATTCTGTTTACAATGCAATAGCGTAATCTTTTCGACGACAATACTCGTAGTGGCAGAATCCAGCACACGCAGCTTCAGCGGTTTCCGAGAACTAATTTTTTAATGTTTCCCTTGAAACCAATGTGGCTGCCACACCACATCACTGATTATGTCATCATTATCAAAGTTTATGCACCAAGGGTGGTGGATCGTTTTCATGAAGTATCACATGGATAGGTTAAACGCTTTCAGAGAAATAACTTTTAAAATATGATTGACTCGGCATGGGGAATATTTGTTGAAAATTTCAACATCATTGGTCAAATGGTCTTGCAGCAACATTGACTTCAAAAAAAAAACAACTGACTCCAATCAATGTGAAACTTTAAAGATGTGATTGAGTACCCATTCTGAATTAAACTTGATAACGATGACGTCGTGGATCAGGTGTCCGATCAAAGTGGTCATGTGTCAGATCAAAGAGTATGTCTGTAAAATATAGGTGATTGGAACGTGAATCTATATACTAACACCGAAAAGGTCTGTTTGTTTGCTGTACTAACATAAACCGACGTGGTCGATGCATCATCGACATACAACACAAACACATCAGAGTACAACCACCACACTAAATAAAGCACACAAATTCACACAAACAAGTCCTGGCAAGGGCTTGCAATCTCAGATTGCTCTATCTTATGGTAGGGGACCACGCCATCCTGGCTGGTTACCTCCGCCACCGAAGGTGGATGGAGGTCATGTTTTCACCGGTCTGTTTGCTTATCTGTTTGCATATCTCAAAATGTTACGGACAGATTTGGACGAAATTTGATGGACAGGTTTGGTGTGTGACAAGGACGAACTGATTCGATTTTGGTGAAGATGCTGATCCGGATCCAACAACTTGAAATTTTAAAGTGATTCTTCACCATTGAGAGATAGGGCCAAAAACTATATAATACAGTAAGTCGTCGACTTACGACCTATGCGACTTACGAGTGATCGACTTTACGACCACGCCCGCGATATGTACTGTATGTCTGGCCACGACTGCTCCGCGTCTGGCAACGCGAGTGTTGCCCAGCTGCGTGTACGACAGTTTCCGCCCCAGCGCCCGCCAGTGCTAGCGTGTTAGCGTGGTCTTGGTATAGCGCAGTTTATCCGTAGCGCAGCGCAGCGCTGCCCCAGCTGATAACATCGACGATCCACAGCCAAGCACGATTGACCGATAACATGTTTTGTATTTTTTTAATTTAGTGTTTTGTAACTACTGTAAAATGTTTTCTATTTTTTGTATTTTTGTATGTTTTTGCAAATATTAAACCAATTGTACTGTCGTATGCAGTGTTTGACTTAAACCTGACGGACGTAAAAACGTTATACAGTAACAATAAAAATGTTTTTTATAACCATGGTTATAACAATAATGACCAAAGAAAATGTTAATAAAATATGACTTACAGATGATGATATCATTATACAGTATAATATACATACGGTAATTTTTGCATAGGCCTATACACTATAAATAAAGGTAAAAATAAAGGTTGGCCAACTTACGACCAAATCGACTTACGACTGGTCGGTCGGAACCGATCGCGGTCGTAAGTCGCCGACTTACTGTATAGCACAATATCTCAAAGTTGCGGACGGATTCGGATGAAACTTGGTGGACATGTTGGGTGGGTGACAGGAACAAGCCAATTATATTTTGGTTCAGGTCCAGATCCAGATCCGGCCGATCAGTTGGATACAAAACATAAACTGTTCATTCTGGCGGTGGTGTGCGCTCTCCTGAGTGCTGTTCCAGGGATTCTCATGTACGTGCTACTTGTAAATGAAATGCTTGCAGCTGTGGAGAAACTAGGTCGGGTTTGAAGCAGCAGAGGGATTACCTTGTGTTGCTTTTCTTGGTTGCTTTATGCAGCTTTCTTTGGCTTGAAGAGCAAATCTTGCAATGTACAAAAGTTATAATTATCAGTAATTTGCAGTGTACATAAGTAAGTTGTAGGTAGCAATATTCTCCGATTTGCAATGTACACAAGTTATTGTTAGCAATAATTCTAACATAGTTAATTCTCCTTTTTTGATTTTAGGAAGAAGCTGAAAGAGGAATTGTAGAGCATAGATTGGCAGCTTCACAACATCCTGAGAGCCGCCACATCCCGGTCGTAGAGCACAAACCCTACGTGTCTTCATCAGAGCAGGCCAGGGCGGCGTTCCGCTCGAGTAGGTTGGAGGAGCAGCGTGTACCTGAGGATCGCAAAGTGCCACCACCCGTGCCCAGAAAACCACCAAAGGGCCGCAAGCTTCCTGGCAGACAGAAATCGGCTGACCTCGACTGCAGGCCTAGTGAAGGCAGACCAGAGAGACTATCTTCGGGGAATGTTCCGGGCCCGGCATCTCGCCTGGAACGGTCGAGCAGCCTGGAGGCTGCAACGTATATAGCGGAGGCACAGACACGTCTTTGAGTGAGCCGCCGTGGTTGCTTCTCAATTAATTTGTTCTTCTTTGGAGATGAAAGCAACTAGGAAGTTTTTGGTCTTAGAAATCAATCCAAGGATGATCTTTGGATATAAACCACGTGCAAGCCATGTCGATACCATTGTGCGAAGAGCTGAATCAGAGTGAATTGAAGACATTTGGGCCACTGAGAGCTGCTTCTATAACTGTTTCAGGCCAAGCCAAATGATTATGGTGACATAAAACATAACCTTCATCTCCAATGTCATGCTCCTTAAGTACCCATTATAAATACCATAAAATTAACACCTGATGATTAAGGATGTTGGGGGTCCTGTGGTCGTGTGACTTGACAGGGTATTTACAAAATTTCAATTTACTTGGATCTGTTTTGGGACAGGAAAGGGGCAAAGGCGTCGGTGGGAGTAAAGAGAGTTAACAAATGCATTCCTCAGTCTAAGTTTTACTCCAAATGCCATGTTTTTGCTTTTATCTTGACGTTTGTAAAAAAGGAAAACGTTGATCCAAAACTACTAAAGGAACAAACTAAGAGATTATAGTGCTCTTTTTAAATGCAACATTGATTTCCGTATAAAATTGTCTATTTTGTGTGGAATGGCACGTCATAAAGTTAGCTCTATGAATTCAAAATCAGATCCTCATGCCTTTTGTTGAATCTAGCACAAGACATTGATAGCGCTTCATCGGGTGGATACAATTGCAGTTGATGCGAAAATCCAAACTCCCGCAAAACATCTGGAAAAATCGTAAACACATAACAGCAGAATTAAACGTTCTTTTCAAAAGCCAAGGAAGCAGTTCAGCTTACTGTATAGATTTATAGATCAGTTCTGCTTTTGGGAAGTACGTAATGTCAGACACGAACTAATCAATGGCTGTTTTCTTGCAGGCCATGCACCCAAAGATGGCCAAGATAATGGCCACTTTTGCCTAGCTGAGCCAAGCTCACCAGAATGAAGTGTGAATTTATTACTTTTTCTTTATTAACCCAGACAACACTTCGGATTCACAGATAATCTCATCCACTTTATCAAAATCAATTGGAATTAGAGCGGATGCTGCTGTGTAGTTCTGCTGAGACTGGATTTCATGATGATGGTTCAACAATGCCAATCCGATGAGTGTGCTAAAATGTAAACACTCCAAGAGTTAACCTACAGTTTGCCTTTACTGAGTTTGGAAGGCAATCAGTGGCCCTTATTTTCCAGAAACACTGCTGATGCTTATCAGGAAAAAAATTTCTCCCCTCACATTCATTAGATGCAGCACCAAAAGAATCAGCAAGGCAGCCCTTTTGGACAAACACCTTAAGAATGCATTTATATGTGGCCACTTAAGGCTCCGTTTAATACCGTGCCTCTGGAAGTACTATGCTACACATGGCTCTGCAAGTACCAGATTTATGCGTGGGTCTGAAAGTACCAGATTTGTGCGAGTGTGGAAGTACCAGGTAAATGCATGGTGCTGCAAGTACCATGTTTAGGTGTGGCTCTGAACTTACCAGGTTTATGTGTGAGTCAAAGTACCAGGTTTAGATATGGCTCTGGAAGTACCAGGTGTACGCGTGCTTCTGAAAGTACCAGGTTTTTAATGTTGGCTCTGAAAGTACAGGTTTAGGTGTGGCTCTTAATGTACCAGGTTTAGATATGGCTCTGGAAGTACCAGGTGTAGCGTGCTTCTGAAAGTACCAGTTTAATGTGGCTCTGAAAGTACCAGGTTTAGGTGTGGCTCTTAATGTACCAGGTTTGAGGTGTGGCTCTCGAAGTAGCAAGTGTATGTGTGGCTCAGGAAGTACCAGGAGTATGCATGACTGAAAGTACCAGGTTTATGTGTGGGTCTGAAAGTACCAGGGTTTACACTTGGCTCTAGAAGTACCAGGTTTGGGTATGGGTCTGAAAGCACCAGGTTTATGTGTGGATGTGGAAGTACTAGGTGTACTGTTGTTGCTGGAAGTGCCAGGTTTAGGTGTGGTTCTGGAAGTACCAGGTGTACACCATGGCTCAGAAAGTACCAGGTTTTAGTGTGGGTCTGAAAGTATTAGGTTTATGCGATGGTCTTGAAGTACCATGTTTATGTGTGGGTCTGAAAGTACCTGGTGCATGCATGGATCTTGAAGTACCAGATTTGGGTGTGGGGAGAAAGCTATCAGGTTTACATCTGGCTCTGGAAGTACCAGGATTATGTGTGCGTTTGAAAGTACCAGATTTATGTATAGCTCTGAAAGTACTAGGTGTACACGTGACTCTGGAAATACCAGGTGTACGCATGGGTCCGGAAATACCAGGTGGACGCATGAGTCTGGAAGTACGCGGTTTAGGTTTGGCTCTGAAAGTACCAGGTGTACGCATGGGTCTAGAAATACCAGATTTATGTGTGGGTCTGGAAGTACCAGGTCTATTTGTCAGTCTGAAGATACCACGTTTATGTGTGGCTCTGAAAGTACCAGGTGTATACATGGTTCTGAAAGTACCCAGTTTATGTGTGGGTTTGAAACTACCTGGTTTATGTGTGTGTCTGAAAGTACCAGGTTTATGTGTGGGTCTGAAAGTACCCGTTTTATGTATGGCTTTGAAAGTACCCAGTTTATGTGTGGCTCTGAAAGTACCCAGTTTATGTGTGGCTTTGAAAGTACCAGGTTTACATGTGGACCTGAAAGTACCTGGTCTATGTGTGGCTTTGAAAGTACCCGGTTTATGTGTGGATCTGAAAGTACCAGGTTTACGTGTGGGCCTGAAAGTACCCAGTTTGTGTGGATCTGAAAGTGCCCGGTTTATGTGGATCTGAAAGTTACCTGGTTTATGTATGACTGAAAGTGACCGGTGTAGGTGTGGCTCTGAACGTACCAGGTTTATGTGTGGGTATGGAAGTACGAGGTTTTGGTGTGGCTCTGGAAGTAGCAGTTGGATGTGTGGCTCTGGAAGTACCATGTGTACGTGTGTCTCTGGGGGGAGGGGTACCAGGTTTACACGTGGCTGTGGAGTACAAAGTGTTTACACATAGGTCTGGAAGTACCAGGTGTTTACGTCTAGCTGTGGAAGTACCAGGTTTACAAGTGGCTCTGGACATACTAGGTGTTTCCACATGGCTCTGGAAGTACCAGATTTACGTGTGGATCTTGCAGTAGTTGTGGAAGTACCAGGTTTATGTGTGGTTTGTAAGGCTTGGGTTTAGAATGTCTCTTCCTCTGCTTTACGACATGATGTAATCCAACCATTTAGGGAGTTTGTAAGTACCAGGTTTTGTTATTGGGAATCACACGAGCCATGAAGCATACCATCCTGCAATGAGTGAACCTTGTACCCATCATAGGAGATGTGTTGCATGAGCCATGTACACACCGATTTGCACTCTTGCTTCCACTGTTTAAAACGGGGACACCGATGAGCACCACTCGAGCCCTACTTGAATGCAGACCTTTTCAATGGTTCATTACAGTCGTGCTCGCTGCTCGTTAAGGAGTATTGTTATGGCTGCTACTTTTAACCAAACTGCCTATACGTCATCACTCTGTCTCATGAATTCCAACCATATCATCGAGCTGTTTTGATTTCTACGGTGCCATTGCAAAAATGTTCCCGAATCCAAGTACTGACAACACAACTTCAGCTATTCAGTCTGGCTAGTGAGGGCAAGGTCACTCCGGCAAAACATAACAAGGGCTTCCTGACACACCGTCATGGAGTAAACCTCAAAGCTTCGAAAACTTTGGGAAAGAGATCTCTAAACGGACACCAAATCGGACACAGGTGAGCAAAGTGTCGGAGGCGAATGAGCAACGTACGTACGAGGAGCTGTTAATACATAAGGCATGGATCATTCCAGTCTCAAATGGCAGCACGTATATAATATATAAGTATCATTTAAACATGAAATTGTGAATGAAACTCAAGTGCCATAAAATGAATGTATGCATTTTCGTGTAAATTCCATCATAGGATTCAGCTTGAAGCTGCTACATAACTCACTCTGCGGCTCATTTTCCCTTTTGTTATCAAGGAGGGTTTCGGGGGTTACCTTTCCTCGAGGCTTCGGGTAATAATTTGATCCACGACTTCATGTTGGAATCCGTCTGGGGTCAGGAGAAAAGTGTTTGTTTTTTTTTTGTTAGAAATGGCGTGAGACACTCCACTCTGCACAGCTACAGGTCATACTCATGTTCACATTCACTCGTGTAACAGATTATTCGGTCGGTAGACACAACCCCTTGACGGTTTAAACAAACACTGAACCTTTTTCTGGGTACATGTACAAAGAACCACATTTATGAGAATGAGCTGTTCATCTGAATTGTGAGAACACAGTTGCGGTGTTCAAAAGGAAATCAATGAAGGTCGACGTGTGTCATCGCGGGACCACAGTTGGAGGTGCCAAAGGTGTTTTACTTTGTTTTGTATACATTCTCAGCTTGCGGAGTAATGCAGGTAATATCAAGAGAGCACTTTTGAGGTCACAATTGTGAATGTACTCCTTTGGTGTTGAGGTCTTTTTTCTCCTTTGTGTAAATATATCTATTCAGAGTTCAGAGTGATTTATAAGAGTGAGAATATTGTACATCCCGATCAAGGTGGATGGTCTAATCTGCAGCACGAGGTGTGCTACTCCGGAGACCCATGTGCGCGCTACACCTGAGATTTGTACACTCCGCATGGACATCTCAAGGTGTTTGTTCCACGAAATGTCCATTCTCACCTCGGATTGTTTTTTTTTCTATTTGTATTCATGCTTTAATGGGCCCGTGCCATTTCCGTTGTACTACTGGTAATATATAAATAAAATTGTATCATTTTCACCAAACATTTCACTGTTTCATGACATTTCGCTCGCGCTCGAGATGATGAACCGTGTTCCCTCGACAACAGGCTCAGGTACGCAAGTCCAATTCCCTTGGATTCATGGGGTCCTTCATCTTATCAAGGGTGCTTTGCCCCTACAGTTTAATACTCTCCCTTTTATTATTTTATCTTATGAGCTATCCTGGCAGCCCAGGGTTAACTGATTTCCCTCCACCCTTCTGTCATTACCCCATAATGACAAAGTGAAAACGTGGTTTTAGAAATGTTTACAAATTAATTAAAAATAAAAAGCTGAAATGGCTTGTGTAAATAAGTATTCAACCCCCTGAGTCAATACTTTGTAGACGCGCCTATGGCAGTGATTACAGCTTCAAGTCTTCTTGGGTATGTCTGGATCAGCTTTACACATCTGGATTTGGGGATTTTCTCCCATTCTTCCTTACAGATTTGCTCAACCTCTGTCAAGTTGGACGGGGAGAGTCGGTGAACAGCAATCTTCCAGTCTTTCCACAGATTCTCAATGGAATTCAAGTCTGGACTTTGACTGGGCCACTCAAGGATTTTCACGTTCTTATTCTGAAGCCATTCCAGTGTTGGTTTGGCTGTATGCTTGGGGTCATTGTCCTGTTGGAACATAAATCTTCTCCACAGTATTAGGTCTTTTGCACTCTGATGCAGGTTCTCCTCAAGGATTTGCCTGTACTATATTTGGCTCCATTCATTGTTCCCTCCATCTTTTCAAGTCTCCCAGTCCCTGCTACTCAAAAGCATCCCCATAGCATGATGCTGCCCCCACCATATTTCACGGTAGGGATGGTGTTAGATGGATGATGAGCTGTGCTCAGTTTCTGCAAGACATAGCGCTTTGCGTTCAGGCGAAAGTTCAACTTTCGTCTCATCAAACCACAGAATCTTTTGCTCATGCTCTCAGAATCTTTCACGTGCCTTTTGCAAACTCAGGTGTGCTATCACGTGCATTTTTCGCAGGAGTGGCTTCCGTCTGGTCAATCTCCCATAAAGCCTAGATTTGTGAAGTGCTGCTGAGATTGTTGTCTTTCCTGCAGGTTCTCCCATCTCAGCCAAGGATCTCTGTAGTTCTGTCAAAGTGGTCATTGGGTTCTTCGTCACCTCCCTGACTAATATAAGGTCCTTCGTGCCCAAGTGCTGAGTTTGGTCAGCCGGCCAGCTCTAGGAAGAGTCTGTGTCATTCCACATTCTTTCCATTTCTCTATGATCTATGCCTTCTCACAACGGACAGTTCCTTGGACTTCATTTTGGAATTTGTGCTCTGATATGCACTGTCACCAGTGGGACGTTATATAGAAAGGTGTGTTTCTTTCTAAATAACGTGCAATCAATTTACTTGGCCACAGGTGGACTCCAATGAAGTTGTAGAGACATCTCAGGGATGATCAAAGGAAATTGGATGCATCTGAGCTCAATTTGGAGTGTCATAGCAAAGGGGTTGAATACTTATTGATGCAAGATATTTCAGATTTTCATTTTAAATTAATTTTTTAAATTAATTAAAACGTTTTCACTTTGTCATTATGAAGTATTTTGTGGAGATCGGTGATGAATTTAAATTTAATCCATTTTAAATTCTAGCTGTAACACAACAAAATGTGATAAAAGTTGAAGGGTGTGAATACTTTCTGAAGGCACTTTATATATGTATATATACAGTGTGTGTGTGGTGTGTGTGTGTGTGTGTGTGTGTGGTGTTGTGGTGTGTGTGTGTGTGTGTGTGGTGTGTGTGTGTTGTTCTGCACAAGGTGTGTATATGTAATCGATTTCATTTATTTTCTAAACTAAATGTTCGGACGTTCTCCTTCAATAATAATCTTCACTCTAAATAGTTAAATGACCACTGTCATCACTTCATTGTATTTCTCCCGATTCAGTCACGATATTCACTCCAACAACAGGCATTTAATCATCATTCGATCATTTACAATTTTTAGCTTTCTCATGATAATCACGATCATTGTCATCAACACGATGAATCGTCCAACCCGCACACCATACACAGTACACACACGCACTCCCAACCATCTGGCATGCACACCGTACTCAAAGGACATTATACACAGTGCACACACGCACTCACAATCATCCGGCATGCACACCGTACTCAGTACACACCTGCACTCCCAATCGTCTGACCCACACACTATACACAGTACACACTCCCACTCCCAACCATCTGGCATGCACACCGTACTCAGTACACATTCGCACTCCAAGCACATTATACACAGTAAACACATGCACTCCCAACCGTCCGACCCGCATACCACGGTCAGTACACACTCGCACTCCAAGCACATCATACACAGTCCACACCCGCACTCCCAACCGTCTGACCTGCATATCCTACACAGTACACACGCACGCACAGTACATGTGAGTTCACACACAAAGCTCTACCTGAGTGTTGTACCAATAACTTTTTTAATTCTTTTACCTTGGTAACAATTTCTACCAATTGTGCTTAAGTTTGGCTCAAATTAAATGAAAAACATGCATTTTAATTTTGTGATCATTTTTTTGATTCGGTTAAAAAACACACCAGTGGCCCAATAATATTCATTTTAAAGGTGCATTTCATTAAAGAGGAAATAATTTTCATCCATGTTCACCAACATAATAGTACTGTACTTCATACGGTATTTCATCTAATTGGAACGTTTTATCACCTCTTCCAACAATGTTTTACGTGCGTGGGATTACAATACCTGTGATGAATGCCGAATATCACTGGGCACAGTGATATTTCGGAGAAAACTAGAATGGCGCTCGGTAGAACGTACCTCCACAAGGCTGCACAGTTGACGTTTTGTATCCCACTGATGCGTCAGATCTGGATCCGGACCTCAACCAAAATCGAATCGGCTTGTACTTGTCACCTGTCCGAATCCATCCGCAACTTTTTGAGATATCCTGCTCACAGACAGACAGACGGGTGAAAACCTAACCCCCGTCCATCCTCGGTGGCCGAGGTAATTGCAATATTCCTGTTGAGCAACATATAAAATTACCTGTGAAATGTCCTTCCACAACCCTTCTGGAAACGATTGGAGCGGTGTATGTATTGCTGCACGAAAAGGCATTTTCACAGAGCATTCTGTTTGAGATGCATTCAAAAATGAAATAGGCTTTTCCGGTGCCTTTAGCAGTGCTAACCAAGATGGCGACACAGCGGTGACACTTTGCATGGGTTATGCTCCAATGTCGTTTCCAATTCAGTGGTCCACCCCCTTGCCTTTCTGGTGTAATGTCGATGTTAACCTTTAACCCCTTCGCCAAAGTTGTGATCGTGAATGGCACCATACCAGGCTTCCCACAGATGTCCCAAACTTCTGTCAATTAGCAGCTTTCCTTTAATTGGTCCACATGTGGTGTGTTTACTAACCAGTCTCCCATCAGGTAAAACTGATACAAACGCAAAGCTTCCCTTATTGTCACATTCCATTTGTCTGTCTGTTTGTTCCCTTATATCTTGAGAACATAATTGTCGGGCCACCAAACATGGCAGACATAACGGAGGCCTCGTTTGAAGCATTATGGGAGGGAGGGAGGGAGGGGGGGGGGAGGAAGATCTTTGTAACAGCTTATGTGATCACATCCAAGTTCAGCGCACATGATCTAATCTTATATTTATATAAAGCTGAGATTGTGTCTGTGTCATAAACGCCGCCCATTCTACAGGCCATGCCTTCCCTCATCTCCTCCAGCATCACAAGCACCACCCATTAACCAGGCCACGCCTTTCCCTCCAGGTCAGGTCAGGTATGGGAGCATACGCCAGAGCAGCATGTCACTCTCCCTCCAGCCACCCAGAAATCGCCGCCATCATTTTTGCCCAGAAATCGCTACCATATTTTTCGCTCCTTATAGCTCTGAGGGTTCATAGCTGCCTCTGATGTACATTTGAAGACTGAACAACATGTCTTCTATCATTAAATAAAGGTACAGTTTTGAGGAAACAAAGGTACATTTTAATTACAACTCAAATGTGGTAATGTATGTTTTGTTTGCAGCGATCCCATCAGCAGTTCGTTCTCATTTACACCGCCCAATAAAGGTTCGTTCTCATAATGCAGAAGGAAAATAGTGGTCTTTCATTGAAAAAAAAAAAACTTTTGGTTTTCGCTCAACTTTTCAAGGCTTATAAACAAACTGATGGACATGTAATTCACATATTATGTGCAGGAAACCTAAATCTATTTATGACTAAAACTCTCGTCTTGTATATATGTATGTATGTATGTGTCCGAAATACAGCAAAAACGGTACACGATAGCGCAACATTTTTTGGCCACATTACTCACCATTCTCCTGCGGTGGCAGTATCAAGTTTCGTTCAAATCGGGCAACGGAAAAATATTAAAAAAAATCAATTCCCGATTCAGTCAAGTACTCTTCGGGAGGATTTGATCAATGCAAACAACCTCAGCGGTAGAGTTGGCTGGAGCTATCTCTTTTTTCTTGAAATGATTTATTAAAAAACTCAAACATTTAGTTTAGACAAAGAACGATTTATTTTTAAGCATAAAATAAACCATTTTGATCTAAGACTTCCGTGTTCATTCATAAATAAAATTGCGTTTAGAAGATTATGCACAATAATTTCTTCGACTTTCATTTCTCCGTTTTTTTTTCTTCACATTGATGCGCAATATCAAGTTTCGTTCAAATCGGGCAATGACAAATTATTAAAAAATAAATTCCCGATTCAGTCAAGTACTCTTCGGGAGAATTTGATCAATGGAACAACCTCAGCAGTATTTCTGGAGCTATCTCTTTTTCCTTCAAATGATTTATTTTAAATCTCAAACATTTCGTATAGACAAAGAACGATTTATTTTTAAGCATAAAATAAACATCGCCATTTTGATCTAAGACTTCCGTGTTCATCTATCTATCTATAATTCCAGCAATGTGTGTGTGTGTGTGTGTGTGTGTGTGTGTGTGTGTGTGTGTGTGTGTGTTGTGTGTGTTGTGTGTGTGTGTGTGTGGTGGTCTGTGTGTGTGTCTGTGTGTCTTGACCACTGTTTCTCGACAACCACTGGTCCGATCTTATTGAAACTTGCCAGTATATTGCTGGGGACCTGAGGATGTGCCTTTTAGGTTTGATATTAATTGGACGATGTTCTCAAGTTATGGCCATTTATTTACCAACCAATGACAGGAACCGTTGCTGCGGCCATTTTTTCACCAATGACAGAAGCGTTGCTGCGGCCATTTTTTATCAACCAATGACAGGAAGCGTTGCTGCGTATCCACGGCAATTTTTTATCAACCAATGACAGGAAGCGTTGCTGCTGCGTGGATCGATGGGAAGAAAGAAACTCAGCCGCGTTCGCCATTACGGGTTTTTTCTCTTCTCTTCTCTTCTCTCTTCCGTGTTTTTCCTTGCGAAAAGGCAAAATACGTTGGCGCTAATTGAATAAATGGTTAAAACTAATGATTTGTCAAAACGTTGGCAGATCCAGCACCTCCGTATTCTTGCCCTGGACGAGGAAACAAAGAAGAAGTGCGTTCCCTCAGCGATGTTGTTTATGAAGAGGTGCTAACGAGATAAAGGTGTGTACATGGAGACGATTTTTATTATTATTTATTTGAAGAAAAATTGTTCCAAAAATAATTTATCAAAAAAAGTGCACAACTTTTTTTGTTTCCAATTGTCAAAACGCTGTGGCTCTTGGAAGTGTTAAGGAATTCAGTCTACTCAACATGCTTGCCAACGAAATACATCTCAATTTGGTGGTAAAAACGATTCACAACGACGGTGTTCCTTACTCATTGCTCTGCAGTCTGCATTCAACCCCTTCATTTGTCATCTCATTGACCACATTTCATCTATCATAATTCCAGCAATCTGTGGTTGTGTTGTGTGTGGTTGGTGTGTGTGTGTGTGTGTGTGTGTGTGTGTTGTGTGTGTGTGCTGTGTGCTCTGTGTGTCTGTGTATCTGTGACCGCTGTTTCCCGACAACCACTGGTCCGATCTAATTGAATCTTGCCAGCTATATGCTGGGGACCTGAGTATGTGCCTTTTCAAGATTTGATATTAATCGGACAAGTGATTCCCAAGTTATGGCCATTTATTTACCAACAAATGACAGGATACGTGCTGCGTAGGCGTGGCCGATGCGCCATTTAGTTACCAATCACAGGACACGTTGCTGCGTGGGCGTGGCTGCGTAGGCCGGTTTACGTCGGGCCGACGATGACGTCACGTGCCGTGCTGGTTACGATGGGGATCGATCGGTGCCTTCGTTACTGTGGGGTAGGAGTGCCAATGGTAAATGGCAGCGAATGTCATGGCAAGCAAAGACAGGGAGGTAAACTTGATTTTAATTAACTCTGTGTGTAAGTATCACAGCAGTTGTTACTTCAATGGCAGCGATAATTCGTGGAATGATGTGAACATCCGTACGGGCACGCACTACTTTTGGATAGTGATGACTTACTGTATTCTAATAATTTCTTATCCACATTTATAGATAAACACAATGCCCCAATCCAGTCATGTTTATGAGAGCGAAGGAATGGCCTGTGTGGTTGTTTGAAAGTTTTTTTTTTTTGCATGTATGGCCACGCAATATGGGCACGCGAGACGAAGGAATGGCCTGTGTGGTTGTTGTTTCTGGCACGCGGTTTGAAAGTTTTTTTTTTTTTTTTGTATGTACGGCCACGCACGTATGGGCACGCACGCTCCACTGCACGTACGGCATGCACGTACGGCCACGCACGTACGGCCACACGAGAGCGAGAAACGGCTGTGTGTGTTGTCTGGCAAGCGGTTTTAAGTATATATATATATATATATATATATATATATATATATATAATTATATATATATATATATATTTTTTTTTTTTTTTGCACGTACAGCCACGCACGTATGGGCACGTGAAAGCGATGGAATGGCTTGTGTGTGTTGTTGTTTCTGGCACGCGTTTGAGTTTATTTGCGGGGGGGGCAGGGGTTTGCACGTACGGCCACGCATCTACGGGCATGCACTAGTAAATAAAATTGTGTTTAGAAGATATATGCACAATAATTCTTCGACTTTCATTCTCTGTTTTTTTTTTCTTCACATTGACGCGCTATATCAAGTTTCGTTCAAATCGGGAATGACAAAAATTATTTAAAATAAATTCCCGATTCAGTCAAGTACTCTTCGGAGAATTTGATCAATGCAAACAACCTCAGCAGTATAGTTCTTGGAGCTATCTTTTTTTTCCTTCAAATGATTATTTTAAATCTCAAACATTTCGTATAGACAAAGAACGATTTATTTTTAAGCATAAAATTAACATCGCCATTTTTATCTAAGAACTTCCGTGTTCATTCATAAAAAAATTGCGTTAAGAAGATTATGCACAATAATTTCTTCGACTTTCATTTCTCCGTTTTTTTTTCTTCACATTCACGCGCAGTATCAAGTTTCGTTCAAATCGGGCAATGAAAAAAATTATTAAAAAATCAATTCCCGATTCAGTCAAGTACTCTTCGGAGTATTTGATTAATGCAAAACCTCAGCGGTATAGTTTGCTGAGCTATTTTGTTTTTTAATTATTTTTTTGAAATGATTTTTTTTTATCAACCGCTGTCACAACGGGAACCCAACGGGTTCATGGGTCGTCTAGTAATTACTAAAACTCTATCTTGCATGTATGTTGGTACAATATATGTATGTATGTTCCCGAAATACAGCCAAAACGGTAAACGATAGCGCAAAATTTTTCGGGCCACCTCACTCACCATTCTCCTGCGGTGTGCAGTATCAAGTTTCGTTCAAATCGGGCAACAAAAAATATATAAAAAAATCAATTCCCGATTCAGTCAAGTACTCTTCGGGAGTATTTGATCAATGCAAACAACCTCAGTGTATAGTTAGCTGAGCTATCTTTTTTTCTTCTTGAAATGATTTTTTCTCAACCGCCATCACAACGGGAACCAAACGGGTATCGGTCATCTAGTAAACATTAAAATTTCCTTGGTCGTGAAATGCCTGCATCCCTAATTAATTAGTTGGGAGGCCGGGGAAATTCCCAAGACATATATTGTGATGTACACGTACACTTTAAAGTTATATGAAATGTGCACTCAAAATCATCTCTGAGTTTATATACATTTAAGTCAAATGAACCACCATCTATTTTAGTGGAATATGTATGTGGTCTTTGAATTTAGATTGGGATTAAAATAAATTCAATTCAAATCAAATTGAAGACCAAATATATGTACACAGTCCTGCATTTGGAGTCTTCAGAAGGAACCCAAACAAGGGGAAAAAAGCAAAGATGATGTCATTAGGAGGAACCTGGATATGATTTGCATTTCATCTGTTACTCCTCTACCCTCAAAACCATCCAGGTACAGCCAAGTGAGCCATGTGAAAACAAAACAAAAAAACCCCAGATCAAAATATTAAATAATTCTGGCTGCCAGACCATGTATCTGATCAAGTTGAAATTTAAAGCACGTATTCCACATTACTACTCAATCACAATTGTGAAGTTTCACTTCGATTGATTAAGCGGTTCCAGAGAAAACATTATTTAATAGTTCTCTTAAAACCAATGTGGCTGCCAAACCACATGACTTTTCAATTATTCCTTAACAACGTTGGACACACATGCCTTGGGGAACATTTGTTTGAAGGTTCCCCTCGAACTGTCGAGCCGTTCTGGAGAAGAAGATTTTTATGTTTTTGGGTAAATCCAATATGGCTGCCAAACCATGTGACCTATGATGTCATATGGGTGAACCTTTTGTTCTTCACGGATAGGCGGTCACATGTGTAAAGTTTTACTTCGATCTGTTCAGCCATCTTGGAGAGGAAGGTTTTTAAAGGTTTTGTTTAAAAAGCAATATGGCTGCTGAATCACATGACTGATCATGTCATCAAAACATTTTTGTGGACCATTTTATCCCAAGAGGACCCTTAACAAATTTTCATACTGATCGGATGTGGCGTTCTATATATACAATTATGACGTCATAACGAGGACACCAACGATGTCATAAAAAATCACATTCCCCATGAGGAATACTTGCTATGTGCCAAGTTTCAATTTTTTCTTTGGTGCGGTTTCAGAGATACAGAGATTCAAAGTTTTTCTAATATGGCTGCCATACCACATGACATATAACGTCATAATTATCATTTAAACATTCTACATGAGTAGTTTCACCAATGGTGAAAATTTCGTCTCAATCCGACAAGCGGTTGCGGAGAAAAACACGAAAGTTCCGTGTGGACAAACAAACAAACAAAGACAAACAAACCCAAATGCAACACCCTCTCCTTTGGCAAAGGTAATGATAGTACAGATAATGTTGCATGTGAGAAATGGAGCTCAATGCAAGAAAAGGCTAACAAATGGCAGAGGCTTAATACTTTTGGCAGGTATATAGTTCTGTTGATTGGGAGAAGGGCCAAAGGGCTTTTACAGCATGGTTCATGTTACACAAACGTCCAAAACAGTGTACACTCCAAGCTGAGGCGATGCCAAGACAAAAGATTGAAAGGAAGTACAAAAACTGATGTGGAAAATAGCCCCCAAGATGAATCCAGCGCCTCAAAAAGACTCCACTCCAGTATCGGTCCCGTACATGAAAGACTTGTAGTCCGGGAGCTGACAGAGATTGTACTACATCTCGAGTAAAAAGGTTTGAGAGCTAAAGTCATTAGATGGTGGGGTGGGAACCTCTGAATGGGCACTAAGTTTTCCAATTGGTGCATTACGTAGGGGTGCTGCTAAAGTAGCCACCAAAATCCGTTAAATTACTTTTGAGTACATGAATCAAACTGGTGCCAAGAGTTTAATTTGGCACTGTAATTACCGATTATGTAAATCTTCAGTGAGACGGTTGGTCAAAACACATTTAAGAACGGTCTAAAGGGGGCGCCACTGTCACGTTTAAATCACATTTTGAGTACATTATTGAAACTTTGTTGAAATAATCTTTAGACAATCCTGATGAAGGATCAGTAATTCTTAAGTGACGATTTTGGTGCAA
>CM068953.1:164793791-164805600 GCA_035128595.1 Eptatretus atami | reverse complement strand
AAAAAAGAAAACAAAAAAGTACTTGGAATTGTAATCAATTACATCGATTCCTCGAAAAAAAGTACTCGGAATCTAATCGATTCCAACATTCCCAGAATTACCCATCATTATCAGCAGATCTGACACGCCAATCCCCACCTCTTTAAAACTTTGAAATAGATGCAATCTGGGTCCATCATGTGGAGGGAATTTTAAATATACCATCAGAGATGGGGAATCCCCCGCCATTGAATGAAAAAGTTCATACATATTCCAGATAATGAGGGAGGTGAATTGGAAACAAGACACCATTTGGTCATCATCTCGTAAAAGTTCCCCAGGGGTGAGGAATGTAGTAACCAAAAATAATTGAAATCAGATAAGCGGTTTTCCATTTATTACAAAAAACATTTTTTTCAAGATGGCCACCCCAGTCGGCCATCTTGGATCCGGCCACACCCAAAATCAATAGGGTTCTTCCTTTTCAGGTGGTACATGTGTGACTCAAATTTCAAATCGATATGTCGAAAAAACATTTTTTTGAAGATGGCCACCCCAGTCGGCCATATTGGATCCGGCCACGCCCAAAATCAATAGGGTTCTTCCTTTTCAGGTGGTACATGTGTGACCCAAATTTCAAATCGATATGGCGAACAGTTTATGAGTTATCGCACTCACAGCTATAAATGTTGACGCCCGGACGGACGGACGGACGGACGGCCGGACAGCCGGACGACCTGGGTGACAACAATATCCCCCTTCCGCCACGCGGCGGGGGATAAAAACAGATGGTTCAAAACCAAGCAGCTTGTGGAGCGCTCACGAAGTGGCTTAAGCACTCAACCAAGCACTCCAACGGAATAGTTGAAGCAAGCACTGCATCACCATGGGTTACAAACATCGGTTGGTAAGGAACGGTTGGCTTGGACAGTGATTAGCAATGTATACAGCGATTTGTAGGAATGAAGATCAGCGATCAGCGATGTTTCCAGCGATTCATAGGTGTGAAGCTCGATCGTACAGAAACCGTTATGACTTGTTCCAAGGCAAGGCATTTGGACCGAAGTAGGCTGAATTAGTAAGCCAAATTAAAACGGAAGCTAAGAACCTTGCGAAGTGAAGTTGAGCTGAACAAGGATAAGCCTTTCATGAAGGTAAGCCCTTAATTATCTTCAAAAGGGGTGCTTAATTTTACCCAAACACCCAGTTTTCATTCATGCACTCCCTCTGTTGGGGGTTTGTGTAACACATCCCCTCCACTTGGGCCTTGCCCTGACCCACATGGTCAGGAGTTTTCAGTATGAGCAGGTGCCCATTTGGCGAACTGAGAAAGTTACCGTCTTTCGTTGTGCAGAGGCATAGGCCTTTCTCTCAGGTACTTTTCTAAGTATTTTTGGCTTCTTTCAGAAGCTTGGTTAGTCATTCCAAGTAACAATCCTTTTCCCGTCCACGTAATATTTTGTCCAAAAATATGTAGCTTCCTGGGGTATTCTGCACATGAACACCGAGCATTTTGTGGCGGATTATGTTATTTCGAAAGTGCCGGATTGCCTCCTGAATTCCCACTGAAATGTCTCTCCATATTGCTGTATGGCATTCATCTTTCCATATTACTGTATGGTGGTCCAGTTTTTCCATACTGTCGAATGACATTTGTCCATCCACATTGTTGCATGGCTCTCACGTTTCTCCACGCTGCTCTACAGTGCTCATGTTTATGCTGTACAGCACTCATCACTCTGTGTGTTGTATACATGGCAAGTGACCCAGATTTTACAGGTTTGACCCGTTTTGTTTGTGAAAACCTGCAGACCTGTTTTATTGCGGTCAAAACCCGTATTGGATGGAAAGTAGGATCAATTTTTAAAATGCAAAGTTTCACTTCCTTTCCACTCGCAAGGATTGGCACACAGTCTGATGAAAGACCTGTGGTGACACGCAAGGTATCACTCTTGCGTCTAGTCTCGTGGCTGTGTGACATCGCGAGCTTTTTCTCATCGATGGCCACGTCAACGTCCTCAAGGATTCCTCACGCAGTATCACCTCACTTCCGACCACGTCGACCATATTGCCATCACCACGAATCAATCGATCTGTGATTTCCAATTTGCTCTTCCACTTCTTGGTGATATTTATCAGTCCTTTCGAGTATTTTAAATAGCAGGATTTGATTTGATTTGATTGGGATGGTTTTCATTCATACAAGGTGTCCACAAATTATCAAATTCAAACCATAATAAAAAGTAATGAAATAGGATACTTGATACCATCTTATAACAAAGACCTACAGGGTTACAGGTTTGAGTACAGTGCAGTATCCCATCCTATTCCATTCATTGGCTGGAGGGCAGTATCCCATTTCATTAATGTTTATTACCGTTTGAATTTGAAAGGGTAATTGGTGATACCGTTGATGTTGTTTCGTATGCAGCCAGTGCCTGCTGGCTGCATCATTTTTTCTGGATGCACAGTTGTGCCGCTGATGCAGTGCTCCTGTTATGAGAAAGCTGATACTCATTTTGCCGACCTCGGAATGATGACAGGCTGAGTGAACCCACCTGGTGTTATTTCAACGGGAGGTCAGGGGCTCAATCTCAAGACCTTAAGATCTTAAGACAGCCACCTTAACCGTTAAGCCAACAGCAGGCTTGTCTCGTTGATAAGGGCAGATGGGGAGCCACGATGTGGCCTTCAATTTACAGCAGTTGAGCACATATACTTGTCATGCCTCACAGTAATGGCAAAGAAGAAAAGGATCTTCTCACAAGTTCACAAGAACAAGATCGATTGTCGAGGGTGCTTGTCAAACGAGGTCACCTGCTCTCCTCACATACAAAACCAACTCCCTTTGACTCTGTTTGCTTTCTTCATCTCTGGTTCTCTCCACTGCCACACGATGTACGTTCATTAATTTTTGTCTGTTCCTCATTATGTCACAAATCCATTTAAAATTTGGCTATTTT
The DNA here is from genome assembly GCA_035128595.1 of Eptatretus atami. Lineage (NCBI taxonomy): Eukaryota > Metazoa > Chordata > Myxini > Myxiniformes > Myxinidae > Eptatretus > Eptatretus atami. The sequence goes on along the minus strand of CM068953.1, from coordinate 164,802,658 downwards.
GTTTCCAAATGTAGTTTATTCTGGGATTTTCCCTTTTTGCATATTCACAGGAATCCTCTAATCACGTGCCACCGTTTTTTGACTTTACCCCAAGGTTGTATTCATCCTTCTATATTTGCATTTCACAAGCCTCATGCTTTGCTGATGGATAAAAGTATATCAAACAAAAGGGAGATTTGTTGATGTCGGTTGATCCATCTTCTCTTCATCGAGAAGAACCAGGTAGAGAGCAGATTAAGGTGGTCCAAAGAGATGGACCAGATGGAGGTAGCCAGTGGAAAATGACGTTTTCAAGAATGTAGCTGAGGCAGTTGTTGGACAGGTGTAGCTTATCAGTCAGGTATGATGATAGAAACAGTATTTATGGTTTATTGCAGCATAATAGAAAGCATCCTGTAAATCATCTACAAAATGCATCCTCAGCATACAAGGAAGGCCCACTTAGCAATCATAAAGATATCAATGAACAGTTGAACAACCAAAATAATAAGTTATCGCTCCATACAAGTTGTGGAGGGCATCGTACAGTTCAGTCGGAGTTGAGCAGAAGACAAACGCCCGACAATATCCAGTGTGACTTGTGGACAGCTGTGTGTAGATCTGCTTCAAACACAAGGCCCACGCCCATAGCGTTGCGCCGTGCCGAAGTGACGTACACAGGTGTGCGTAACATGTTCTGAATGGTACAATGCCCATACCATTTGAATCAATTACATTTTGATTTGATAGACAATTAATGTACACAATCACTTAAGGTTTTCTGGAAAAGCAATGATCGATGTGTAAAACTCCTCACTCGAGATCATGACTCTAGGGATAATCAAGTGATCTGTGTGTTAAGGGTAGGTTTGGTGTTTTTAAAAGGCCATGATTTTGTTTCAAGCTAAGCTGTCCCATACCCAGGAGAGAGATCAAAACTATATCCAAACTCATCTCTCCCTAAAATATTTCATTTTGTACAACTTATAAAATAGGAATAAAATATAAAGGTTCAATCAAAGACGATTTGAGATTTGCTTCTAAATGTGAAATACCATACTGGGTCTTCAGGGTCTTGGATCCTATAAGACCTCCAAGACCCTTAAGACTCCTAAAGACCCTAGAGGACCCAAAAGACCCCGAGGACCCAAAAGTTCCAAGGACCCAAAAGTTTCTGAGAACCCAACAGTCCCAAAACTCCCCGAGGACCCAAAAGTTCCTGAGGACCCAAAAGTCCCCGAGGACCAAAAGTCCCAAAAGACCCCGAGGACACAAAAGACCCAGATAATACAAAAGACCAAATATCCAAAAGACCCTCAGGACCCACAAGACCCTGTAGACCCTTTAATACTCTACTATAAATGGATAAGGTGTGTGTGTGTGTGTGTGTGTGTGTTGTGTGTGTGTGGTGTGTGTGTGTGTGATGCTTTTTTATGGAGTTTTTCTTAAGCGTTCTGATGTGGAATATAAAACACCAAAATGATCATCATGACCTCCCGAGTTGATTAGGCTAATTAACTATTAAAAAAATACCCCGAGCGGGAGTGCCGGTCATCTCTGCCAGAGGTCGAAAGTAAGTAACTCTGTGCCAGACTGGAATAGGGGCAGTTCATAAAGTACGTACGCTCTACTTCCGGGTTTCAAAACCACCCACCCCCCTCTGTATGCAGGCTAGTGACCACCCACCCACCCCCATATGCGTCTCATATCACATCACAATACTTGAACATTACAACGAACTGTAGATTTATCTCAAATGCATCACTAATTATTAACTACGGTAATACAGTAATATGGAACAATTATTGACGTCCACGGATTCAACATCACGTCGAAAATGTTCCTGTGAACGGAGATATTTTTCCCCCTCGCGATGACGACAGGCTCACCTTCATCTTCTGAAACGCTTTCATGTAGTCCGACACCACTTTCATAAAGTATGTATGCAGCCGTTGTACCACCCACCCACCCCTGTACGCAGCCCGTACGCGGGCTTTAAACCACCCACCCCCCTCTGTATGCAGGCTAGTGACCACCCACCCACCCCCCTCATACATCGCTAATCGCTTGCAAAGCCAGCAGTTCCTTATGAACCGATGTTTGTAAGTCATGACGATGCAGTCCCTAGCGGTGTAATTTACCTTTTTCTTTTAATATACAGCACGTCATTTATGAAAATAAAAGTACAAATTGACATTCAAGACAATGTTAATGTCATAAATGCAAGCAAGTGTGCATATAAACTTGTGTTCCATTGTTTTAGTTAAATCTGACAGAAGCTTCCAATGTAATATTTGTCTCGGAGAGTTCCGGTTCTTAAGTTAATACTTTTATTTTTGTATGTACTTTATGAACGGCCCATACGGGGAATCAGAGCGAAGTTTGAAGGGCTATAAAATCGGAACGAGAGCAAATTTCAAAAAAATGGCTCGTGTTGTTCTAGATAATAGTCCGTAGTATCTGAATCACTAATAACATTTGATCTCTCTTGATAAATGAGGGAGGAGATACGATTTGAAATCGACGATTTTCCCAACTTTGACAGCCTCGTGACGTTGACCTCGACCTTGGACGACCTTGAAAGTTATATCGTTGTGCATGTCTCATCGACCTCTATCCATTCCACTATTGGTTATTTGTCTCCACTCGGTTTGATTGTGGACGGACGGGCGGACAGACTTCGAGACTGTTATTATTAGGTCATCTCTACTGAGATGATAGAGATGACCTAAAAATCAGTCAGAATTCCCATGTTTTAAACGCACGCCATGTTAAGGTGTTTTAAACGGCTTAATACTTCCTTCTACCACGGCATGGCATTCTAATTGCAAAATAAATAACAAAAACAATGATATCATTGTAACAAAGCATATATCAATTAATACTAATATTTAAAACAATAATAAGAATATTAGTATCATATGGCAATAATAATAACAAACATATAATCCCCACGCTGGCCGCAAACACATCTGGGCTTGGTGAACGACAAGCTAATGCTCAAGCGGTTCAGCAGGCGGGTGTGCAACAAGGCTGTGAAGACCAACCCTAATCCATCGGACCAACGGGCCCACTAGTGTTTAAAACATGGCACCAAGTTAATTATCATTAGCAATTGTTAAATGTTCTTTTGGATGAGGAACAATAATGGAGGAAAGTTTATCCTTATTATGTCTCGATTCATGTTAAATATTCCATAGGATGGTGTACAATAATGGAGGCAAGTTTATCCTTATTATGTCCCGATTCTTGTTAAATATTATGCCTGGTGTTGGTTTAATGGTTAGGGTGGTGGGCTTGGGATTCTTGGAGTGGGCTTGGGATCCTTGGATCCTGAGGTTCAAATCTCACTTTGCTGTTGAATAAATACCAGGTGGGGTTGACTCTGCCTGTCATCCTTTTGAGGTTGGCAAAATGAGTGCCAGCATGCTGGTATCCTGTGTTGGAGTGGTGACCTGTCCAGAATTGTGTCCAATAGCTAAGGAGACTACTTTGGCAGCACCAACGCTCTGCACAGAATATGGTCCAGATGGATGGATGGATGTTAAATATTCTATAGGATGGTGTATAATCATGGATGAAAGTTTATCCTAATTATGTCCTGATTCATGTTGAATGTTCTAAAGGATGAGGTACAATAATGGAGGAAAGTTTTGTAATTTGAAGCATTTAAAACTTGTTCCATTTTTGTGGGCCACCTTTATGTTGGCACATCATCACTGTTATATCTTTAAAAGGATGGACTATTTCCCTATAAAAATGATAATAACTGATGTTTTATCACTGCAGTGTTTTGTTCTGATAAAATACTCCTAACCGATATATAAACAGTGTTTCCATAAGAGTAAAATCCCAGTGTTGAAGATTTCTCAACAAGCTGAGGTAAAGTAGAGAAGGGGATCAGTTTACCCTTTACATCAAACTGTACATTCCGAATGTGCCAGGTCATTTACCAACAGCTTGAGCCGACGAACTTCGATAGGAATAATTCTCAATATGGGCAGTTCCTCAAGTAGCACCTTTGGCTTACTGCATACAAGACAACTGCGCTGCAAGTCCCATCCAGCACCCTCCAAGTAAATGCCATGAACAAAGCACCCTGGAATGGAAGGAACAATCAATCACTCGATTATTTTTTTTTTCTTTTGTTCTCTCCCTCTTTGGTGTCTGTCTGTCCTGCTTTTTGACTGTGATATATTCAGTGGTAAGTTGGTAAGTTATCCAATCACAACCAAACTTGACGGGAGGGGGGAGGGGGGGCTAAGGGTCACACGATGAAGGTTGCAGCGATTTAACCCCCCCCCCCCATCCCCAAAGGGGAGTTGCACCTTGCACGAACTCCATGTTGAGGTGTATAATAGGTTATCATGGCTTTCATGGGGCACACTTTCCGGATGTAAAAATTATTATAACTACAAACGTTTCAGTCAATTCTGTCCAACGTACAATTACATTTTTGAACAGTCAATATTAAACTGGAAGACGTTTCGAGGAAACTCGACATTATTAAGGCATTCTATACTTATTGAGTACCACTGAGACAAACGGATCAGAGCCGTCTTGACTTGCTCAGCCTCTAGGTAAGTGGCAACGATCTTTAGCTAACAAAGCTGCTTACATGAGTCTTTACGCATGAATGATGGAGGTTGAATGGTGGAGATTGCAGCAATTCAACTTGCCCCCTCCCCAAGGGGGTGTTTCACCTTGGGGGAAGCCCGTGTTAAGGTATATATCCGTGTTAAGATAGCTAATGGTGGCATCCTTCCAAGGCCGCTTCTAATAACAAAACTAATAACACGAAAGATAATAGCATGATATTGTTATTACAAAACAGTATTAATACTAATATCCCCTCTCCTGAAGGAGTGTTTCCTCCTTCGACAAATGCTGTGTTAACACATATACAGTGCCGATAGAAAGTCTACACACCACACCCCCTTTCAAAAATTTCACCTTTTGTTGCCTTATAGCATGGAATTAAATTGCATTAAATCAGACTTTTTCCACCTTTATTTTCATATCGTAACCCACAACTTCCAAGTGAAAAAGAAATTCTACAAATTTCAGAAAATTAATTAAAAATACAAAACTAGAATATCTTGGTTGGATAAGTGTCCAGCCCTCCTCCCTCTTAATAATAGCAATTGTAAATTAGCTCAGGTGCAGCCAATCACCTTCAAAATCACACACCAAGTTAACTAGCCTCCACCTGTGTTAAAATGTTGTGATTCTGATTATTTCAGAATAAAATCAGCTGTTCCTGTAGGTTTCCTCTGCTAGGTAGTGCATTTCACAGCAAAGACTCAACCATGCAGACCAAGGAGCTTTCAAAAGACCTCCGGGATAAAGTTGTGGAAAGGCACAGATCACGGGACGGGTATAAAAAAATATTTCAAAGGCCTTGAAATATCCCTTGGAGCAAGCACAGTCAAGACAACCATTAAGAAGTGGAAAGCATATTGTACAACCAAGACCCTGCGTAGATCAAGACGTCCCTCCAAACTGGATGACCAAGCAAGGAGGTGACTGATCAGAAAGGCCACCAAGAGGCCAATGGCAACTTTGAAAGAGCTACAGGCCTTTATGGTAAAGACTTGTCACTGTGTGTATGTGACAACAATATCCCAAGTACTCCACAAGTCTAGCCTCTACGGAAGGGTGGCAAGAAGAAAGCCATTACTCAAAAAAGCCCACCTTTAGTTCCGTTTGAGGTTTGCAAAAAACCACTCTCGAGATTCTGAAGCCATGTGGCAAAAAGTTTTGTGGTCTGAAGAAAGCAAGATGGAACTTTTTGGCCAAAATGCAAAACGTTATGTTTGGTGCAAACCAAACACAGCACATCACCCAAAGAACACCACCCCGACTGTGAAGTATGGTGGTGGCAGCATCATGTTCTGGGATGTTTCTCATCAGCACGGACTGGGACACTTGTCAGGACAGAAGGGAAAATGGATGGAGCAAAATACAGAACTTCTTGAGGAAAACCTGCTGCTCTCTGCAAGAAAGCTGAAATTGTGACGGAAGTTCACCTTTCAGCATGACAACGACCCGAAGCACACAGCCACAGCTAAACTGGAGTGGCTAAGGAACAAAAATATAAATGTCCTTGAGTGGTCCAGTCAAAGCCATGACTTAAATCCAATCGAAAATCTGTGGCATGACTTGAAGATTGCTGTCTATTAACGCTCCCCACGCAACTTGACTGAGCTTGAACAGTTTTCTGCAGACAAGTGGGAAAATATTGCACAACCAAGGTGTGCAAAGATGGAAGAGACCGATCTCAACAGACGCACAGTTGTAATTGCTGTCAAAGGTGCTTCCACCAAGTATTAACTCAGGCGTTCTGGGTTTAGAGAGACGGCAGAGTCTCTCAGGGCTCTCTGCTGACTTTCTCAAAGTTAAGTTTCCAGTCGTTATTTGTCCCGTTTTAACTGTCATTTTTCTCACCTACATGTTACTGTGTGTTCCTAGTTCGGTTTTGTTTCAAAAATCGTGCTATTTTGTGAGTTTTCGTCGACCTTGTCTTACTGGTTCCTTGAGGCCTACCCTTCCTTCCCCTCTTGGTGGTACAATCGTTTATATTTGTATTCTCTCCCTTAACCTTCAATTCGTATTTTCCCCACTTTCCCAACGCCCCCCCCCATCTATTCCCTCCCAACTAAACACTGTTTCTTGTCTTAAATTCAAAACAAAACAAACAAAAAAACTACCTTTCTCCTTGCATACCCATGAGTTCCGATCCTTCTTCTTTCTTCTTCTTCTTCTTCTTCTTCGTCTTCTGTCCTTCCTTCTGCCGGCACACCATCTTTATTCTACTTGAGCTGACCCACTCTCACCATTACCTTCACGATTTCTTCCTCCAACCTTCCATTCCCGAATCTTACCTTTTCATCAAAAATTAATAATCTTCTTTGTATACTTTCGATCTATACACCTCCTGTAACCACGTGTCTCTCTCCACCCTCTTCCTGATACGTTTCATTGACCCAGCAGCTTCACTTTGCGTTTACAGTTCCAAATTCACCATACACCTCCACAATTTGACTTCAACCTTCCCTTTTCCGAATGTTACGCAATCCATATTTAAAATAACTAAATTCACTTTTGACTATACACCTCCCATAGCCATGTGCTTCTCTCCCTGTAACCATGTGATCTGTTTCCATTCCCTGCGTTTACCGATCGAAATTCACCATTCACCTCACGATTTTTCAACATTTCCATTACCTAATCTGATGAAAACTCTCAAACAATAATGATAATAAAAATAATAACAAGTCTGAAGACGACGATGGTTCACGAGCGGTATTTGACGATGTAGATTGTTTCAGAAGTCAAGGATGAGACAATGTGATAATGTTTGACCAAGTCAAAAAATGATCAACATGATGTGTACGAGTGACAGGTTATTAGCTGCAAAATGTCGAAAACCCGATTTCGTTCAACAACTTTAAAAATTTGACCTTTCATAGCCTTTAAAGGTCACAAAACAATGTTGTGGACATTAAAATAAGGAAACAGGGATACGTGCTATAGCTTAATGGAGTTAGTTCGTCGAAGAAGGTCGAAAACCCGTTCGATTCCCCACAACTTGAAAATTTGACCTTTGTGAACTTTAAAGGTCAAAGGTCAAGGATTATGACCTTTGTGTGCAAAACTTCCTCTGGAACATTCCAGGAACAATATAAACATCATATAGGCTATATGGCATTTCGCACTCCTCGGATTATCCATACTTTGATGAAATCAGCGTAAAAACAAACTTGAAGGGGTGCCACGGGCAAGGTGTTCGAGATAGAGCAAAATGGTTTCAAGACTTTAGGTGGGGAATGACCTCAAGATTATGCATAAAAATATTGTCATCCTAGCTCTCAAAGTTTGAGCGGTCGTATGATTTTTATGTCAAAATTCGAAATTTTCTAAGTTCGTGACCTTGGGACGAAAATGAAAAATCGAGCTCCGTGGGGCTATGCAGTGCCATTGGGCTAACCAAATACCGAAACCTCTGCCAGATTCGACAAACCCCTCGGAGAAGATGGATTTTTATGTGAAAAACGCAATTTTCTAAGTTTTGTGACCTTGACCTTGGGACGAAAATGAAAAAAATCGAGCTCCATGGGGCTATGCAGGTGCCATTGGGCTAACCAATACTGAACCTCTGCCAGATTCGCCAAACCCCCTAGGAAAGATGCAAATTGAAATCGGCTACCCCTAAAAAACACATTCGCAATTTTCTAAGTTTGTGACCTTGTGGCCTTGACCTTGGGACGAAAATGAAAAATCGAGCTCTGTGGGGCTATGCAGGTGCCATTGGGCTAACCAAATACCGAAACCCCTGCCACATTCGACAAACCCCCTAGGAGAAGATGCAAATTGAAATCGGCTACCCCCTAAAACCACGTTTTTGGGCGTGCTCCGCCCATAATGGGCGCACCACGCCCATTTTCAGGAAAACACAACTAGATCATGATATAAACATCCCACCAAAATTTTATCAGGATCGGATCAAAACCCACGGAGCTATGCTCGGGACAGACAGACAGACAGACAGACATACAGCCAGACAGACAGACAGACAGACACACACACAACAATAACGAATATAGTGTCACTTATTTTTTTCGTGAAAATATTTTTTCGTGAACAATAAAAACTATCTCTTATAATGCTTCATCTTCCTCTTTCACACATGTGGTACTCATTACTGTATCATAATTCATGACTCATCTTCTATTTCAACAGACTGCTCTCAATTCGACCTTTCATTCATACCTTGCCTAAAAAATTCCAACTGTTACAGCGTTTCTTCTCTCCATTCTCTGAATTTGTCTTCATTGCATCCATCAAGAAATGTCTTTAATCGCATCTCTGACCTAAAACTTAAAAAA
>CM068953.1:164765596-164784783 GCA_035128595.1 Eptatretus atami | reverse complement strand
AGGTGTGGGTACCTCTCTCCTATTCATGGCACTTCAGCAAAAGCTTTTGCAACTCATTGGGACTGACTCAATTGGTCATTTCCAGACCCGGATCTCAACAATGGTACTCTATCTCTTCTGATCTGATTTGACAAATTTCCTGAATATATCTGCTGTTCTTCCTCTGCTCCAATCGGTTCTTCTGACCACGTACTTGTCAAAGTGGACATCTCTCTGGCTGTTATCAGAGAACCACCTCACCGCCGTCGAGTATGGCATTTCACTCTAATGGACTGTGCAGGGTCTCCAAGCAGCCATACAACTTCTAGACTGGTCTCCACATCGCTACAATCCAACATACTCATCCTGGAATTCTTTCAAAGAAACTTGCTCTCCCTCATGCACAACATTTTATCCTCTCGTCTTCAGCTGTCGTTCCCTTCCTCCCGCCCATGGTTCAATGAAGTTTGTGGTGAGGCAGTTGTCCTGAAACACTTTCCTTTCCTCATGGAAAGAAACCGCAACTGAGGGTAATCTCAGTTCTTCATGAGCTTGGAATAAGTGTATTATATCTACCTTCAGGAGAGCCAGAGAACATCTTTCTAAGCTCAAGTCTGAACTCTCAAACCTCTCTCTCTTCAAAATCTGGTGGTGTCTAATCAAATCTGTTTCTGGCATATGTTCCCCTCCATCCCCTCCCTTACCTCAAATGGCCGTACTGCTGATACCGCACGTGAAAAGGGTGAATGCCTAAATCAGTGTTTGCATCAAAATCTGTGTTCCAAACCCTTCATTTCTGGACCCCATTACCGAGTGCACATTGTCCTGGACTCTGTGTCCTCTTCTCCTGACAAGGTGGAGAGCTGCTGTCAAACCTCGACTCAGATTCTGCAACGGTCCAGACAGATCAGCCACGCTGTCCTAAACCTGCTCTCTGCTCTTGCTCACCCTCTCTCTGTTCTGTTCACCTCCCATTTGCTCAAGCTCATCTGCCAATCTGCTTGGAATAGCAAACATTACTGCCCTGCATAAAAAGAGGTGCAAAAACAGATCCTGCAACTACAGACCAATCAGACTTCTCCCCATTCAGCAAGGTTATGGAATCCATCATCGATCAGAGATTAAATCTTCTCTTCTCCAATGGCTTGATTTCTGATCATCAATTTGTTTCAGTCCAGGGCACTCCACCCTGGAATAGCTGCTTCTGCTCTCCCAAAATGGATAGAGGTCCTCGATGCCGGACGTGAAATCAGAGCCATATCCTCGACATATCAGTGCTTTTGACACGGTCTGGCACTCTGCCTCCAAACTCTCTTCCTATGATATCCAAGGCCATCTCCACTCATGGCTCGCAGACTTCCTCTCTGTCGCAGTCAATGTGTGGCCTCAATGGAGTTCTTTCATACCCTCTTCCTGTCCAGGCTGAAGTTCCTCAAGGCAGCGTTCTGGGCCCTGTTCTTTTTCTGGTTTTCATCAATGATCTCTCCGACTCTCTGGAAATCTCTTTACTCTTTTCTGATAACTCCCCTTGCCGTACATCTGTCATCCCTCAGACCGACAAGCAGCAGCTTCTTCGCTCACTGCAGATCTGGGTAAAATCACAAACTGGTCAACACAGTGGAACATGTCTTTCAATCCGGACAATCTCAACACTCTCACTATGTCTCTCGAAAGGACCGTTTGGAAACACCCCCCCCCCCCCCCATCAACTTTCTCAACAATCCTCTGGAAGAAGTCCTTTCTTTTAAGCTTCTGGGTCTCACTATCTTGCCATGATCTTTCCTGGGAAATCCATTCTTCAATCTGGCCTCCAAAGCCAGTTGCCGATGGGAACCTCGTCATGCAAAGTCCTTCCTCGGCCACTTGAGCTCCTGACTGAATACAAAGCTTTCGTCCACAGCCTGATGGAGTACTGCTCTCCCTCTGAGCTGTGTGCACCCTGTCCCACCTTTCTCAGCTTCATGCTGTGGAAACCAAGGCATTTCGGATCATTGGCATCTCCCGCGATGAGGCTGAGTCTTTGGGCCTCTCATCTCTCACACAGGCAGGTGCGGTGGTATTTCTGTCTTCTACCATTCCTCTCCCAGCCTGCTCTGTCTACAATATATCCCTCCCATATTTCCGCAGGGGCTCAAGGTCACCAGCAACCCCTTTTGGTAAAACTACCAAAATCACGAACATCTGCTCCTTATCTCTTTTTTCCCGCCTTTGGATAAACTCCTCATCTGATCATCCCATTTTCCTCCAGGCTTCAAAACAGCTGTTCAACACCACTTCTTATGTCCCCATCCAAATCCTCGATCTTTTCTATCCCCATTAATCCACCCAAACCACCTCCTTCAAATTCCTGCTTTCCTTCCTGAAAGTCCCTGTAATGTCCATCTTGAATACCCTGTGTTCCTGCTCCTTCCTCTCCCTTCCACAGATCTCCTAATGTTCTTGTTCCCCACTGTTTTGTCCTTCACTCCCGCCCTCTTTGTCTCATGCCCCCCCCCCCATTGCTGTGCGGTGTGTGTTAATCCAGATTTGTTAATTCGTTTAATCTGTGTTAATTTGTGTTTTAATTCGTTTAATCCAAGATGGCTACATACACATGACCTATGATGTCATAATTATAATTAAAATATTCTCCATGGTTGGGTCACATCTACTCCTAGATTTAATGTCAATCACACAAGCGGTTGCTGAGAAAAAAGAAATGTTGAAGAAATAATCGAGCAAAAAAAAGTCCAAAATGGGATGAAGAATAACTATAATAAAAAATAACATAACAGAAACAATAGGAACACAGCCTGTAAGGCTAATGGTACCTAATAATACATTTAGAGAACATGAGATGTAGAAATGATATGACTGCATAAGCCTTTCTGACTTGGCCTGCTGTATCGGTGATTCTCTGGTGCACAATACTTTGGCTGACTGTGTGTAGAGTGTAGAGCAGTCCAATGGCCAGCCTTATGGCGACACGTGGCTTGCATAGCGGCTGTGAGATACGATTCCGGAACATGCAAACCAGATAGCCACATGACCAATGGTTCTCCCTTGTTAATCTGTCAGGAGACAGAAGTGTGAGTGGCATGACTGTTAATTCTGGCATGTTTTTCGAAATAAAAAACACCATGGAAAAAGGGTAATTATGATTGGCCACATCACAGGGACTCTCAAGGAAACATCCTTTTACAAAGACGTCCAAACTCATGAACATCCGAGGGACTTGTTTGCATGACAAGGTCTCAGGATGGTGAATTATAACTAATACAAGCAATGCACGTCGAGAAGAGTGAATGTTCATCATCAGGATGGTGTTGAAACACTGTGTCCCAGCAATGAGAAATAGGATGGAGCTCTAAGTACTCTGCGCTCACGATGGAGTACTCATGACCCTGGTTGTTGAAGACTGGAGTGTAAAAGTGATATAAGGAAAACAGAAAACAGACATAGTGTGCTGTGTGTATCTCACCCAGGCAGTGTATGATTCAGCCGACGCTGGAAGTGGACCATCCAACCTCCCAATGGCTTGAGGGTGTCCGGGGCGAGACGACGCACAAACTTGCTATTTTGCCCATTGAGAGAGCACGAGCGATGTCATCTAGTTCTGTGCTCATACCCACCTCACCGAGAAGGGCCTGCAATTCAACGATAACGGTTTGTAATCACGGACACAAGGAGGCGATGAACCAAAGAAAGAGGCTCCATGCTAAACGATGCATGCAATTGTTACTTTTAAATCATTTTATTTCCATCTTTCTGATGATACAAGAATAAAATGAAAATTCATCGTCGGGCATGTCGTGGTGAAAAGCAACTTACCTTGCTAAGCTCGGTGAGAGAGCGAGTCAGTTGAGCGTCAGCAGATTGAAACGCTCCAGTTCCTGAAGGGCACCATGCCGTTGGGCTCACGTTGTACCAAGTTTCCGACGCACGTCTTGGATTTTAACTGCTTTGGAATTTTTATTTGTACATCTTGCACCACCTGACCAATCAGCTCTTCGCAGCTGGTCCCTGTGCCTGAGTCTCCTGCAGTAGGATTGTATAAAATAATCAGCATCCACGGAAGGGTAATCTCTACAAGTTTCCTGTATTTCATTGTTATGGTGGTGGTCGTATGGCAGCTCAGCTGCCGGGGTAGCTTATCATTTCTTGAAGCGCGACTGTGTTGCTGATGCAGTGCCCCTCTACCAGTACACACACTGGAACTGGTACTCATTTCGCCGACCTCGGAAGGATGACAGGCTGAGTCAACCCCTGGTGTATTATTCAGCGGCCGACGGGGCTTGAACTCAGGACCCCAGGATCCCAAGCCGCCACCCTAACACTGAGCCAACACCAGGCTATCATCATTGTTTGATAAAACATATATTAACTCAGCCATACATCTGAATGAGCATAAGGGTGTCATAAGTCCTTGCACAATTTTGAACTTTTTATACTTTTGATGTGCACATGATAGAAGTAAACCGTGGAATGGAATATGAAAGAATAATTAATTAAGTTTTTGTTAATGTTTAATGTTGTTATTGCTGTTGTTAAATCCACAATTTGCCTGAGTTTCTTGACGAGATGACATTTTATAATGAAGCATCTTCTACATCAGTGGTAAAGTCAACACACAATGTCGGTCCCCAAACTATGACGACTAATATCTTTCACCTATTACCTTGCATCAGCACGACAACGGTTTTGAATGATGTCTTCCCAAACAAGTGGATCGGTACACGTGGATCGATTGCTTGGCCATCTTGTTCACCCTGACATGTGCGATTGGGTTATATTTTATGGGTCAATTGTAAACTGTTGCTTACTCATCAAAACACATTCTTTGGATGAACTTAGGGCTATGATCACAAATGCAATTGCATTAATGCTCAGCAGCAACTGGAGAGTTTTCACCAAGTTGAAAAATGGGATTTTTTTTTAATACAAAGTCTAAGGTTTGCAATGGAGCTGCCACTCACAAACATAGACATATTGATGATACAAACACAATACAGCCACGAGCTTGGGGAAGTGCGTCACTTCTCAGGATACTCTGTGTACCAGCGATGTCACAACAATGGCACCGCTTTTCTCATTATACTCAACGGGGCATCTCCTCTCCTCATGGATGCCAATATATGGGGTTTGTCTGTGCTCTATCTTTTAAATGCTGAGCATGAGAGCAAGCAGCACATCCCAATTTTTTTTAAATATGACTCAGACAGAACTTCAACACCTACTCCAAACTCAGAGAAGATGCTCTAATCATTTGCTCTAACCATTACACACTGAGTCTGGTACACGACCAAGTCATAAAAAGTATGCCAAGAGTTGAACGAAGTATTATAATATATGGCAGTTATGTTGAAGTCTGAAAGGTTGAACTGTATTTAGTAAAAACGGATGACTTTAATACTTCCATGTGCTATTTATATTTTGTTTGTATCATGTAAACATTAAAAGTTATCAAAGTTCAAAGTTCACACGACTTTACAGACATCTTGCCTGCTGACTTTAATAATGAAAATCCACAATGAAAGCTTTTAAATGTGGATCTGAAGCAAGTTTTGTGAATGTGTATAAAAAATAAGGAAACTGAGAAAAAAGCTCCATTTATACATGTTACACCATGAATGCGAAGCAAAATGTGGGTGAAGCAATGTGTTCACTTTGTCTGTCTTTCTATCTGTCTGTCTGTCGACAAACGTCAGTTTATATTGAGGCAACGTAATTTAATTTGAATGTTACATTTTGAAAATCACGAATTTTAAAATGAACCTGCCATTTAACAGTACGTGGGCTTTGAATTTGTCGTGATTGCGCATGTGCAGAGAGGAGTGAGATTTTTTTTATACTTGATCTGCCTGCCTGGCAGTCAAAACAAATTGAAAACATTCCAAACAGGAAACTTACTGCTTTTAAGAACGTCATAAAGGACACAAACAACAGGCATGAAGAACTAATGTAACTAACGGTGTTAAATAAGGTGGTGTATAAGACTGTCAATATAGGCCTGGTGTTGCTTAAACAGTTAAGGTGGCTGGCTTAAGATCTAGGGTCTTGATTGTCAGCCCGTCAGGCTGTTGAATTAATACCAGGTAGGGTTGACTCAGCCTGTCATCCTTCTGAGGTTGGCAAATTGAGTACCAGTGTATTGGGGTAAATAACCATTCAGGGTAGCCTGTTTGAGTGGCACCTTTCAGGGCTGTACTTCTTGTCAATGAAATTGCTTGGCTGCCCTATGTGGCTTATGGTGTGAAAGGATGGCATTATATATTATAAGTGTATCAATGTGGTAAACACTCCAAAATTTTTTTGCTACAACTTTGAAAACCTTTATTTTATTTAAATTGAATTATATGCAGTACTTGAACACTGAAGAACACAAATGACCTTTTTGACCTTTCATTTTTTTCAAAAACTTTTTTTCAAATCAAAAATTTCATTTCAAAAACCTTTCATTTGCGAGAACTCAGGCAAAATATTACAGAATTTATGTCATCTCAACTAATCAAATTTTCTGCTCACAGACCCCACCCATGTCTTTTTTCTCAAGATTGCATGGGGTAAGGTGTTCTATGAACTCTGTAGTTGGGATAGTGTTAAAGGCCAGTTTGTGGATTCTGACAACCAGGATGTTGTCAGCCATGCAGACCGAGGGAAAATTTTTAATTACTGCAAACCTGTACAGAGTGCTTTGGCTCTCACCAATAATCCTTGTAGGAGGCTCAGTTGACTGCAGAAATGATCACATATTGACTCTGACTCGTTTGCTTGCTTCCTTTGCAAGCAAAACAAAAACATGAACAGTTTAAACCAGTACTAACTTACTCTAAAGGACATTCACTTTATAAACAGCTGAACATCATGGACCGAGAGAGCAGCTTCCCTTGTAAAGATAACAAACTGAAAATTACAAAAGCTCGGCACAAAACAAGCTTGGAGCAAGTCAACCTCTATAGCTGGATTGTTTCCTCATGCTTACTGTGGCTATGCGATCATCACCACACACCACACAACCACACACACACACCACCACAACACACCACCACACATATTTGAAGCAAGAAGTTTAGCTCCCTCACACTCCATCGGCAGTAATAGTATCTCTCACCATGAATACGGCTTCAAATTATCATCCGTGTTGTATGCCTAAGGCTCGCCTGTTTGCGGCAGCAGCTCCAGCAGATGGCTCCAATAGTACGCGCCGCTTGTGTGTAGTACACGATCTCTGCATTTGAGTGCAACCCAAGACCTCAGGGGTATAGCCAGTGGTAGAGACTCAATTCTCTTCAGTGAAAAAGATAACAGAGATTAATTTTTTTAGAGGAGGAAAATTATATTGAAAGATTTACTACCAAGGCTCCATTTCAAAAACGTTACATACTGTACATTTTTAACTTATCAGATCACAAAAAAAAGTGACATTATGGGAACCAACATCATAATATGAATGAAGGCGATGACTGTGTTTCTTTGCTCCTTTCATAGGTGGGTTTATCACCATTCAAATTTGTTTAGTAGGAATCCTATAAGAGATGTTAAGTCGTTGGTAGAAACAGTCTCAATAATATACAAGTTAGGATATCAGGGACAATCAACGTTCAGGTTGCTCAAGCAAACCAAGAGGGCCTTGCACTGAATGCTGTGAGTTTCAATGAAGTTGTTATGTAACTTATTCCAGTGAGGTGTAGTTTTACATGTGGTTGATCAAAACTTGCATATACTCAGAAAGTGATGGGAATTAAGAAGTAAGAGGTAGTTTGATTCATTGCAGAACATGATCAGCCAATATCGATGGAAGATATTCACTGATGAAGCATGCAAGTGAACATTCTTTCAAAATGACCAGAGTCATTTTCACTACCATTGTAGATTGGCCTTCAGTTTATTCTTCTTTTTCTTTAATGGCCACATTATTCCCACATTCTTGCGGCGTTAGACCAAGAGTTTATGCGCCAAGTCTTTCACAAACAGCTGGCCAGGTCGGACATTCAACTAAATAGTTATGGCAGGAATTTGCAATATGTTCATGGTGTCGGCGATAACTCACGTACTCTTCACAAGGACACCATGGATATTTAACATCCACAGCTATGCCGGTAAATTGGATGTCGTTTACGTCCATCCAAGGGACGGCAACATGCTGATTAATCCCTTGCCTGCGAAACACCAGCATGACAGTTATAACGGTCAGGGCTAGACAGCTTACAGGAGAGTGTGTCGTACTCGAGGCAATCTTGCCAGCCCCATCAGCATTTCAATTCATACATTATATTTCACCATAGAAGATCAAACCCACAGCAACCGAGCATAGCTTCATCACCATCAACCAAATGTTGAAACAAAAGACTAGGTAACTTGATAGCCAGAAACATCTGTCCAATCTCAAATATTAACTTTCAAACTTGTCACCTCCTCTCAAAATGGTGACACCTTGTCAAGTCTGTCTCTGTTTGTATGCGCCCCTTCCATCCCTTCCTCACTTCAAAAGACACCACAGTCGACTCTGCTCGTGAGAAGGCCGAATGCCTCATTCTGTGTTTGCTTCAAAATTCTTGTGTCTTAACCTCGCAAATGTCTTGTCTCTTGTGTGTAATATATATAATATATTATAAATATATGTATATATAAATATATATATATATATATATGTAATAACAGGGTGTCCACAAAAAATTACTATTTTGGCTCCTCATAACTCATTGAATTTTTCATTTATTTTCAGATCAAATTGACCCTAATAATGGAGAAGTACGACTAGGTTTTGCAGAAGAAAGAATTTATCATAAAGTGCTACTGGAAGCACGAAACATCATGGAAGTGCAAAGACAATTTAGAAGACATTTTCAAAAGATCCACGCAAGGGCACCATTGTCACATCCGAGATAAGTTTGAAACGATGGAACTGTGCAGTGACGTTCATAAGGAGCGTTAGGAAGACGGTTCATAACGCCCGCAAGGAAAATCATTGCTGGACTCGGCATTTCACTCTAATGGACTGGCAGGGTCTCCAAGCAGCCATCAAACTTCTAGACTGGTCTCCCATCGCTACAAACTCCAACATCAACTCATCCTGGGAATTCTTTCAAAGAAACTTGCTCTCCCTCATGCACAAATTTATCCCCTCTCGTCTTCAGCTGTCCTTCCCTTCCTCCCGCCCATGGTTCAATGAAGTTTGTGGTGAGGCAGTTGTCCTGAAACAACTTTCCTTTTCCTCATGGAAAGCAAACGCAACTGAGGGTAATCTCAGTTCCTTCCATGAAGCTTGGAATAAGTGTATTATATCTACCTTCAGGAGAGCCAGAGAACATCTTTCTAAGCTCAAGTCTGAACTCTCAAACCTCTCTCCCTCTTCCAAATCCTGGTGGTGTCTAATCAAATCTGTTTCTGGCATATGTTCCCCCTCCATCCCCTCCCTTACCTCAAATGGCCGTACTGCTGATACCGCACGTGAAAAGGGTGAATGCCGAAACTCAGTGTTTGCATCAAAATCTTGTGTCCAAAACCCTTCACTTTCTGGACCCACATTACCGAGTCGCACATTGTCCCTGGACTCTGTGTCCTCTTCTCCTGACAAGGTGGAGAGCTTGCTGTCAAACCTCGACTCAGATTCTGCAACCGGTCCAGACAGGATCAGCCCACGTGTCCTAAAAACCTGCTCCTCTGCTCTTGCTCACCCTCTCTCTGTTCTGTTCACCCTCCCATTTGCTCAAGCTCATCTGCCATCTGCTTGGAAATCAGCAAACATTACTGCCCTGCATAAAAAGAGGTGCAAAAACAGATCCCTGCAACTACAGACCAATCAGACTTCTCCCAGTCATCAGCAAGGTTATGGAATCCATCATCGCATCAGAGATTAAATCCTTCCTCTTCTCCAATGGCTTGATTTCTGATCAACAATTTGGTTTCAGTCCAGGGCACTCCACCCTGGATATGCTGCTTCTGCTCTCCCAACAATGGATAGAGGTCCTCGATGCCGGACGTGAAATCAGAGCCATATCCCTCGACATATCACGTGCTTTTGACACGGTCTGGCACCCTGCCCTGCTCACCGTTTTGAGCAAGTTTGATGGGGTGGGGGGGGGGGTGTTTCCAAACGGTCCTTTCGGAGAGACATAGTGAGAGTGTGAGATTGTCCGGATTGAAAGACATGTTCCACGTGTTGGACCAGTTTGTGATTTTACCCAGATCTGCAGTGAGCGAAAGAGCTGCTGCTTGTCGTCTGAGGGATGACAGATGGTACGGCAGAGGGTGGAGTTATCAGAAAAGAGATAAAGAGATTTTCCAGAGAGTCGGAGAGATCATTGATGAAAACCAGAAAAAGAACAGGGCCCAGAACGCTGCCTTGAGGAACTTCAGCCTGGACAGGAAGAGGGTATGAAAGAACTCCATTTAGGCGCACACATTGACTGCGACAGGAGAGGAAGTCTGCGAGCCATGAGTGGAGATGGCCTTGGATATCATAGGAAGAGAGTTTGGTGAGCAGGGCAGGGTGCCAGACCGTGTCAAAAGCACGTGATATGTCGAGGGATTGGCTCTGATTTCACGTCCGGCATCGAGGACCTCTATCCATTGTTGGAGAAGCAGAAGCAGCATATCCAGGGTGGAGTGCCCTGGACTGAAACCAAATTGTGATCAGAAATCAAGCCATTGGAGAAGAGGAAGGATTTAATCTCTGATGCGATGATGGATTCCATAACCTTGCTGATGACTGGGAGAAGTCTGATTGGTCTGTAGTTGCAGGGATCTGTTTTTGCACCTCTTTTTATGCAGGGCAGTAATGTTTGCTGATTTCCAAGCAGATGGCAGATGAGCTTGAGCAAATGGGAGGTGAACAGAACAGAGAGAGGGTGAGCAAGAGCAGAGGAGCAGGTTTTTAGGACACGTGGGCTGATCCTGTCTGGACCGGTTGCAGAATCTGAGTCGAGGTTTGACAGCAAGCTCTCCACCTTGTCAGGAGAAGAGGACACAGAGTCCAGGGACAATGTGCGACTCGGTAATGTGGGTCCAGAAAGTGAAGGGTTTGGACACAAGATTTGATGCAAACACTGAGTTTGGCATTCACCCTTTTCACGTGCGGTATCAGCAGTACGGCCATTTGAGGTAAGGGAGGGATGGAGGGGGAACATATGCCAGAAACAGATTTGATTAGACACCACCAGGATTGGAAGAGGGAAGGGTTTGAGAGTTCAGACTTGAGCTTAGAAAGATGTTCTCTGGCTCTCCTGAAGGTAGATATAATACACTTATTCCAGAGCTTCATGGAAGGAACTGAGATTACCCTCAGTTGCGTTTGCTTTCCATGAGGAAAAGGAAAGTTGTTTCAGGACAACTGCCTCACCCAAACTTCATTGAACCATGGGCGGGAGGAAGGGAAGGACAGCTGAAGACGAGAGGGGATAAATTTGTGCATGAGGGAGAGCAAGTTTCTTTGAAAGAATTCCAGGATGAGTTGATGTTGGAGTTTGTAGCGATGGAGACAAGTCTAGAAGTTTGATGGCTGCTTGGAGACCCTGCCAGTCATTAGAGTGAAATGCCAGACTCGACGGCGGTGAGGTGGTTCTCTGATAATAACAGCAGAGAAATGTCCACTTTGACAAGTACGTGGTCAGAAGAACCGATTGGAGCGGAGGAAGAACAGCAGATATATTCAGGAAATTTGTCAAAATCAGATGCAGAAAGAGATAGAGTACCATTGGTTGAGATCCGGGTCTGGAAATGACCAATTGAGTCAGTCCCAATGAGTTGCAGAAAGCTTTTGCTGAAGTGCCATGATAGGTGAGAGAGGTACCCCACACTAGCCAACTGCATGATGACAATTGAAGTCACCACATATGAGGAAGAGAGAGTTTGGATGAGAAGAAAAACTTGGTCCATGTTTTCGGATAGTGAGGTGTAAATGCAGTCTTCACTGTTTGGTGGACGGTACAGTACACATATAAACATGAGGTGGGAGTGGAGGGGAAGCCGTAGCCAGGTATTCTGGGGGTCTGGGGGAGTGAGGGCAGTGCATGGAGAGTGAGGAATAGAGTCTTTGATGAAGAGAGCAACTCCTCCACCAGGAGGAGAGTTGTTGAAAGGGTGTGGGGGACTGCAGAAAGAGCTAGGGGAGGGGCTGGATGAGGAGGAGAAATGAATTGTGTGCTAGGGGAGAGGGGGTGGCAAGAGAGGGGACAGAAGGCAGTTGAGGATTTGAGGAGGTGGAGTGATGAGATGGAGGTGGAGGGGGCAGGGGAAGGAGGCAGCTTTGTGGATGAGAGGGGGGACAACTTTGAGAAGGTGAGTGAGGGGGTGAATGGTGGGAAAGGGTGAGTGGGAATAGTTGAGGGAGAAAGGTGAGGCGGGAGTTTTTGAGAGAGGTGAGAGGGAGGCTTGGAGAGAGAAGATGTGATGGTTGCTTTGAGAGTGAGGGGTGAGTTGGCACTGAAATTGGAAAAAAAAGAATGGTTGATGGAAAGCGAACATTCATTGCCAAGATGGTTTTTTTAAGTTTTAGGTCAGAGATGCGATTAAAGACTTTCTTGATGAATGCAATGAAAGACAAATTCAGAGAATGGAGAGAAGAAACGCTGTAACAGTTGAATTTTTAGGCAAGGATGAATGAAGGTCGAATTGAGAGCGTCTGTTGAAATAGAAGATGAGTCATGAATTATGATACAGTAATGAGTACCACATGTGTGAAAAGAGGAAGATGAAGCATTATAAGAGATATTTTTATTGGTTCACGAAAAAATATTTTCACGAAAAAAATAAGTGACCACTATATTCGTTATTGTTGTGTGTGTGTCTGTCTGTCTGTCTGTCTGGCTGTATGTCTGTCTGTCTGTCTGTCTGTCCCGAGCATAGCTCCGTGGGTTTTGATCCGATCCTGATAAAATTTTGGTGGGATTTTATATCATGATCTAGTTGTGTTTTCCTGAAAATGGCGTGGTGCGCCCATTATGGGCGGAGCACGCCCAAAAAACGTGGTTTTTAGGGGTAGCCGATTTCAATTTGCATCTTCTCCTAGGGGGTTTGTCGAATGTGGCAGGGGTTTCGGTATTTGGTTAGCCCAATGGCACCTGCATAGCCCCACAGAGCTCGTTTTTTCATTTTCGTCCCAAGGTCAAGGCCACAAGGTCACAAACTTAGAAAATTGCGAATTGGTGTTTTTAGGGGTAGCCGATTTCAATTTGCATCTTCTCCTAGGGGGTTTGGCGAATCTGGCAGAGGTTTCAGTATTTGGTTAGCCCAATGGCACCTGCATAGCCCATGGAGCTCGATTTTTTTCATTTTGCTCCCAAGGTCAAGGTCACACAACTTAGAAAATTGCGTTTTTCACATAAAAATCCATCTTCTCCGAGGGGTTTGTCGAATCTGGCAGAGGTTTCGGTATTGGTTAGCCCAATGGCACCTGCATAGCCCCACGGAGCTCGATTTTTTCATTTCGTCCCAAGGTCAACGAACTTAGAAAATTTCGAATTTTGACATAAAAATCATACGACCGCTCAAATTTGAAGAGCTAGGATGACAATATTTTTATGCATAATCTTGAGGTCATTCCCCACCTAAAGTCTTGAAACCATTTTTCTCTATTCGAACACCTTGCCCGTGGCACCCCCTTCAAGTTTGTTTTTACGCTGATTTCATCAAAGTATGGATAATCCGAGGAGTGCGAAATGCCATATAGCCTATATGATGTTATATTGTTCTGGAATGTTCAGAGGAAGTTGGCACCAAAGGTCATAATCCTTGACCTTTGACCTTAAAGTTCACAAAGGTCAATTTTCAAAGTTGTGGGGAATCGGAACGGGTTTTCGACCTTCTTCGACGAACTAACTCCATTAAGCTATAGCACGTATCTGTTTCCTTATTTTAATGTCCACAACATTGTTTTGTGACCTTTAAAGGCTATGAAAGGTCAAATTTTTAAAGTTGTTGAACGAAATCGGGTTTTTTCGACATTTTGCAGCTAATAACCTGTCACTCGTACACACATCATGTTGATCATTTTATGACTTGGTCAAACATTACACATTGTCTCATCTTGACTTCTGAAAACAATCTACATCGTCAAATACCGCTCGTGAAACCATCGTCGTCTTCAGACTTGTTATTATTTTTATTATCATTATTGTTTGAGAGTTTTCATCAGATTAGGTAATGGAAATGTTGAATAAAATCGTGGAGGTGAATGGTGAATTTCGTCGGTAAACGCAGGGAATGGAAACAGATCACATGGTTACGGGAAGAAGCACATGGCTATGGGAGGTGTATAGTCAAAAGTGAATTTAGTTATTTTAAATATGGATTGCGTAACATTCGGAAAAGGAAAGGTTGAAGTCAATTGTGGAGGTGTATGGTGATTTTGGAACTGTAAACGCAAAGTGAAGCTGCTGGGTAATGAACGTATCAGGAAGAGGGTGGAGAGAGACACGTGTTACAGGAGGTGTATAGATCGAAGTATACAAAAGAAGATTATTAATTGTTTTGATGAAAAGGTAAGATTCGGGATGGAAGGTTGGAGGAAAAATCGTGAAGGAATGGTGAGAGTGGTCAGCTCAAGTAGAATAAAGATGTGTGCCGGCAGAAGGAGGAAGAAGACGAAGAAGAAGAAGAAGAAGAAGAAGAAGAAGGATCGGAATCATGGGTATGCAGGAGAAAGGTAGTTTTTTTGTTTGTTTTGTTTTGAATTTAAGACAAGAAACAGTGTTTAGTTGGGAGGGAATAGATGGGGGGGGGCGTTGGGAAAGTGGGGAAAATACGAATTGAAGGTTTAACAGGGAGAGAATACAAATATAAACGATTGTACCACCAAAGGAGGGGAAGGAAGGGTAAGGCCTCAAGGAACACGTAAGACAAGGTCGAACGAAAACCTCAAAATATCGCACGACTTTTTGAAACAAACCGAACTAGGGAACACAATACATGTGGTGAGAGAAATACACATTTTTAATCAACGGGACAAATACGACTGGAAACTTAACTTTTGAGAAAGTCCAGCAGAGAGCCCTGAGAGACCTCTGCCTCTCTCTAAACCCATGAACCTCTGAGTTAAACTTGGTGGAAGCACCCATTGAATCAGCAATTATACAACTGTGAGTCTGTTGAGATCGGTCCTTCACCAGTCTTTGCAACACCTTTGGTTGGTGCAATATTATGCCACTTGTCTGCAGAAACTTTCAATGCTCAGTCAAGTTGCTGTGGGGAGCGTTAATAGACAGCAATCTTCAAGTCATGCCACAGATTTTCGATTGATTTAAGTCATGGCTTTGGACTGGACCACAATCAAGGACATTTATATTTTTGTTACCTTAGCCACTCCCAGTGTAGCTGTGGCTGTGTGCTTCGGGTCGTTGTCATGCTGAAAGGTGAACTTCCATCACATTTCAGCTTTCTTGCAGAGAGCAGCAGGTTTTCCTTCAAGAAGTTCTGTATTTTGCTGCCATCCATTTTCCCTTCTGTCCTGACAAGTGTCCAGTCCGTGCTGATGAGAATACATCCCAGAACATGATGCCTGCCACCACCATATACTTTCACAGTCGGGGTGGTGTTTCCTTTTGGGTGATGTTGCTGTGTTTGGTTTGGCACCAAAAATAACGTTTTGCATTTTGGCCAAAAGTTTCCATGCTTGCTTTCTTCAGACCAAAAACTTTTTGCCACAAAATGGCCCTTTCAGAATCTGCGAGAGTGGGTTTTTTTGCAAACCTCACACGGAACTAAAGGTGGGCTTTTTTGAGTAATGGCTTTCTTCTTGCCACCCTTACCGTAGAGGCTAAGACTTGTGGAGTCTTGGGAATAGTTGTTGTCACATACACACAGTGAGCAAGTCTTTACCATAAAGCCTGTAGCTCTTTCAAAGTTGCCATTGGCTCTCTTGGTGGCCCTTTCTGATAGTCACCTCGCTTGCTTGGTCATCCAGTTTGGAAGGGACGTCTTGATCTACTACGCGGGTCTTGGTTGTTACAATATGCTTTCCATTCTTCATGGTTGTCTTGGACTGTGCTTGCTCCAGGGATATTTCAGGCCTTTGAAATATTTTTTTTATACCGCGTCCCGTGATCTTGCCTTTCCACACTTTATCCCGGAGGTCTTTTGAAAGCTCCTTGGTCTGCATGGGTTGAGTCTTTGCTGTGAAATGCATACCTAGCAGAGGAGAAACCTACAGGAAACAGCTGATTTTATTCTGAAAAATCAGAATCACAACAATTTTAACACAGGTGGGGCTAGTTAACTTGGTGTGTGATTTTGAAGGTGATTGTTGCTGCACTGAGATAATTTTACAATTTGCTATTATTGAAGAGGGAGGAGGGTGGACAACTTATCCACCAAGATAGTTCTAGTTTTGTATTTTTAAAATTAATTTTCTGAAATTTGTAGAATGTTCTTTTTTTCACTTGGGAAGTTGTGGGTACGATATGAAAATAAAGGTGGAAAAAGTCTGATTTAATGCAATTTAAATTCGCATGCTATAAGGCAACAAATGGTGGAAATTTTTGAAAGGGGGTGTGGTGTGTAGACTTTCTATCGGCACTGTATATGTGTTACACAGCATTTGTCGAAGGAGGAAAAGCACTCCTTCAGGAGAGGGGATATTAGTATTAATACTGTTTTGTAATAACAATATCATGCTATTATCTTTTCGTGTTATTAAGTTTTGTTATTAGAAGCGGTCCTTGGAAGGATGCACCATTAGCTATCTTAACCGACGGATATATACCTTAAACACGGGCTTCCCCCAAGGTGAAAAACACCCCCTTGGGGAGGGGGCAAGTTGAATTGCTGCAATCTCCACCATTCAACAGCTCCATCATTTCATGGCGTAAAGACTCATGTAGCAGGCTTTGTTAGCTACAAGATCGTTGCCCACTTACCTAAGAGGCTGAAGCAAGTCAAGACGGCCTTCTGATCCGTTTTGTCTTCAGGTGGTACTCAATAGTATAGATGCTTAATAATTGTTCGAGTTTCCTCGAAACGTCTTCCAGTTTTAATATTGACTGTTCAAAAATGTATTGGTACGTTGGACAGAATTGACTGAAACGTTTGTAGTTAATGATAATTTTTAACATGCCGGAAAGTGTGCCCATGAAAGCCATGATAACCTATTAATACACCTCAACATGGAGTTCGTGCAAGGTGGCAACTCCCCTTTGGGGATGGGGGGGGGGGGTTTAAATCGCTGCAACCTTCATCGTGTGACCCTTAGCCCCCCTCCCCCCTCGCGGTCACAGTTTGGTTTGTGATTGGATAAACTTAGCCACTTCCACTTGAATATATCACAGTCAAAAAGCAGGAACAGACAGACACCAAAGAGGGAGAGAACAAAAGAAAAAAAAATAATCGAGTTGATTGATTGTTCCTTCCATTCCAGGGGTGCTTTGTTCATGGCAATTACTTGGAGGGTGCTGGATGGGACTTGCGGCGCTAGTTGTCTGTATGCGTAAGCCAAAGGTGCTACTTGAGGAACTGCCATATTGAGAATTATTCCTATCGAAGTTCCGTCGGCTCAAGCTGTTGTAAATGACCTGGCACATTAGGAATGTACAGTTTGATGTAAGGGTAAACTGATCCCCCTTCTGCTACTTTACCTCACTTTTGTTGAGAAATCTTCAACACTGGGATTTTACTCTTATGGGAAACACTGTTTTATATATCGGTTAGGAGTATTTTTATCAGAACAAACACTGCAAGTGAATAAACATAAGTTATTATCATTTTTATGGGAAATAGTCCATCCTTTTAAAGATATAACAGTGAATGATGTGCCACATAAGGTGGCCCACAAAAATGGACAAGTTTAAATGCTTCAAATTAAACAAAACTTTCCTCCATTATTGTACCTCATCCTTTTAGAAACCATTCACATGAATCAGGACATAATTAAGGATAAAACTTTCATACCATGATTATACAGCCATCCTATAGAATTTTAACATCCTCCTCCCATCTGGACCATATTCTGTGCAGAGCGTTGGTGCTGCCAAAAGTAGTCTCCTTAGCTATTGGACACAATTCGGACAGGTCAACCCAAACTCCAAACAGGATAACAGCATGCTGGCACTCATTTGCCACCTCGAAGAGATGACAGGCAAGAGTCAAACCCCACCTGGTATATTATTCAACCACGAAGGGATTTGGAAACTCAGGACCCAGGATCCCAACCATCCAGCCCAGCCACCACCTAACCACTTAGACCAACACCAGGCATGAGATATTTAACAGATCTGGGACATAATACAGGATAAACTTGCCTCATTATTGTACCCATCCTATGGAATATTTAACATGAATCGAGACATAATAAGGTAAACTTTCCCTCCATATTGTTCCTCATCCAAAGAACATTTAACAATTGCCTAATGCTAATTAACTTGGTGCCATGTTTTTAAACACCTAGTGGGCCCTGTTGTCCGATGGATTAGGGTTGGTTCTTCAAAGCCTTGTTGCACACCCGCCTGCTGGAACCGCTTGAGCATTAGCTTGTCGTTCCAACCAAGCCCCGATGTGTTTGCGGCCAGCGTGGGGGCTTAATATTTTGTTATATTATTGCCATATGATGACTAATATTCTTATTATTGTTTTAAATATTAGTATTAATTGATATATGCTTTGTTTAGCATGATATGCATTGTTTTTTGTTATTTATTTGCAATAGAATGCCATGGGCCGTGGTAGAAGGAAAGTACATTCTAAGCCGTTTAAAACAGCTTTTAACATGGGTGCGTTTAAAAAAAACATGGGAATTCTGACCTGGATTTTTAGTCATCTCTTCATCTCAGTAGAGATGACCTAATCAATAACAGTCTCGAAGTTCTGTCGCACCTCCGTCCACAATCAAACCGAGTGGTAGACAAATAACGATAGTGGAATTGGATAGAGGTCGATGAGAACATGACAACGATATAACTTTTCAAGGTCGTCCAAGGGTCGAGGTCAACGTCACGAGGCTGTCAAAGTTGGGAAAATCGTCCGATTTCAAATCGTATCTCCTCCTCATTTATCAGAAAGAGATCAAATGTTATTTAGTGATTTCAGATACTACGGACTATTATCTAGAACAACACGAGCCATTTTTTTTGAATTTGCTCTCGTTCGCCGATTTTATAGCCTTCAAAACTTCGCTCTGATTCCCCGTATGGGCGCTTTCATGACAGTACATACAAAAATAGAAAGTATTAACTTAAGAACGGAAACTCTCCGAGACAAATATTACATTGGTAGCTTCTGTCAGATTAAAAACTTAAAACTTA
>CM068953.1:164731566-164765571 GCA_035128595.1 Eptatretus atami | reverse complement strand
CTCTAACGTTCGGCTTCATTTCTACGCATGGCAACTGCATTGTTGATTTTAGCCGCTCCTGTTTCCAATTCCTGGCAACTCCAGGTTGCGGGCCGTGCAAGCAGTGGCTCCAAGCATTTCTCTTGATATTCTTCCAAAACCTCAATAGTTGGGCAACTTGGCATAACAATTGTGCATTTTGTGAGGAAAGCACAAAATTTCACCTAGTAGCCTATCATATTATAACAGATTTTGGATATTGGGCCATTCTCAAAATTTTTGATGGCCAAAAGTTGAAAGAAAATGGCTGCCACAGCCATTCAGCGCGTGGAATTTGAGTATGGCCGGAAATTATCCAAATCTGTGATAATATGTTCGCTTACTAGTGATGCCAAATTTGGTGCCTTTCCTTTCACAAAATGCACAATTGTTTATGCTATATTAGCTAAGGTTTGCCCACTACAATACAATAACATCATCCTCACTTCATTGGTGAGAACGTTGTGGATGTGCCAAAAGTAGAGTTTCCAACTCTGCAACACTGTTGTTGCGAATAAACACGTCGTTAGACCTTGACCTGCTTTTCAGGTTCCCAGCCAGCACTTGTTTGCCCTGAACTCGTGATGGCAGCAGCACGAAGTGTCACGTGTCCCGGGTCTAAACAAGCTTATCGGAACCAGATGCAGGCTCTAATTCCCGGGTGGGATGCTAATTCGCGGCGGTGCTTGTGTCTCATAAGTGCTGAGGCAGCACAGAAGCCCCAGCTGCAATGTCTGCAGTCGATGGCGATCTGATAAAACGAGCTGACGTTTGTTTCAGCGAGCGAGTTCGAGATGAAACGTCAGGTTACCTGCCTTAATTCATCATGACGCAGTGTCTTCAAATTTTCAAAGCAACGTTTGCTTGGAGTGAATTTTCTGTTATAAACAAAAAAGTAATTTTTCGGGAGATGCTGTATAGCTACAGGTTAGTTGCCAATGGCCAATTTTCACCAAATCTGGACGATAGCCTTGTACTCACTTGTAGTTTCACCAAAAATGGTTGCGGAGGAACATTGGGCACCCCTCCAGGTGCAGCTGTAGCTCCAATCAGGTTTTCGCTGAAGGCTGCTGAAACTGATTGACTTATCATAAAGCTGAAAATCCCCAGGATAAATATCATCTTCCCATATCTTGTTCAATCTCCTTACCTGCAATAATCATGGAATAATATAACCTGCTTCACATTGCACACACATTGTTTGAGTATGGCTTGTCCCTTCATAAATGAGAGGCAATGCTTAGCATTTGAATCTTTGATGTATTTAAAGAAGGAAGGCTGGCAGGATGGCGTTGTGGGTATGCACACTCCAACTCAAGCTGTCGAGGGTGGGGTTTGAATCCCGACAGAGCTACAAAATGTCTGCTTGGTTGTTTTCACAAGCAGGGCGATTCATTAATTTGTGTTGCTGCTCCTTGGATGGATGTTAAACGGGGAATCCCAACTACATCATGATTAGCCTGAGCGAAAACCAGCTGTGTGAAGCTGGGTGAAACTGTCACCTGAGACTGGGTCTGCTCATTATTGCCTCAAAATTAGTGGATAGATCTAGTTTTTACTTTGGTTGAAAAGCACCTTCTTCTACTTTTCAAAAAAACTAATTATATAATATATATATATATATATCATATATATATATTATATATATATATATATATATATATAATTATATAATATAGTGTTTACGGCTGCTTGGAAATTCGCAGAAACACCATAAAGGTTCCTTAGATCAGTTATCCCGGTAAGTGAGTGTCAGATAGGTTTCCCACTGTTGTTTAGACGGGATTTCTTCGATGTTCATCGGGCTGTGACCCTTTGAGGTAGGTTTTTCTTTCTTCTATCGTTATTTTGGAACCGACATATCCGCCCACCATTTACAACAAACCACAATGCCAACAACACAACCACCACCAACTACGCCACAACGCCAACCACGCTACGATCGCCACAACAACACCACCACCATTTAACCATTTCGCCCTGCGCCAGTTGCAAACGCCATCTCCACAGAAAACCAACGCCGTAACCAAACACCGCGGGCGGCCGGCACGCCGCCACGCTACGACCCTTTCCACGTCAAAAGGGGTCCGATGAAACGGGCGTAAAAATGAACGAGGAAGAAACCTCCAATGGTGGTTGTGGGTTCTCCTGCCTTTTTTTCTCCGAGGCTGCGTGTGACGAAGAAGGGCGAGGGCGGCTCGCTCGCGATTGGTGGATACGAGGAGTGAGGCGGTCGGGTGAGAAGAAACGCCCTTTTCGAGGAAAACTTCTCGAAAAGCCGCTCGAAGGAGGGTTGGAGCCAAAAACGGGGAAGGGGCGAAGGGCGGAAGCCCCGAGTTATATAAAGGCCGCACGAGACGCGAGGGTCTTGTCTTTTCGCGTGGTGGTCGTCAAGTCTTTCGTGGTCTTGGGTGCGTTTTTCGCCGGTCGGTAGGTTCATCGCTTCTCCTGGCTCTTGGTCCTGTGGTTCATGCACCCTTGGTCCTGTGGAGTAACTCTGCTTCGCTGGAGGCGTGGGACGGCTAGAAAGTCCGGGCGACGCACGGAGACTGCGGACTGGAGGCGCAGGCTCTGCTGCTGAGGTGGCGCGAACCTGCGCGTCCGTGCGAGGAGCGGCCGGAGCGGAGCTTCGCCGCCACGCGAGAGGCCGGGATCAGGCAGGCACGCTAGCCTGCTGTGGGATTGCGAGGCGAGCGACTCGCTGACCACCGAGGGGCGGCAGGTAACCTGCCACGGTTCTCGCGGGACCCGTTCGGTCCTCCAGGTCCCGCCGTTATAAAGGTCCACGGCACCTGTTCTGCCACTCCCGTCTTTTTGGGTGGCCATTTCCTTTGCTTTTGAGTGTGAATGTTGGTGGGCGCCGTTCCGACAAGTTAGAACTGAGTAATGACTGTAAATAATAATTCATTTCGGTTGTATTGCTTTTGCTTTCTCGCCTGAATTATTGCATGACTGCCTTGGCCTGATGATATATGATGCTTGTTAATAAATGTGCTTGTGTTCGAATAGTATCCCGTTGGTTGGTCCTCTTTCCCCTATTAGAAAATGCCATCTTGCATCGTGGAATAAATTAGTTGGGTTTGAAATACCGTTTAAATGGAATCGGATCCGGCGAGGTCGGCGATAATACCCGCTCGGTTTATCGCTGTAGAAACGGAACGACCACTAAGCGGTTCGCTGTCCCAAAGCCGACCTTATGCGCCGCAGGGTAGGCCCCTCGGTAGGTTACCCGCGCGAGTAACTTAGGTAATCGATATTCGGCGAGTTGACCCTATTTCGCAGCGCGGTAGAATTACGGGACTGGGCTGTGTGAGGTAAAAGCTCAACCCGTGACTGGTTTCTGGCGTTTGTGGTTCCAGAAAGTCACGACTGAACCCTTCGTCGCACCCGGTGGGCGACGCGGTTGCGATTAGAGGACGCGGCCCCGATCGCATGCGGCTGGCACGCGAATTCGTAACAATTATATTACAGAAATATACATATACATTATATGATAATAGTATTATAATATATATATATATATATATATATATATATATATTGTTGCGGCTTTCTGGAACCGCCATCCTCCAAGGCAATGTCATCCATCATACAGTTGCGTCCCCAGACAGTATTCATTAATATACATACAGTTAGACCCTTCCTTGTTGTCTAATGACAAACGGGACAATGTGCCTGTTGTGTGAATCTTCATCAGTTAGTCTGATTATATCTCTACTTCATCCCTATTCTTTTTTCTCTATTCCTGAAGTAAATCCAATCCAAGCCGCAGCCGGCCTGTAAAAAGCCACGGCAACGCCCTTCACTGTAAGAATGTGTCCTCGCGAAGGCCAAGCCATGGAAAGAACATACACCAAATGCCAACGCCGTACAGTACGCAAGCTGCGCACTATCTTTCAACCCGATCTCTATCTAATAATTATATCTAATCTCTTCTTTTTTCAAATCCGGGTCTCCATTTTAATTACTTTAATATCTATACTCTTTTCAACCCAAAACTACATCTAATAATTATATGAAATCTTTTCCCTCCAATTCCTGACAGACCAAGGGCTGGCACGGCGCCACACCACCGCTTTTGATAAATGACCGGCATGCTCAATGGCGGCAGACCCACGCGCAGCCCCGAGGTAATTTATTTCGTACATGAGCAGCGGCACAAATGCGCACACATCTTGTTCGGGTCTGCGCATGGGTTTACCATAGCATCTTACTACGCGTCTTCGCTGACAACCGCGCGTCCGTGGGTGCTCTCCCGCGTCATGGTGGACGTCTTCTCCCTTCTCCGCCCGGTGAGGCTGCTGCCAGCGAGGCGTGCTGTACGGCACAGGCTGGTGAGTTCGGTGCAAGGCGATTCGTTCACAGCGAGACAATCCGCAGCTTGGCATCATCTTGCCGGATGTAAAGTGGAGCTGCTTCCGACCATCACGGCTGAAAAAACGTTGCAGTGGCCGGGCGCCCAATCAGAGCACCCCGATTCAGGGTTGACGACACATTCGCTTCAGCGTTCGTCGCCCCCACCCCCCGGGGCGCAAAAAAAACCCACAAGGGGGTCTTATTATAAAAAAAGGGATTTGGGGGGGGTTGCGGGGCCTTTCCGGGCGCTCACCGTCTGTGGTGGTTTTCCGTCCTCCTTGCTCATCGCTTCTGGTTTTCCTTGTGAGCTATCCTGCTCTCTTGTCTGCCTGGATCGACAATTCGCCCATTGCCTTGCTGACTTCCGCCTTCTTCACCGCTGGCTCCACCCACCCACCTGATCCTTCTGCCAATACGCCCACTCGTTTTTGACTCTGCCCATTTCTCCACCCACTGGTTCTGACTCCGCCCAAAGTCCCTTCCTCCACACCTGACGGTCAACCCCATTCGCTAGATCGACGCTTAGCTGCATTAATTGCACGAATTCAAGGAGACGACGCGCCAGACTGTCAGGGATGGTATCGCCCAATGGAGAATCCCCCCCAAAAACGTACTGTGCTGAAATCGGCAATCGTGCCAGCGTATTGAGAGCACGTTAAGGCCTCATTTCTCCTCTCCTTTTTCTCTTCATTAACTCTTCTTCATCGGGATGTGTGATGTGTGTTGTGTGTGTGTGTGTGCATCATTGTGTGTGTGTGTGTGTGTGTGTGTGTGTGTGTGTGGTTGTGTGTGTGTGTGTGATGTGTGTGTGTGCATTTGGTTGCCTGTCCTCTTTTAAGTAAGAGCTGCTTTTAGAAGGAATTACATCGGGAATAACCTCTTGCTCTGTGTCTGCTTTTGTAAATTTGCTTGTATTATTGTCGCACACACTTTTCTTCCATCCGCCTACATTACAACAATAAACTCAAATGAATTGTGCCACATATCTTTCCTCGGCCTGACCTCTTAATAAATATTGGTAGAAATGTTCCCTGCTCGTTTTGCTTATCTTTCATGATTCCAGCATGGTCCGTGTTATCCCTAACGAGCTGGGATTTTATTCCCAACGATACTCGTTCCTTTTAGCCGGTCGTCTGCAGGTCGCTCGGCTGCATTTAATCCAAGTTAAGTGATGTGGGTTCAGACCAAGGCGTACCGAGGGCATTGTCCCCTGTAATTAGATCATGTGATTTATTTTTTAAGTAACCGGATAAACTAGACGGAGGACCCAAGTCACGTTGGTTGAGTTATTTGCGTTCACAGTCGGTTAGCGACCGCCACGTCACTTAATATCGTGAGGACGGCCTGCAATTCCGAGATAGCTTCCCCCCCTGGTGGTCTCTTCACCAACCCCCAGCCCAACAACATATATATATATATATATATATATATATATATATATATATATATATAATATATATATATATTATACAATGAAGAAAAGATCCCACCCACAATTCTCACTTGTGAATTGGAGCGGAATAGCCAATCGCTCTCACCTAATCAAAACTAAACCAGGTGTGGCTAGGATTATATAAATAAATTGGCACCTCCCCATGCTCTTCCAGCTAAGAAAGCTGCAATATTAAAGCAACCAAGAAGGCCTACCCAAGGTAAGTGCTTTGCTGTTTCAAACCCTTCCCAGAGTTCCTCCAGAACTATTAAGACATTCCACAAATAGTACACACATGAGAATTCCCAATTGCCTCCCAACCCCCCAGGCTGCCGCGACCAATTTCATCGCTTATTGGTGAATTCATTCAGCAAACAGCGTAGACAGCAATGCATACCAATGAGCTCCCAAGCATCTATCAGTGTAAATTGTCAAAAGCAGTAAAAAATATATAAATAATAAATTACCCCACCCACATCTACCTCACCTGTGAATTGACGGAATAGCCAAATCAGCTCCTCACCTAATCAACTAAACCCAGGTGGGTGGGATTAGAAAGAAATGACACCTTCCATCCTTTCCAGGCAAAGAAGCTGCATAAAGCAACCAAGAGGCCTACGCCAGGTAAAGCACTTTGGGAAAGGTTGAAGACCCACTCACATGTGAATGGAAAGAATAAACTAATCGCTCTTCACCTAATCAACTAAACCCAGGTGGGCTATCATTTATATAAAAACATATCGACTCCTCCCATCTCTTCTTGCTGAAAAAGCTGCATTAAAGGCAACCACGAAAGACTTACAAGATTAAGCCCTTTGCTGTTTCACACCCTTTGGGAAGCCTTTCATGGTTGCTCTTTAAGCAGCTTTTCTTGGGCTCGATAGAGCATGGGGAGGAGTCGAAATATATATTACAGTATATGTATATAGTATATATATATATATATATATATATGTGTATATATATGTGGTATATATGTATATATATATATTATATATTACATATAATATATATACTATATTTTTTTTAATAGAGGTGAGTCAGAAGTAGTCGCCCAGATTCTGGTCAGTTGATTGTTTGTTGTTTGCCATTTTATTACAGTGTACAAGAAGTTAGGAAGATAAATGAATGACATGTTTATTACTAACCATTTTATTCAAGAAGAATCCATTACGGAACTGTTTACCAAGCTGTTTTACTTGCAATTTTCAAAAGTGCCCTCCTTCGTGATCGATGCACAATTGCAGCCGAGCAGGCACAGAGCGCCACACCACGATCTGCAGAGTTCAATATCAATTTTGCCTCAAACTTTGCAGTGATTTGAGCTTCATTCCTGAAATGGTACGACGGCTTTCACTGATAACAAGTCCTTTCATGAGCCCCCAAATGAAAGAAATCTGGAGGTGTAAGGTTCGGGGAGCCAGAACCGGCCACCGATCGCCGACAGGCGGCCGATACAGCTCTTGCGAATTTCATCACCACTACGAACAAAACGTCCATAATGAGGTAGGAGCTCCATCATGCTGGAAATAACAGTCCTGATCTTGTTACCCTGGGCCAAAAGAAGGTTATGCAAAGCCATATCCAGGAAAATTCTGCAGTGACAGATACCCTCAAAAGAAAAAGGGTCCACAATTATCCCTAATGGAGATATGGCTGCCAAACTTGTCACTCCAGGTAAATTACCTCCTCTCAACTGTCACCTCTGGGTTTATTCGCCAGCCCCAGTAGGACACAATTTGTGTTCTGTTAAATTGGTGCATTAAGCTTCAATTGTGTGCAAATCAGTAAACTTCCAAAACCTCGCCAGCAATAAACCTGGCAAAAACAAAATCAAAAATAAAAAAATTACATTAATTAATGTCAAAGACAATTATTAACAACATGACTTACCAGAAGAATCTGACAGCCGAAAAAAAACAGAAAATCGGACATAGAGGGCGCCTACTTTTGACTCACCCTGTTATGTTGCTGTTTTGTCTTTTGGCTGCTCCCATTAGGGGTCGCCACAGCGGCATCATCTGTTTATTGATTCCGCCATTACTATTTGGCACATGGTTTTTTTACGCCAGATGCCCCTTCCTGACGCAAAACCTGTCGCCTCTTACGACACACAGGGATAAGGATTGGGTTTCCATGATTCTGGGCTTGCCCTACACCCCTCATAGCATGGCCCAGTGCAGAGCACCTGTCTTCAAGCGATCTCCAACACAAGCCTCCGAATAGCCAGATTCTACAGGCGCTGCGTATCCTTCCGTTGTACTTTTTCATCTGTAGCTGTACGTCTTCGACCATTTCTGTTGATCTGCAACACTTCCAGTTTTTTGGAACTTTCTAATAGTTTGCCACAGTGTCGTGTATGCATGTTCTCCATGTTTCTGTTGAATTCCATTGCAACCTTGCGACTGCCTTTCCTGCACCCGGCCATCAGTTATGACCTCCATTCGTTCTTCTCTGACAAACGCATCTTTCAGGGTATCTGACAAATAATAAAAGGAACATGGTTAAAAACCCTTATGCTATGGCTACTTTTGGCCCACCCTGTATATATATAATATATTTTGCCCATTATTTGTATTTGCCTCTGTTGGATGTCCCTGGGCGTGCCACATTGTCCCATCCACATTCCCTCCGATCATTCTCCCAATGACATCGCGTCGTTCCACGGATGTAATTGGTGTGTAGTGTTGATGGTCGCAGACATGGTGGGGCCAAATAGCCTTCCTTCCTGGTTCCAGTTTCTTGTGCATTGCTGTGTAAAACAATGTGATAGATTCTCGTATGCTTGGCACCTGTGCCAGTATTTTTCTCAGCATTGATCTTTAGAAAATACAAAAGTAAGAATGGTTAAACAAAAGCAAAGAAAGAACTACTTCCTCCAAACCATGTGTCGAACCACATCACCATATAATGTTCTGCACACACTGCATACCGACAACAGCCAGAAGGTACCTCTCACCCTCTCTTCCCAAACACATACCGGTCCATCCACGGGGCTCCGTTTTCTGAAGGTCTCCCTGCTGATTGCTCTTGCTGTTGTAACCCACAGAGGTTTCTTCAAAACTAGTGAGAAAAAATCACCGATTCCTATAATAGTTTGAAACACACATCGAACCCTCATTTTTATAAAACGCTTTAAAAATTCCGATATCCATCGATTCGCCACCGATTCAAAAATTGCAATAATTGAAAGTCACAATTTCTTGGTCCTTCTTTGTTAAGCTTTTTAAAGTAATAGTGATGCTAGCGAGCACCTAACCTGTAACAAAAAGCGGCTAGGTCAGATACAGTATTATAAAAATTGATTCTTTCTCCTGTTGGTTTCAGAAGACCATTGTTGGGTAGAGTTGCAACGAGTTTAATTGATCCGCATTTGAAAAGTGATAAAAATGATTTTAACCGTATCAGAACATAAACAGAAAGAGGCCTACTTTCAATAAAAACCACCACTTCAAAACAAAATCCATGCATCTGATGAGAAAATGAATATTTTACTTATCTGAGGCTTTTCCAATTCCATTAAGCATGCGCTTGGGTTTCTTCTACAGCGAAGGGTAGGTGTAGCTTGGGGATCGACCTTCATGTCAAGAGTCGCAGGTGAATCACTGCGATTGGAATCTGCAAAGCAGATAAAGCAAAAATTAATTTGGTAATTTTAGGTTGTCAATCAGGTTGGGAAGTTGTACAAGTGGTAGTGGGATACCAGTATTCAAGGGGCATCGGTACGAAGGGTGGATAGTTAGGAGGACGGCCGTTCAGCTTCCAGGAAGCTTGGTATACTCATCTGAGAATGTCAGAAACAATGACAGGAGTCGTTAAACAATGAGAAGTGTTAAGTCTGGGAACTGCCAGGAATAATAGAAATAGGACTATTTATACACCACGGTACTGTTAGACTGGGAGGGCTTTGGGGGATAAATAGGAGGGGGAATATTCATTACGTATATAGTTGTTGATGTAAAGTTTGATCATGTAAATTCCACACTACGTGGTGAGTAAGATGTTATTGCTAAATTCAAACATTCGCTATACTCAACTTGTGTGGACTTGTTTAAAGTTATTATTAGTTGGAAACTTGTGAATGACAGAAAGAACTGTGTAATTGCCCAGTCTTGCCTGGATGGTGAAAGATAAAGGATTCAGCAGGCCAAAACTTTTTAATCTTCTATCACCAATTTAGTGTTTTTGACCTATAAAATTGGTCTACTATTTAAAAGTAAGACATAACCAAAATCTTGGCTTGCCACTTTTATTTTGGGGTTGTGGCAAGTATGTTTGTGCAGGGAATTTAATATAAAACAGGATAGTTGATTTTGAGTTGTCTAACACTTGTGAGAAGTAAGGAAACGCTTGATGTTTTGGGCGTTCGTATTTTTCAAATCCTGTGGGAGGCAAACACCAAAACAACAGAGTCGAAGCCAAGATAGAGAGAGCTAGGGCTTGGACAAACAAAGGCGTGTGGGGGTGAATGGGACAGAAGAGCTGCATGGGATTGACAAAGATGGATACAAGAAGGGAAACTCTCAGGGAGGGAAAACTAGAATTTTGGGAAGGCATTGGAGTGGGGTGATGGGCGGCTGGACGGGGGATGGTAACGAGGGGTAGAAAATCATGCGTTTTGAACTTGTCACATTGGTTTAAATGAAAAAAAAGAGGTTTGTAGCCCGAAAAACCTTAGTTTTTTTATTATTTTTTTGCTATACCTTGTCGAGGGCTCCGTATGAGGGACTTAACACAACACCGCACAGCAAGGGGGGGGGGGGCATGAGACAGAGGGGCGGGAGTGGGAAGGACAAAACAGTGGGAACAAGGACATTAGGAGATCTGTGGAAGGAGAGGGAGAGGAGAGGGAACACAGGGTATCAAGATGGACATTACAGGGACTTTCAGAAGGAAAGCAGGGAATTTGAAGGAGGTGGGTTTGGGGATGGATTATGGGGATAGAAAAGATCGAGGATTTGGATGGGGACGATAAAGTGGTGGTTGAACAGCTGTTTTGAAGGCCTGGAGGGAAGAATGGGATTGATCAGAGTGAGGGAGTTTATTCCAAAGGCGGGAAAAAAAGAGGAGTGAAGGTGAGCAGTGATCGTGATTGGTAGTTTTACCAAAAGGGGGGTTGCTGGTAGACCTTGAGCCCCTGCGGAAATATGGGGGGATATATTGTAGACAGAGGCAGGCTGGAGAGGAGATGGTAGAAGACAGAAATACCACCGACCTGCCTGGGTGAGAGAGTGAGAGGCCCAAAGACTCACTCATCAGCGGGAGATGCCAATGACCGAAATGCCTTGGTTTCACAGCATGAAGCTGAGAAAGGTGGGAGGCAGGTGCACCAGCAGAGAGGAGAGCAGTACTCCATCAGGCTGTGGACGAAAGCTTTGTATAGTCAGGAGCTCAAGTGGGCGAGGAAGGACTTGCTGACGGAGGATTCCCAGTCGGCAACTGGTTTGGAGGCCAGATTGGAAATGTGGTTTCCCAGGAAAGATCATGGCAGATAGTGAGACCCAGAAGCTTAAAAGAAAGGACTTCTTCCAGAGGATTGTTGAGAAAGTTGGATGGGGGGGGGGGTGTTCCAAACGCGTCCTTTCGGAGAGACATAGTGAGAGTGTGAGATTTGTCCGGATTGAAAGACATGTTCCACGTGTTGGACCATTTGTGATTTTACCAGATCTGCAGGAGGAAGAAGCTGCTGCTTGTCCGTCTGAGGGATGACAGTGGTACGGCAGAGGGTGGAGTATCAGCAAAGAGATAAAGAGGATTTTCCAGAGAGTCGGAGAGATCATTGATGAAAACCAGAAAAAGAACAGGGCCCAGAACGCTCCTGTAGGAACTTCAGCCGGACAGGAAGAGGGGATTGAAAGAAACTCCATTAGGCCACACTTGACTGCGACAGGAGAGAAAGTCTGCGAGCCATGAGTGGAGATGGCCTTGGATACATAGGAAGAGAGTTTGGTGAGCAGGCAGGGTGCCAGACCGTGTCAAAAGCACTGATATGTCCAGGGATATGGCTCTGATTTCAGTCCGGCATGAGGACCTCCATCCATTGTTGGGAGAGCAGAAGCAGCATATCCAGGGTGAGTGCCTGGCTGAAACCAAATTGTGATCGGAAATCAAGCCATTGGAAAGAGAAGGATTTAATGTTGAAGCATTGGATTCCATAACCTTGCTGATGATGGAGAAGGCGATTGTTCTGGTGCAGGGATGTTTTTGCAACTTTTTTATGCCCAGTAATGTTTGCTGATTTCCAAGCAGATGGCAGATGACTTGAGCAAATGGAGGGTGAAGAACAGAGAGAGGGTGAGCCAGAGAGCAGGTTTTAGGACAGTGGGCTGATCTGTCTGGACCGGTTTGCAGAATCTGAGTCGAGGTTTGACAGCAAGCTCTCCACCTTGTCAGGAGAAAAGGGACACAGAGTCCAGGGACAGTTGGGTGACTGGTAATGGGGTCCAGAAGCGAATGGGTTTGGACACAAGATTTGATGCAACACTGAGTTTAGGCATTCAGCCTTTTCACGTGCGGTATCAGAAAGTTTAAATGGCGTGTGTTTATCAACAAAGTAATATTCAGACCGGATGTTTTGCGACTTTAACCCCATAAACCCAAAAGGAGGCAACCAAAACTATCCTTTCTCTACCTCAATCTGGAGGGGCTGTGGTAAGATATATGTTGAAAGTTTTGTCTGTGTTAGTCGAAATATTAATCCCCTGGTTAGGGCCAGAAACTTAAATTCGATTGATTTTCAACTTTGATCCCTGGAAAACTCGAAAAAAAAACTCCATTCCGAAATGTGTGATCAACATAAAGGGGCTGCTTGAAACACTTATTGTGCATATTTTCATCTCCATCCACTCAAATACATAGGGAAAATTTTTTCTTTTATACAGAGTCAAGGCTCATGGAAGACGGTAGAACACAGAACAGATTCAGGATGCAACAGAACAAAGGCGTAACAGCAGAAGAGGAAGGGGGGCAATTGCCAACAGCAGGTGCCAACGCGCCGAGAGAATAAATGGGAGACGGAACAACAAGGGATTACGGAACAAGAATGAGGGGGCAGCAGAATGAGGTGGATAAGCATGATACAGAAGCTAACTACTAAGGAAAAACTGAAGGAAAAAATTTTTTTTGGGAGATCATTGGTTTGGATGGGCGGATGATCTGAGATGGTGGTGAACAGTTGTCTAGAAGACCTGGAGGGAAGAATGAGATTGAAGATGGGAAAAGGAAGTTGATTCCACAGTTGGGAAAAAAGAGGAAACAAAATGCAGTTGAGTTGTGAGCAGTTATCCTGGATTTTTGGGATGTGACTGAGAGGAGTCACCAGAGGGAGTTGATGCGTGGACCATGTGCCACTCTGCCAAATTTACCTTCGCGGGTGGACAGAGCAAGGAAAAGACTGTGAGAGTTGCAAGACCAAAAGAGGCGGATTAGGAATTTACAGATGCCACTGACCGCTTGTGACATTGAAATGTAACAGACCCTAGATATTCAGCTTCATCATGAGGGGTCCCACAATGATTTTGAAAGCCTTGCCTTTCCATGGCATCAAGAAGGGCAAGTGTGAGGCAATACAGCAACAGCCCCAATTGGGGGACCAGTTACTCCATTCAAGCTGCGAATGAAGGACCTTGTAGGTTGTCAAAAGTTCAGATTGGCCAAGGAAAGCCATTTCACGACAAAAGATGCCGAAGCCATCTTGGAATTTTGGAGAGCCATTCTTGGAAATATGGTCTGCTCAAGAAGATCATGGCTGATGGCAGTGGGTGCATAGTCATTTAGAGGCCCCATTTGCAAAACACAAATTGGCCCCGGTGGGGGCCCTTGTCCCCATACAAAATATGCAATGTTGATGCTCTGTCTGTCTGTCTCGGCATGTCTGTTGTTAATTATCCAAATCTCCATCTAGCCAGGGGACTAATTATGTCATAAGACAAGCGTTGTCGCTACTTTGTTTGGCCCCCTTCCACCACCAACCCTCCCCTTCCTGGGTTCAGAAGATGGCGCCGATGGCCAGATTCTTTCTACCGCTTGTTGTCTTATAGCGAAAAATTGAAGTAAATGTAAGGAGATTTTCAATCATTTTCGCCTTCTGTTAGCTATCTTTTTGCTTTCAAAGGCGGCGGGCCGTTGGGGTAAATTTTAGTTTCATATTCAGGCTGCTTCCAACCACCACTTTTCCAATTATAAAAACAAAAAGACCCACAATGCTCTCGCCGTGGCGCACGTGGTGTTTGTTCCTATTTACTAAGGAGGGTTGTTTTTGTTAATCAACAATGAATCATCATTGTGGATTGCTCAATAATATCGATTTGTATTGACATTAGACGTTCTCCACATTAATTGCAATTCTTGTTGCATTCTGTACACATTAAACACGCAGTTTTATTATTCCGCTTTAACTGATTTCTCATACGAAA
Source organism: Eptatretus atami (assembly GCA_035128595.1). Taxonomy (NCBI): domain Eukaryota; kingdom Metazoa; phylum Chordata; class Myxini; order Myxiniformes; family Myxinidae; genus Eptatretus; species Eptatretus atami. The sequence continues at coordinate 164,751,351 of CM068953.1, read as the reverse complement.
CCTCACTCCCCAATTTCTGTAATCGTCTTTCTCTAGTTCCAACAATCGTCTTCTCTTGCACCACCACCATCACCAACTCAGGACTCCTTCTCCAAAAGATTGTGTACCACGATCAGTCGCGCGGTCTGGCCTTGTTTCTGCCTCGGCCGCCCTATGCAATTGCATGGGTTGCACTGGCCCTGGCGTCGCCCCTGGGCTGAAGCGTGCAAGGCCTTAAAAGCTAGTTTTGAGTCACTTATTACCTCTTCAAGTGGGCTTGTTTAGGAAGTAGCATGGGAGGAGTTTGCCAGATGCGTCGTTTCGGATGAGAATGGTGAGTGTGTGGATTTGTCAGGGCTTGAAAGACATATTCCAAGTGTTGGACGCCGAGCTCCCTGATTCTAATCAAGCGTCTGCAAGGAGGGAAGAAGCCTGTGCCTGACTGGTCATATAGCGATGAGAAATGCTCCAGGAGAGGGTGGAATCATCAGCAAAGAGATAAGTAAGCATGATAACATGTTTAGAATGAGCTTAAAATGGCCTTTAGACTGCATGCACTTTTGTGACCCCCTCCCCAAACCTCACTCAATTGAATGCTTCTATTTTAATTTATGCGATTGTTCAACACTTCTTTTATTTTGCGGGTTTGAACACCATCTTGCCCTTTTGGTGCTCCTTCTTACTCGAACCATACCTTTGATGCGTGATGCAGGTCTTCTTTGCGTTTTTTTTTCCAAGTGACCTCTACCTCACATTACCGTTATTTGATGGCTGGCAGGATAGCTTAGAAGTGTGGCACACTTGGCTTGAGGTGCGGTTTAAAGTTGTCTCGCCTGGGCGTTCGAATCACCCGCCAGCTAATAAACTGTCATCCCGGTTCGCTTCACAAGCAGCATGATTCATCAATGTTATGTCTCGAAGGACCCGTCTACTTCAAGAATCACGGTGGCAGAGAATGAGTTAGAAACCGCATTCTGAATGTTTTAAGTCTTTTTGTTTGAGTCATTCTCTGCCATGCAAAGGTAAAGATGTTCGAGCAAATCAAACAATCTTCGTGCAGTTGCCGGCTGAAGATCCCCACCGTGTATTTGTGAAGAGCAAAGGGGAGTTTGTCCCCCAAAACCCAGAATTAATTGCACATTTCTTGCCAGGAAAACTCAATTGCCACTGCATCCAGTGCCAGCGGCTGTATGCGTAGTCTACCGTCTGTCTGTGCCCGTAACTTTTATACCATTTGAGCTTTTTTCATCAAATTTTCAACAAAGTGTTATTATGTGAGAAAAATAGAAAAGACAGATGAAGAATTTTGGTCAAAGGTCAAAGGTCAGTTGTGACATTAAAATCGTCAATTTTCATCAAATGGACCTTTGAAATTTTAATCATCATTTGAAGCTTTTGTTATCAAATTTTCAACTATAGTGCGGGCAAACTTAGCATAACAATTGTTGCATTTGTGAGGAAAGCACAAATTTGGCACACTAGTAGGCCCCCCCCCAACATATTATGAACAAGATTTGGATATTTGGGCCATCTCAAATTTTCAGCCGCTGATGGGCTGTGGCAGCCATTTTCCACTGCATCAAAAATTTTGAGATGCCCAATATCCAAATCTGTTCATAATATGTAGGCTACTAGTTGCTGCCAAATTTGGTTGCTTTCCCACAAAATGCACAATTGTTATGCTTTATATTTAGCTTAAGTTACCCCACTACTAAGCTTTATTATGAGGAATATTGAGACGACAAATTCATAAATTTGGTCAAAAGATTCAAAGGTTTAGCATTCCTTGGTGGCTTGGCATTTTCAGATGGCTTTTTGAGTTGATTTATTGGTTCCGAGATTGCGTGGAGGCAGAACATTTTTAGTGATACAGTACACCAGGCAAACGCCAATATATGCATTCATGTCGATCTCTTCGACCTCATTTCTAGGTAACACCTACGCCATATTATTAAACAATTGAATTGTCAATGTACAGATAAGTCAGGGTTATACTTTGACACCAGGTTAGTGCATATCCTAAAAATACAATGTTGTGGTTAATTTTTAGGGTTAATTGAAATTACAATCAACCGACATGGAAATTATGGATATAAAATATTACAGTACATACTGCCGACAGACCTTAAATGCAGCCTGCGAGTACCAATTAATGCAGTGTCTTCTTCTTCTTCTTCTTCTTCTTTTCACTGGCCATAATTATTCCCCATGCTATTGTGAGGTGGTCAGCGGAAAGCTCGGCAAGTCTTTCACGAACCAGCTGGGCCAGGCCTAGCCGTTCGACTGTATAGTTAAGGCAAATAATTGTAATTGGCCATGTGCCTGCGACGCTTGCCTACTCACTTCATTAAGGAAACCGTGGGATCTTTAATGTACCATCAACTAATGCCGGCAAGAGGGGCGCGCCCAGGTTAAAGTCCATCCGAGAGCGAAACGCACACATTGATTCCTCAACCCTGCCTGTTGCAAACACCGAAGATTGACAGTTATAGCTGGGGCCGGGATTTTTCAAAAAAACAAGGCTAAGACAAGGCTTTAAGAGTATGTTCCTCTCGGCCATCGTGCCAGATCAGTGGCAATGCAACTCCAAACAGTTAGAATAAAAAAGATGAATATAGTTCATTTTTAAAGTCATGTTGGTAGTAAAATGATAGTTTTATAAAGTTTTGTCACTTTGTCAACTGTAACAGTTGCATGTATAACACTATCCATGTTGCGGGAATACAGGCTGTGAACGGATTAAGTGCACAGTTTACCAATATCGTGGGGTTTGCTGCCACTTCGTGATGAAAATCAAACTTCCCATGAGGCCCTGCATGAAGGTGCTACCAATTTGGTGGTGCTCGCCAGCGATACGGTGACCGGAATTTTGGCACGAAAGCAGCCCAAAGATTATAAAGGGATTTAAAATGCGTATAGCAATGCAAAAGAGGAGAGTTTTTGTCAGGAAGCCATAAAAAGGCCACAAAAACGAGGAACAAATCACTGCCTCGGAGGAGTCAAGGCGCTGGCCACAAAGCCCAGGGCAATTCCATATTATCCATATGTTTATTTTTTTTTTTTTAACAAAGTGAGGGTTTTATGGAAATACCAGTCTTCCCATGAAAATTGGTGATTTGTTTCTTGACTTTAATTACACCCCCTGTAATGAAATGAGATTTCCACGCAAAGAGCTCCACGTCTTGGTTTAAAAATAACATAACACACTCGACGCTGACGCGCGACATCGTTAATTTCATTCGACAAAACTGAAATTTTTCATCATTCATACTAATGGGTAAATAAAATAATAAAATGCCTACGAAGTTTATTTACTTCATTTCTATTCTCAAACATAAGAGGGATATTTATCCTTCAAGAGGAGCACTCAACAGGAATAAGTTGGATTTCAATATCGCGGTCCAAAAATTTTGTGATGCATTTTCAGGCGATTGAATAAAAATTCTAGATTTACCTGTCACACCAGGATTACCATCATCCCACAAACCCAAAAAAAAAGCCGCTTTGACAAAATATGTGCTATATTTACAGTAAGTGCGGGCTTTATGTTCCGCGTTTATGAGTATATAGATGGATTATCTGATATCTTAGTTGACAATTTCCATGGATTGTGTTTTCATTACAGGATACGGAATAGCTCGGTTACTTAACTTCACGTTGCACCTCCCTCGAGAAGACTTGTTGAATAAACATTTAAAAAATTCCATTATCTACAACAAGTAATGCTTAAAAAAAAAACAGACGGTTTAGTGAAATTTTTATTGATCCCAAATTGATTGATTTTATTAATGGAGGATTTACGTAAAGCGTTTTCAAAAGAGGACTCATGAGAGGTTGCGCATCGAGCATGGTGTCATGGGAAAATTTCTGTTGTCGATCGGCGAAGCATCAGTCTTGTTAGAATTGAAGGACTCTAGTGGATGCCTAAACATGAAGAACAGAAAAAATCGTTTTTTTCGAGGCAAGCATTTAGGGGACAGGTTAAGAATTGTCAGGTCTGACCGCCCATAAAACTAAGTTAAATGCCAAATGCTCATTCCATGACAATATTTACATTATCTTGACAAAAATGCCTGGACGAAGGATCTTCGAGTGCATGAATATCACTTGAGAAATATTTCTTGATAGAGCAAGGTGGGCAAAATCCCCCACCCAAGCCACCCCTCGTATATCTTCGATATATGGTCGGTATCCTATAATGCTCCACACTAGAGGTCTCTGGTATTGGATGGTATGAGCTCATCATACTTTGAAGTTGGTTTTAAGGTGTGGGCGTTTAAATATTCCCACGATATCCTTCAGGGAATTTTCAAATACAAAACGGATAATGAACAGACCAGGGTTTGTACATAAAACAGGCAGATGGGATAATGGAAGAATTCTTGCCGCTCCTTTCCATGAAAAAAGGGTGTCTTGCCCCCACATTACCTCTTCGTCAAATTGTGGCATACATACCATAATGTAAGTAAATAAGAAGACTTCAATTAATGAGGACTGGAGGAAACTATCCTGAAAAAAAATCAATTCAATTTTTAACCCTTATTCCACCGATAGGAAAAATTCTAAAAATGGGGAACGTCTTATTTGAAATTCCTCCTTCATTTCATCTTCACTCCCAAGCCTGGTGTGCTTAATGCGTTAACGTAGCTGCCTTTGGGTCTTGAGTTTGGCCCCTTTGTTAAGTTCCCGTTAATAAACCAGGTGGGTTGACTCAGCCGATCATCCTTTTGAGGTCGGTTTAAAATGAGTACCTGCTTACTGGAAAACAAGGGCCACTGCATGCCGCTGCCAATGGCCCACTCCCAGCAATGATTGTTAATCAGCAGCAAAAGGCTGCATCAAAACAATAATCTTTGCTTGCAAAACAATTCCCAGTTACCAATGGAAGTGTTGGCAGGCGCCAAGAAAGTACAAGACAGGACAACTGGCTTTAAAACCATGTCATGCACATGATCTCCTGGTGCACTTACTGCTTATTCTGATAGGCCCCTGCATACTCGAAGACTCATCAGAATTTTGAAGTGCATTTCTAAGTTTGTGGGGCGCAAAAATATTTCCATATGTCCTTTCCAAAAAAAAAAAATTAAGGTTGCTGTGTGCCGGAGGGCCCGTTACTCTGGACAAATTCACTGCTTTTGTGATTAACTGCCATAATTAAGACACCTATAGTTAGCGCTGGTGGCCGTGGCGCGCCAAATATGGCACCAAACATGATCGGCCAAAATGACGTCTTCTCCCTCTTATTATCACGACCTTAGACAGCTCAGTCTACGCACCCTCTCACAGTTAGCCTATGGACCACAAGAGGCAGCGGAATATTAAATTTGAATTGGTAGTGCAAGAGAATGTGTGGAGTGGGTGCGGTGGTGAGGGAGGTGAGATGGTGGTCGGTGGAGGGCGAGAAGACGGTTGGGGCCAGTGTTTAATCATGAAAGTTTCAAATATCTAGTTAGACCTTGGGCAAAGGAAAAGCATGCCCTGCCAGAATAATTGAAATTTTAAAGTAACCCACGATGCCTGCACTTTGTAAAACATTTCATTGCATGCTTGACACCCAATCAAGCTATCACAGCCAATGCAACATCAAGTAAAATTGACATTTCACTTTACTGCTTGGATGAGCTGAGAACTGTAACAATTTTAGAATATGATTTCACGGCTTTTCTTGAAACAGCCTCGGATTTATGAAAGTGCGCACTTTGCGATGACGACAATTAAATTGTCGGGGGATAAAATAAAAAGGAAGGCCCCCCCCCCCCCCACACGCATTGTTTTTCCTATTTACCTTCTTCCTGGAGGCTTTTTGCCGAGCCTAATAATTCCTCCAGATGTGCTTTTAGGAATGACCTATTTCGGACTACAGTTGCCTCTGGCCCTAATGAGCTGTGCAAGACACCAAGCCAGCTCCCTCTCGCAGCGGCAAGCGGTTGGTGGGAGAATGATTTTTCTGCAGCTTGCAGGTAGCAGAATTAAAATTAATGAGCCTCGCCTCGCCTTATGAGGGTTTCAACGTCGTGAGCATGCCAACCTTGTTCTTGTGACTCCGTCGCAGTGTCAGTTGCCATCTTTGCGATAGTTGAAAATGCGTTTAAAATAAACGACACCTACGAGCTCAGATGACGTTTGGCTCAGTCCTGGCAATACAAAGTAATGACCTACCACCAGAAAGCAGGAAGTCGGTTTATCTTTGGAATGGCCAAAATATATAGTTGGCTTTCCGCTGGTGCTTTACAGCCAGTGCATATTTTCTAGGGGCTTGCACACAAAATACGTGACGTTTTTGAGTGGCGTGGGTGGAGTGTTTCCCAGAGCGTCACAAGAGTGTGAGAGTGGTGAGGCGGCTGGCTGTCAAGAGCCACAGTCATGCTGACTTTGTCTTGCATGGGTTTGCAGCCATCTTGGATTTTCCCTAACCATTGCAGGACAACCAAAAATGGCGCAGGAGGCTGTTTAAATCATGAAGCTACCGAGAGGGCTTTGTGAAATGAGAAGAAGGGAAGTTCAACTAGAAGTTGTTAAAATTTGGCAGGAGCCGAAGAGCAAACACAAAGCCATTCACTGAGCTGGAAGATAGCCACTGATAAAAACAACTTGCAGAATGGAAGCTGATAATCGAAATTTAAAAATGTTGACATTGCTCTCATTCGGAAGAGTCGAAGAATTTTTTAGGGTTTGTGGTTTAGGCCAAAACCATCCTCGACCGTCATGAGGGGGGGGGCTGCGGAGGGTGGAAGTGTCAAAAAATGCCAAAAAAAGTCATGTATGTTTGCTTGTAATAAGCCCCTTATCATTGGGATTGCAGGTCACATTCCAACATCTACTGTAGGTGATTTATCCAAACTCCACCTGCGATTAGGTCTAACCTCAGTCTTGTCGAGGTCGAACGCACGGTGCTATAACTTATCGAGGTCTAAGAAAGGTCCTCATTAGTAGATAAAATAAAGTCTTTGTCTCAGATCCGTAAGGAGGACTGGAAGAACAAGGGATCTTAAAGACTTGCACCTTTCGTTCTCCTGCACAGCGGTTACTGACAGCCACCCACACACCATGTCCTGTGAAATTCCATGACTCCCCAGGCACCGTCCCAGATGTGTATTTAACCTCTGGCTTCAACAACATATAGAGACATTAATATACTGTCAAGGTAAGAGTGAATCTCTTTGCTGACCTTCAAAGAGACATCCTCGCCACAATAACACAGACAAGATAGCAGCAGACAATATGTCATTGAAAGCCATGTTATCTTTAGTCTTGACTAGGAAAACGCCATAATCCCAGCGGCTCTGACTACTCATTCAGCACACTTGAGAGTCCCCACAAGCTGATGTCCAGAGTCTTCACAAGGAAACTGATTCATCTGGCCAAAAATCAAAGTAAGAGATTCTGACATTCCCAAACGATGCACCAGCATGCTTGATCTCTTCCTACATCCTCCCCAGAATCTAGCTCATACAAGCTCTGAAAAGGGTTGTGGGGCCAGCAACCACCCTCGACAAACTCCAATTACAACTTTGGAAACTTAGAGGGGGAGCACTGGTAGAGTGCAAAACCTCCGCCGCCAATACTGTGGAATCACTTAAGTGAACCTGATATCCTTATTCATGCAGTTCAAAACGATCAGACTCTACTGAACCACGATTGAATAAAAACTAAACTAGATCGACGCGCATGTCAGAAATGCCCAAAAAAATAACAATCGGAAATTTTTTGAAAAAAAAGTTTGCAACATTTCTGGGTTTTTTTCTCTAACAAATTTTTTTTTTTTGGGGGGGGGGGGCGGTTGGGAAATCACTTACAACATGGTGAAATCAAAAAAAAATCAATATTTTTTCAAATAACGAATTCTTTGAAAAAAAAGTCTTGCAAAAAATTTTCAGTTTCTTTTTCTCTAACAAATTTATTTTTTTTGATGTTGGAAATCACTTTAAAACATGTAGAAATGCATAAAAAACAAAAAAATTCAAAATATTTTTTTTCAAAATGGCCACCATAGCGGCCATATTGGACTTTGCGAACAAGTCCCAAAATCTAAATAGGCCATGATCCTTGACCATACCTAACCCCCCCCCCCCCCCACCAAGTTTCGTTCAAATCCGTCCAGGAGTTTTTCCGTAATACTGTTCACAAACAAACAACAAACAGACAGGGGTGAAAACAGTAAAACCCTCCGTCCATCTTCGAGGCGGAGGTTAATAAGTCAAAGATGGAACACCACACCTTACATGCATTCTGAGTACCAAAGTTTTATTGCTTCAGAAATCAGATTGATTCAGCTTCGGTTGGCACCCATGAAGCACCAAGGCATCCTCCATCGGCATCCCCGATTCACTGAAATCAAACGCCTTTGTGGAGATCAACATAAGCACAAGCAGGTCAGCGTCAGGTTCAGGTATGGGAGCATGTGCCAGAACAGCGCGTCGCTGCGTCCACTTTCCCGCCGGTACTCCAGGGGCCTCCGTCTGGCCATCCCCCACGGCAGATGCCAAAGGCCCATCCCCATCTCCTTTTGTCAGCGTCAGGTAGATCTGTGACCTGCTACAGGTTACCCATGTAAAAAAACCTGCTACTAAACCTGTTCCATGGTCGGGTTGTCGGCGACTAAACCGTCTCCCCCACCAGGTTTCTGGTGAGGGGCGTGTTTGGATATGCGACACCCAGCAGATTTAAAAACAAAACCTTCAAAGGCAGCGAGGAGCTCCTGTGCAGCCCAACGGCCATCCATATCATAGTGCCCACTGTGTCTGCGGACGTCCTCCTGCAGTTGGGTTAACTTTTTTATTAGGAGCGTTGTTGCAGGGATTTGCACTCCGGCCACCCGTTAAAACCCTTCATTCCGCAAAACACAAAAACGGCAAAAAAATCTGAAAACCCACTCCGTGGGAGTACCTCCTGGGCAAGCTTCCCTTCGCAGGGCAGCTCACGTATGACGGGATTGGAGCAAAGCCTTCGGGACCCCCAATCTTGATGATAGGAGGGGAAACCTACGGCGGGGGTAACATCCCTGGTCAGATGCGTGAGAGTGTGTTCGGATGGTTGCCTGAGGTGTCGCTCCACCAGGACGGCGGTCTCTTGGGTTACCTGAGGCGAGTCCCTTCGGCTGGGTGCCTGGAATGTCCTATCCCTAAGAGAGGATGATCCACCTGTCTCTGTTATCATCTGAGCCTCAAGCGTTTGGGACCATCAGGATTTGCAAGGCCTCTCTCTGAGAGGTTCGGAGACCGGATTGCTGGTGTGAGAAATGGTGGGGCTGGTTAACACCTACTATTGGTCTTGCGTCGCTCTTGATGGTTACCATTACCCAAGGAGTTGCTGTAGCTGTGTTCCAATTAAGCTTGACCCCAATGATAATTGAGCGTAACACCGGTCAACGAGCGTATTATGCAGAATTTTAAGGATTCGTCACTCCTTAGTGTCATTTCCTCTGGTCATCTGTTATGCTCCGACTGAAGGCGATGTGAATTCTCACCGTGAAGGATGCAAATTCTATGGCCACGCTCGAGTCTGCTGATTGATCAGCAGCAAGCAGCCCCTGCTGAAACTCTAGACTACGTTCGGTGAGGTCCCGGAAGGAGCACAGATTACGGTCAATTCATTGACCTCGTTGCGTGTTAAAGTTCCAACTGCTCTGGTTGTGTTGGGTGATGCCCAAGGCCAGATGGTGGTGAACCTATTTCTAAGAATTATCGAGCAAAGACCTTGTCCCAGCAGAGAAGCAACGTCACCCCTCGGTTAGTTGCTTGAAATTCCTGGTGATTGCCCTTCCCTTTCCAGACAGGGACAACAAGCGCCCCTCTTCAGTTAGTTTGGATGAGGTCTGTGCTCTAAATGCGAGCACAGAACTGCATGCTACGACACTGAGTACAACATTCCACCCAGCCCTTGAGAAGTTCAGTATGGATTGCCACAGATTCCCAGGAGCTTTGGCCCCCTTTTCAAACTGGTTCGCCTGCAGCCTCTATTATCTACAAAGAAAGTGCAGTTTACAGTTGATTTGAGGCGTCAGCAATAGGGATTATACCACCCCTAACATCCAATTCAAAGCTGGTGGGTCAGCCTGCGTTCACCACTCAAAGTAGCCGGTCCAGGCATGGCCTTCACTTCAGACTCCTCTTGTCAAGAGCTCATCAACCTGCACCCAAACTGCTGGTATACCGACGTACAGCTTGGAGGACGGCAGTGCACCAATTACTCCGTAAAGTAGGTGGTGAGAATCACTGACAACAGGTTGTATACTCGTACCCTTTCACAGATTCTCGGCACATAGCCTCCTTGTTCCGCCCTCAGGGGATGTTACAGTGTTACACCTTCTCTCCTATAAACAGGCTCAAGTTCTTGCATCAAGCCTGGTCATCTCTTCACAGATGATAGGGTTCCAAGACACCCACCGGCAACATCAAGGATGTCTTAAGGACTTGATGGCACTCCACAAAATCTTCACGATCCCGAAACATCCATTTCTCCGGAGGGACCCACTGAACTCATTCACAAGCTCAAAACAGCCTACCCTTTTCATACTTAGAGCTTGCAACATCCAGGTCTTAGGCTAGGGATGGTACCATTCTCTGGGATTTGAGCGCAAGCTTCAGAGTTGCTCCAACAACCTGTATCGGTATGAGGGAATTTGTTTTTTTTTTGGTATAAACTTGTCGAGGCTCTATAGAGAGCTAACACACACACGCCACAGAAGGTGGCTGAGACAAGAGGGGACAGAGAGTTGGGAGGCGGAACAAACAAGTGGAAACAGACACATTAGGAAGATTACTGTGGAAGGAGATGGGATGGGACGGGGAACATGCGGGAATAGAAGATGGACATTACAGGGACTTTCAGGGAAGGAAAGCAGGGAATCGGAAGGAGGCTGGGCTTGGGTGGATTATCGGGGGCTTAGAAAAGATCAAGGATTGGTGGGGTGTAATAAGAGTCTGGTTGGTAGAACAGCTGTTTTTGAAAGCCTGAGGAAAGGAATGGGGAAAAGAATAAGAAGTGAGGGAATGAAAGAGTGAAGCGTGAGCAGTTGATTCGTGATTTTGGTAGTTTACCAGAAAGGGGGTTGTTGGAGGACCTTAAGCGCCCTGTGGAAATGCTTGGTTGGACAAATCGCAGAGAGAGCGGGGGGGGGGGGGGCAGGTTGTAGAGGGAGACGTTTAGAGACTAGAAGACCACCCGAGCCAACCTGCGGGTTGATTGAGTGAGAGGCCAAAAGAGTCAGCTTCATGCGGAAATCCGATGATCCAAATGCCCTTAGGAATTCGACAGCGTTGCAAGGCCGGAGAAAGCGTGGGAAGCAGCGAAGCAACCAGCCCAGCAGGCGTAGATTACAGTACTTCCATCCGGCTATGACAAAAAGCTTTGTAAGTGGTTCAGGAGCTTCAAGAGGGCCGAGGAAGCGACCTTTGCACGATGGAGGTTTCCCAGTCGGCCGACTGGCTTTGGAGGCGAGGTATTTGAAATGTGGCTTTCCCAGGAAAGGTCATGGCAGAATAGTGAGACCTGAAGCTTGAAAGAAAGGACTTCTTCAGAGGATTGTTGAGAAAGTGGATGGGGGGGTTTTTTTCTAAACGGTCCTCGAAGAGGACATAGTGAGAGTGTGAGTGAGTTGTCTGATTGAAAGACATTGTTCCACATGTTGGACCAGTTTGTCGTGATTTTATCCAGATCTGCAGTGATCGGAAGGAGAAGCTGCTGCTTGCCGGTCTGCAGGGATTACAGCATGCGTACGGGATCAGAGGGTGAGTCATCAGCCAAAGAGGATTATAGAGATTTTCCGAGTCGGAGAGATCATTGATGAAAACCATAAAACAAGAACAGGGCCAGAACGCTACCTTGAGGAACTCCAGCCTGGAACAGGAAGAGGGCGATGAGGGGAAACTCCATTTAGGACCACACTGACTGCGACAGGAGAGGAAGTCTCGCGAGCCATGAGTGGAGATGGCCTTTGGATTACCATGGGAATGAGAGTTTAATCCTCTGGAAGAAGTCCTTTCTTTTAAGCTTCTGGGTCTCACTATCTGCCATGATCTTTCCTGGGAAATCCACATTTCCAATCTGGCCTCCAAAGCCAGTTGCCGACTGGGAATCCTCCGTCATGCAAAGTCCTTCCTCGGCCCACTTGAGCTCCTGACTGAATACAAAGCTTTCGTCCACAGCCTGATGGAGTACTGCTCTCCCCTCTGAGCTGGTGCACCTGCCTCCCACCTTTCTCAGCTTCATGCTGTGGAAACCAAGGCATTTCGGATCATTGGCTAATTCTCCGCGATGAGGCTGAGTCTTTGGGCCTCTCACTCTCTCACCACAGGCAGGTCGGTGGTATTTCTGTCTTCTACCATCTCCTCTCCAGCCTGCTCTGTCTACAATATATCCCTCCCATATTTCCGCAGGGGCTCAAGGTCCACCAGCAACCCCCTTTTTGTAAAACTACCAAATCACGAATCACTGCTCACCTTCACTCCTCTTTTTCCCGCCTTGAATAAACTCCCTCACTCTGATCAATCCCATTCTTCCCTCCAGGCCTTCAAAACAGCTGTTCAACACCACTTCTTATCGTCCCCCATCCAAATCCTCGATCTTTTCTATCCCCATTAATCCACCCCAAACCCACCTCCTTCAAATTCCCTGCTTTCCTTCCTGAAAGTCCCTGTAATGTCCATCTTGAATACCCTGTGTTCCCTGCTCCTTCCCTCTCCCTTCCACAGATCTCCTAATGTCTCTGTTCCCCACTGTTTTGTCCTTCCCACTCCCGCCCCTCTTGTCTCATGCCCCCCCCCCCCATTGCTGTGCGGTGTGTGTTAATCCAAGATTTGTTAATTCGTTTAATCTGTGTTAATTTGTGTGTTAATTCGTTTAATCCAAGATGGCTACCATACCACATGACCTATGATGTCATAATTATAATTAAAATATTCTCCATGGTTGGGTCACTCCTATCCTCGGAATTTAATGTCAATCACACAAGCGGTTGCTGAGAAAAAAGAAATGTTGAAGAAATAATCGAGCAAAAAAAAAGTCCAAAATGGGATGAAGAATAACTAATAATAAAAATAAACATAACAGAAACAATAGGGAACCACAGCCTGTAAGGCTAATGGTACCCTAATAATAACATATAGAGAACATGAGATGTAGAAATGATATGACTGCATAAGCCTTTCTGACCTTGGCCTGCTGTATCGGTGATCTCCTCTGGTGCACAATACTTTGTGACCTGTGTGTAGAGTGTAGAGCAGTCCAATGGCCAGCCATTATGGCGACACGTGGCTTGCACTAGCGCTGTGAGATACGATTCCGGAACATGCAAACCAGATAGCCACATGACCAATGGTTCTCCCTTGTTAATCTGTCCGGAGACACAGAAGTGTGAGTGGCATGACTGTAATAATCTGGCATGTTTTTACGAATAAAACACACCATGGAAAAAGGGTAATTATGATTGGCCACATCCCACAGGGACTCTCCAAGGAAAACATCCTTTTACAAAGACGTCCAAACTCATGACACATCCGAGGGACTTGTTTGCATGACAAGGTCATCAGGATGGTGAATTATAACTAATACAAGCAAATGCACGTCGAGAAGAGTGAATGTTCATCATCAGGATGGTGTTCGAAACACTGTGTCCCCAGCAATGAGAACTAGGATGGAGCTCTAAGTACTCTGCGCTCACGATGGAGTACTCAATGACCCTGGTTGTTGAAGACTGGAGTGTAAAAGTGAATAATAAAGGAAAACAGAAAACAGACATAGTGTGCTGTGTGTATCTCACCCAGGCAGTGTACTGATTCAGCCGACGCTGGAAGTGGACCATCCAACCTCCCAATGGCTTGAGGGTGTCCGGGGCGAGACGACGCCACAAACTTGCTATTTGCCCATTGAGCAGAGCACGAGCGATGTCATCTAGTTCTGTGCTCATACCCACCTCACCGAGAAGGGCCTGCAATTCAACGATAACGGTTTGTAATCACGGACACCAAGGAGCGATGAACCAAAGAAAGAGGCTCCATGCTAAACGATGCATGCAATTGTTACTTTTAAATCATTTTATTTCCATCTTTCTGATGATACAAGAATAAAATGAAAATTCATCGTCAGAGCATGTCGTGGTGAAAAGCCACTTACCTTGCTAAGCTCGGTGAGAGAGCGAGTCATGTTGAGCGTCAGCAGATTGAAACGCTCCAGTTCCTGAAGGAGCACCACTGCCGTTGGGCTCACGTTGTCACCAAGTTTCCGACGCACGTCTTGGATTTTAAACTGCTTTGGAATTTTATTTTGTACATCTTGCACCACCTGACCAATCAGCTCTTCGCAGCTGGTCCCTGTGCCTGAGTCTCCTGCAGTAGGATTGTATAAAATAATCAGCATCCACGGAAGGGTAATCTCTACAAGTTTCCTGTAATTATCATTGTTATGGTGGTGGTCGTATGGCAGCTCAGCTGCCGGGGTAGCTATCATTTCTTGAAGCGCGACTGTGTTGCTGATGCAGTGCCCCTCTACCAGTACACACACTGGAACTGGTACTCATTTCGCCGACCTCGGAAGGATGACAGGCTGAGTCAACCCCCTGGTGTATTTATTCAGCGGCCGACGGGGCTTGAACTCAGGACCCCAGGATCCCAAGCCGCCACCCTAACCACTGAGCCAACACCAGGCTATCATCATTGTTATGATAAAACATATCTTAACTCAGCCATACATCTGAATGAGCATAAGGGTGTTCATAAAGTCCTTGCACAATTTTGAACTTTTATAACTTTTGATGTGCACATGATAGAAGTAAACCGTGGAATGGAATATGAAAGAATAATTAATTAAGTTTTTGTTAATGTTAATGTTGTTATTGCTGTTGTTAAATCCACAATTTGCCTGAGTTTCTTGACGAGATGACATTTTCTAATGAAGCATCTTCTACATCAGTGGTAAAGTCAACAACCACAATGTCGGTCCCCAAACTATGACGACTAAATCTTTCACCTATTATCTTGCATCAGCACGACAACGGTTCTTGAATGATGTCTTCCCAAACAAGTGGATCGGTACACGTGGATCGATTGCTTGGCCATCTTGTTCACCTGACATGTCCCGATTGGGTTATATTTTATGGGTCAATGTCAAACTGTTGCTTACTCATCAAAACACATTCTTTGGATGAACTTAGGGCTATGATCACAAATGCAATTCATTAATTGCTCAGCAGCAACTGGAGAAAGTTTTCACCAAGTTGAAAAATGGGATTTTTTTTTAATACAAAGTCTAAGGTTTGCAATGGAGCTGCCACTCACAAACATAGACATATTGATGATACAAACACAATACAGCCACCGAGCTTGGGGAAGTGCCGTCACTTCCCAGGATACTCTGTGTACCAGCGATGTCACAACAATGGCACCGCTTTTCTCATTATACTCAACGGGGCATCTCCTCCTCCTCATGGATGCCAATATATGGGGTTTGTCTGTGCTCTTATCTTTTAAATGCTGAGCATGAAGCAAGCAGCACATCCCAATTTTTTTAAAAATATGACTCAGACAGAACTTCAACCACCTACCTCCCAAACTCAGAGAAGATGCTCTAATCATTTGCTCTAACCATTACACCACTGAGTCTGGTACACGACCAAGTCATAAAAAGTATGCCAAGATTGAACGAAGTATTATAATATATGGCAGTTATGTTGAAGTCTGAAAGGTTGAACTGTATTTAGTAAAAACCTGATGACTTTCATACTTCCATGTGCTATTTATATTTTGTTTGTATCATGTAAACATTAAAAGTTATCAAAGTTCAAAGTTGCACAACGACTTTACAGACATCTTGCCTGCTGACTTTTAATAATGAAAATCCACAATGAAAGCTTTTAAAATGCGGAATCTGAAGCAAGTTTTGTGAATGTGTATAAAAATAAGGAAACATGAGAAAAAAGCTCCATTTATACATGTTACACCATGAATGCGAAGCAAAATGTGGGGTGAAGCATTGGTTCACTTTGTCTGTCTGTCGACAAACGTCAGTTTATGATTGAGGAACAACGTAATTTAATTTGAATGTTACATTTTGAAAATCACGAATTTTAAAATGAACCTGCCATTTAACAGTACGTGGGCTTTGAATTTGTCGTGATTGCGCATGTGCAGAGAGGAGTGAGATTTTTTTTTATACTTGATCTGCCTGCCTGGCAGTCAAACAAAATTGAAAAACATTCCAAACAGGAAACTTACTGCTTTTAAGAACGTCATAAAGGACACAAACAACAGGCATGAAGAACTAATGTAACTAACGTGTTAAATAAGGTGGTGTATAAGACTGCATCATAGGCCTGGTGTTGGCTTAACAGTTAAGGTGGCTGGCTTAAGATCCTAGGGTCTTGATTTCAAGCCCGTCAGGCTGTTGAATTAATACCAGGTAGGGTTGACTCAGCCTGTCATCCTTCTGAGGTTGGCAAATTGAGTACCAGTGTATTGGGGTAATAACCATTCAGGGTAGCCTGTTTGGGTGGCAACCTTTCCAGGGCTGTACTTCTTGTCAATGAAATTGCCTTGGCTGCCCTATGTGGCTTATGGTGTGAAAGGAATGGCATTATATATTATAAGAGTGTATCAATGGTGGTAAACACTCCAAAAAATTTTTGCTACAACTTTGAAAACCTTTATTTTATTTAAATTGAATTATATGCAGTACTTGAACACTGAAGAACACAAATGACCTTTTTGACCTTTCATTTTTTTCAAAAACTTTTTTTTCAAATCAAAAATTTCATTTCAAAAACCTTTCATTTAGCAGAACTCAGGCAAAATATTACAGAATTTTATGTCATCTCAACTAATCAAATTTTCTGCTCACAGACCCCACCCATGTCCTTTTTTCTCAAGATTGCATGGGGTAAGGTGTTCTATGAACTCTGTAGTTGGGATAGTGTTAAAGGCCAGTTGTGGATTCTGACAACCAGGATGTGTCAGCCATGCAGACCGAGGGAAAATTTTTAATTACTGCAAACCTGTACCAGAGTGCTTTGGCTCTCCACCAATAATCCTTGTAGGAGGCTCAGTTGACTGCAGAAATGATCACATATTGACTCTGACTCGTTTGCTTGCTTCCTTTGCAAGCAAAACAAAAACATGAACAGTTTAAACCAGTACTAACTTACTCTAAAGGACATTCACTTTATAAACAGCTGAACATCATGGACCGAGAGAGCAGCTCTCCCCTTGTAAAGATAACAAACTGAAAATTACAAGCCTCGGCACAAAACCAAGCTCTGGAGCAAGTCACCTCTATAGTTGGATTGTTTCCTCATGCTTACTGTGGCTATGCGATCATCACACACACACACACACACACACACACATATTTGAGAAGGCAAGAAGTTTAGCTCCCTCACACTCCATCGGCAGTAATAGTATCTCTCACCATGAATACGGCTTCAAATTATCATCCGTGTTGTATGCCTAAGGCTCGCCTGTTTGCGGCAGCAGCTCCAGCAGATGGCTCCACATAGTACGCGCCGCTTGTGTGTAGTAACCGATCTCTGCATTCGAGTGCAACCCCAAGACCTCAGGGGTATTAGCCAGTGGTAGAGACTCAATTACTCCTTCAGTGAAAAAGATAACAGAGATTAATTTTTTTAGAGGAGGAAAATTATATTGAAAGATTTACTACCAAGGCTCCATTTCAAAAACGTTACATACTGTACATTTTTAACTTATCAGATCACAAAAACAAAAAGTGACATTATGGGAAACCAACCATTCACACCACACCCACCACCATCATAATATGAATGAAGGCGATGACTGTGTTTCTTTGCTCCTTTCATAGGTGGGTTTTATCACATTCAAATTTGTTTAGTAGGAAATCCTATAAGAGATGTTAAGTCGTTGGTAGAACAGCTCCAATAATTAATACAAGTTAGGATATCAGGGACAATCAACGTTCAGGTTAGCTCAAGCAAACCCAGAGGGCCTTGCACTTGAATGCTGTGAGTTTCAATGAAGTTGTTATGTAACTTAATTCCAGTGAGGTGCAGTTTTACATGTGGTTGATCAAAACTTGCATATACTCAGAAAGTGATGGGAATTAAGAAGTAGAGGTAGTTTGATTCATTGCAGAACATGATCAGCCAATATCGATGGAAGATCATTCACTGATGAAGCATGCAAGTGAACATTCTTTCAAAATGACCAGAGGTCATTTTCACTACCATTGATAGATTGGCATTCAGTTTATTCTTCTTTTTTCTTTAATGGCCACAATTATTCCCACATTCTTGCGGCGTTAGACCGGAAGAGTTTATGGCCCAAGTCTTTCACAAACCAGCTGGCCAGGTCGGACATTCAACTAAATAGTTATGGCAGGAATTTGCAATATGTTCATGGTGTCGGCGATAACTCACGTACTCTTCACGAAGGACACCATGGGATATTTAACATCCACCAGCTAATGCCGGTAAATTGGATGTCCAGTTTAACGTCCATCCAAGGGACGGCACACATGCTGATTAATCACCTTGCCTGCGAAACACCAGCATGACAGTTTATAACGGGGTCAGGGCTAGACAGCTTACAGGAGAGTGTGTGTACCTCGAGGCAATCTTGCCAGCCCCATCAGCATTCAATTCATACATTATATTTCACCAATAGAAGATCCAAACCCACAGCAACCGAGCATAGCTTCATCACCCATCAACCAAATGTTGAAACAAAAGACTAGGTAACTTGAGTAGCCAGAAAACATCTGTCCAATCTCAAATATTAACTTTCAAACTTGTCACCCTCCTCTCAAACCTGGTGACACCTTGTCAAGTCTGTCTCTGTTGTATGCGCCCCTTCCATCCCTTCCCTCACTTCAAATGACACCACAGTCGACTCTGCTCGTGAGAAGGCCGAATGCCTCAATTCTGTGTTTGCTTCAAAATCTTGTGTCTCTAACCTCGCAAATGTCTCTGTCTCTGTGTGTATATATATATAAATATATATAAATATATGTATATATAAATATATATATATATATGTATATACAGGGTGTCCCAAAAAAAATGTACTCACATTTTGGCTCCTCATAACTCATTGAATTTTTCATTTATTTTCAGATCAAATTGACCCTAATAATGGCAGAAGTACGACTAGGTTTTGCAGAAAGAAAATTTATCATAAAGTGCTACTGGAAGCACGAAAACATCATGGAAGTGCAAAGACAATTTAGAAGACATTTTCACAAAGATCCACCAACGCGACGCACCATTGCTCACATCCGAGATAAGTTTGAAACAGATGGAACTGTGCATGACGTTCATAAGGAGCGTTCAGGAAGACCACGGTCATCAACCACCCCCGCAAAGGAAAATCAATTGCTGGAAACCCTCCACCGATCCCCACGGAAATCTGTACGACAAATGGCTCGTGAGACAGGAATCCCCAAATCAAGCGCCCATCGCATTTTGAAGCGAATTAATTGGAAAAGTTACATTCCAAAATTAATCCACGCTCTAAATGAAGACGATCCTGACCGGAAAGCTGAATTTTGTGAGTGGTACCTGGGCAAATGCGAAGAAGATGCAGCATTTCCATCCAAAATTGTTTGGAGCGATGAGGCCAGCTTCAAGTTAAATGGCTCGATTAACCGACACAATTGCACCTACTGGGCTCCTGAAAATCCGCATGTTACTATGGAACACCACTTAAACTCACCAGGGGTTACTGTGTGGTGTGGGATATCAGCATTGGGCATCCTAGGGCCATTCTTATTTTTTTACCAAACTGTCACTGGGGATGTTTACTTAAACTTGTTGCAGGAATCCGTCGGTCCACGTGTCGAAGAGAT
>CM068953.1:164696536-164710176 GCA_035128595.1 Eptatretus atami | reverse complement strand
TTCCAGGACCTTCTCTCAGGTTTCGTATCCTTTACCGATGTATACCATCAGTTTGGGTGATGTGATTATGTGTTTGAGATGTACTCCGAAGATCCCTCCGTGAAGGATACTGAGAGAATGAGGCGCACCAAGACTATACCAATTGAGCACAGTTCCATCACACTAGGGACACCACAACCAAAAGAGATCGAAACATTCTGGCCTTAAAACATCAACAAACTTCTTCTGGAGAAACTTATCCATTGTCATCTTCATGGAAATGCTCCTGAAACTCAACAGTACCCCACTGTAGTTGGTCAGGTGACCAGAGAAGATGAGAACTGGCAGAGCATCATGGTTCACAAAGGTAGAGAGAATGTGCTGGCCCACCTTCAATCACCATTTGAAGAAGCTGACCTTCATATACCCCTGCAGGTCTTGGACTCTCTTGAGGCAGGACACAAAGTATGTGTCTTTATCCAATGTAATTGTAGCCCTGCTCTACAATATCTCCGTCTTTTTGCAGCACAACCTTGAGGAGATGTGGGTGCAAGCTGGAGTCCGGATTGGGGGTGGGGTGTGGGGCGAGGTTGGAGGAGGGAGGGAAAGGGATGGGTTGGGAGTCTGGAGGGAGTGGGAGTGGGAGGAGGCAGGGTTGGGAGGAGGGACCCGGCGTTTCCCAGCATCCTGCTAGTCTTACTGTATATATAAAGGTCAGTTCGTGTCTGTAGAACAAGCGCCGCCCATTTTGCAGGACACGCCTTCCTCCCTCTCATGTAGTGTCACAAGCACCGCTCATTAGCCAGACCAAACCTTTCTATCCACCACACCACATCTTGGGACCTCAAACACAGTTACTGCCTGTCTGCCGGACACAGTGACGTGTTGCTTATAACTCAGTTTTTGTTCACCAGATTTGTGAGGCATTGCAATGATTGTTACAAGCAAAATGATATCCCATGTTTGCTTCTGTGTGAGGTATATAACAAAATATGTCGCTGCATAAGACATCACGCAGTGACGTCTTTTTTCTGTACCTTGTATGGAAGCAAACATGGCAGTAAAATCACAACACATATGTGGTGTAAAATAATCTATATAAAAGCAAATGAGACGTTTGTTTGTTTGTGATGGTACTCCTCTGAGCTCCCATGGTTAATCACAACAAAACTTTATAGGATCATATTTTGTACCACAATACACCTTACTCAGGGCTTTAAACAGCCATTTTCTCACAATTCATAATGTATAAACTCATGAGCCCCACATGTCGCAGGGAAGGGGTGGGAGTCTGGAGTGGCTGTGGGTGGTTGTAGGGTGGGAGGAAGTAAGGGAATAGTTGGGTGGGAGAAGAGGGGGAGGTGTGGGGTGGGAGGAGGGAGGGGTGGGGGAGGTAGGAGGAAGGAGGGGAATGAGTGGAGAGGGGTCTGGAGGGAGGGAGGTAGGGTGGGATGAGGCAGCAGAAGGGGTGTGGTGAAAGTATGGATGGAGGGGTGGGGAGGAAGTGGGAGTAAGGAAGGGAAGGAGTGGGTGTGAGTTCGAAGGGAGGGGGTGGTATGGAAGAAGGTGTGAGGAGTGAGGGGAGGGTGAGGTGGGAATCTGGAGGTAGGAGGACGGAAGGGGTGGGGTGTGAATCTGGAGGGAGGGAGAGGATGGGGTGGGAGGAGGCAGGGAGAGTGGTGGGATGAGGGAGGGGAAAGGGTGGAAGGAAGGATCCGGCGTTGCCAGGCAATGCCAGGTACCTTTGCTAGTAACCAATAAATGAAGCCCTGTGTCTTAATTCCTTCAGTGCTTGCACTGCAAGTGGTTTATAAGTAAATGTAGGACTTGACACAAGTTCAAGTAATACTACGGTGACTTGAGACTTAACTTAAGACTTGCCCTCAAAGATGTGAGACTTACTTGAGACTTGGCTCAAGTGACTTGTTGACATCCCTGCATATCACTTGCCCTGCCTGCACATGCCGTCGTGATTACGATTATAGTTAACTCCATTCAAGACATGGCCATAAATACGTTATCTGTTAACCTCCCAACCACATTCTCTGTTGTCGCATCAACGGCCTGCACTCAAAAGTGCTTTTCAACTGTTAGGTGGGAACCGACATCGCTAAAGCTACGGTTCAACGATTACACCAACCGGTCACTTTTACTCAAAGACCAATTGTGAGTGGTGATGTCAGTTCCTGCTTCATCACAGTCTGGTACCATGACTGTTATAAATCAGGATTATCACTAATTTAGTCCTCCAGGGATCCAAATTAAACCCAGACATCAACAGGGAAAAGGGGTGAGAATCAAGCCATACTATGTGCCTTTGGAAACAATTGATAATATAATTGGCAAACGAGGACACTAAATCCAAGACACAAAAACACAATTAACTAGAAGGGCACTCAGTGGCGTGCATACCTCTGCCACGCAATGCCTGATCCACGAGAACATATCGGGCCCATTACATTTTTGAAATATCATGCTGCACAGTACCATATCGTTTTTGGCCTGATCTCTCAATGGTGCAGAATCATTAAGATTAAATAATTGTAGTATCCAGATCCGGATTGGGATCTTCACCAAAATCAAATTCGTTCTTCCTTGCCACACACCCCACTTGTCCACCAAGTTTCATCCGAATCCGTCCACAACTTTTTGAGATATCGTGTTATATATTAGTTTAGCCCCATCTCTCAATGGTGACGAATCACATAAAAAATTATAGTAGTTGGATCCGGATCCAGATCTTCACCAATATCTAATCAGTTCGTCCGAGTCACACATGCAACCTATCCACAAAATTTCATCTGGATCCGTCCACAACTTTTTGAGATATCCTGCACACAAACAAACAAACAAACAAGACAAACAAGCAGTCATAGACTGGTACTTACGAAATCGTCAACTTGACCTCTGACCTTGTCTAATAAAAGCTGTCTCTAGAGAAGGTAGCGACGCAAACCAGAAGTTTCTACGATGATTCTGTACCAAACCTCTCATAAAACATCCGATTTTTACCAGAATTTCGATAACCGAGTGTTAAGCATACTTAACCGTTACCAAAATTGAAGACAGGATTTAAATTGACTTTAAAACGAGTGCGTAATGCCGTGTGTTACAATCCCCCTCATTAGCATAAATCTTCAGTTAAGCCTCAGACACGACACCCGACATAAATCTCATAAAACATCTGATTTTTACCAGAATTTCGACAACCGAGTGTTAAGCATACTTAACCGTTACCAAAAGTGAAAACAGAATTGCGATCCGAGTTAAAACGAACTCGTAACGTCGACCGAAGCAAAAATCTCCATTTCTCCACGCAATTATTTAATATTATTTTATCAAAGTCACAAAACCGTAATATTCGGCCATCCACCAACAATCTTTACATAATCCGACGGCTTAGCGAGTCAGCATGCGACGATAACCTTTATTGGGATAAAAAATGACTTTTAAACACCACTTTATCGAAAACACCGTCAGCGCGCACACGGAAAACCTTTACGTGACTCAACGACGCCTCTGCTCGAGCGCGCTGCACCACGCGACGAGCCGTGACGCGGCGAGTGAAATTATTTTTTTATACAATCTTAAAACCTCTCCAAAACATCCGATTTTTACCAGAATTTCGACAACCCAGTGTTAAGCATCCTAAGCGTTCGCAAAAACCGAAGACAAAATTAAAATTGAAGTTAAAACGAACTCGTAATGTCGAACGAAGCAAAAATACTCAATTTCTCCACATGAATTTACGGAATTATGTTTGACCTCATTGTGACCTTGACCTTTGACCGATTTTCTCATCCACAAGTTGTCATAATTCATCCACACTTTCTGAAACATTGTGCTGTATATCGTTTTTGGCTCCATCTCTCAATGGTGAAGAATCACTTTAAAAATTAAAAAAATTCTAGGATCCAGATTTGCAAGTAAACCTGAAACAAAATCGAATCAATTCGTCCTTGGAACACACCCAACCTGTCCACCAAGTTTCGTACGAATCCGTCCATAACTTTTTGAGATATCCTGCTCACAGACAGACAGACAAATGGACAGACAGACACAGACAAACAAGTGTGAAAACATCACCTCTGCCCACCTTCGGTAGTGGAGTAAAAAGTGAACGTGTGATTACTGAAAAAATCAAGTTGATAAAAGGGTATATGCATATGCTATGGACAGGAAATGTTTACAGTGATGTACTTTAAAGAAGACACATAAAGGTTGTAAAAATCATCAGCATAGTGCAAGGAGACAATAAAATCAGTGTCCAATTTCTTTCTTTGCACCTGTAAGATCAAACTTATGGAACTAGCAGCAGCATACTATGACTGAACACACCTGTACAGCCGTAGTTGTAGACGTTGTACGTGAGTGTATCCATGATGTTTTTGAGCCGAGTGAGCAGCTTGGAATCAGGAAAGGATCTGCACAGAGACTGT
Source organism: Eptatretus atami (assembly GCA_035128595.1). Lineage (NCBI taxonomy): Eukaryota > Metazoa > Chordata > Myxini > Myxiniformes > Myxinidae > Eptatretus > Eptatretus atami. Next base: position 164,705,758 of record CM068953.1, on the reverse strand, counting down.
GTGAAGACCTCCAGGTATGCAGCCAGTGAGTACTGGTACATGCTATTGATCAGAGCCATTTCAGTAAGGGTGAAGAAGAGAAGAGCACCGCGCAGTGCGGCCCCTCTATAACCTTCCCGAAAGTGGTCGATATCCGTTGCAGTCTTCTCTGCCAGAACGAGCTTCTCCGATACCTGGGAACGAATAACCCTCAACTGGACCATTACACTTTAAATGACAATTTATCCAATGTAGCAGCTTCAAAAACAAACAAACATTCGAATTCTGATATTCTACCTGAAAGCAGATTCAGTGCTGCCGAAACAGCCTCACAGCAAGGATTACACTGGGTGGTTTGCCATTGCCTTCATAGTGGTAGTCACGGCAGGAATTTGTAATTTGTTCAGGGTACCGGCAATAACTCGCCTTCTCTTTGCGAAGGACACCGGGACATTTTTTAACATCCATCAACTAATCCTGGCACACGGGACGCCAAGTTTAATGTCTGTCTGATGGGCAGCATACACATTGATGCCTCACCTTGCCTGCTGAACAACAGGATGACAGCACAGTTATAAGCTGGGTCAATATCGGAATTCAGGTTAAACAACAGGTGGGTGCATACCTCTCAGCTGTTCTTCACAGCTCATATGTCAGCTTCGGCAGCACAAATACACAATTAATCATCACTCAGGTATCTGCACCTTGAAATGAAAATGAAAATCGTCTTGTACATCAGAGATGAACCTGAGGTGAATGTAATTTAGTGGGTATTCTCAAACAGAATTCTGACAGACCTAGTGCTGTTGTAAGATGGATCCCCTTCCTGAAAGCCACCTTACCATCCCATTACCCCTCCCAATGAGAAAATACTTTTTTCAGTAAATGTAAAGAACCAAAAGATAAAGGTTGTTGCACTTGCTGTTGTAACACGAACATTCCTCTGATCTGGAAACTAACTTTCATTACACACCCTGATTTCAAAACATATTCATAACAGAAAAAAGAGCAATCAGAGATCGCAGACCCTCGCCAGGATTTCTTTTGTGTGGTGTATTTTGTGTGGTGTTTGTGAACTAGTGTGCTACGTAATTATAAGAGACATAATTAGAACTGCCACTTTATAACCGCTAGCAGTGATGACCGGGTACAAAGACATCCCACTTTGATCGGACACCTGACCCTGACCCATGACATTTATTATTATTATTCATTATTCAATTTAATTTAGAATGGAATTTAAATAAATTCAATTCAAATAAAATGGAAGACCAAATAGGTACAGTGCTGCATTGGAGTAGTCATCCATCCATCTATCGGGACCATACTCTGTGCAGAGCATTGGTGCTGCTTAAGCAGTCCCCTTGGCTATTGGGCACAATCCCGGACGGGTCGCCACTCCGACACAGGACACCAGCAAGCTGGCACTCATTTTGCCGACCTCGGAAGGATGACAGGCAGAGACAACCCCACCTGGAGTAATCAGAAGGAAGCCAAACAGCAAAAAGCATAAGTCATCAGAAGGAACTTGGATAGGATTCGCATATCAGCTGCTACTCTCTACTCTCAAACCCATCTATGCACAGCCAAGGTGTTATATGAACTCTCTAATTATTTAAGTTTTGAAAATGTAGTTATCAAATTGTCCAATGAATAGTTACTTCTGTGGCTTTGGACTTGGTTTCATCTAGTGTTGCCAGAAGATCGTCATTGTCGAGCATATTTTCCTGTAGACATGGCCAGCTCTCGAAGCACGCAATCTTCGAGATCTTGGAGCAACCGCTTGTTGCGACTTGTCTCCTGGATGAGAGATTCATGTTGCTCTTCCAGTTCTTCCTTTCAAACGCTACAATCACGCTCAACAGCTGTCCTCGAGTGCCGCAATGTCACTGCAGTTATAAGGTCAGGGGAGAACAAAATAAAAATCCCGCAGTGTTAATTGAGCATAAATTACAGGTGATGTTAAGCATGAGAGGTCTCTATTCTTCTCTCTGATGTACATACGCTTCACAGAGCGTCCGTGCTGCCAAACAGCTTCCTGAACAGGGTTATACTGGGTGGTTTGCCATTGCCTTCCAAGAAGTAGTTTGGGCAGGAATTTGTGAGGGTGCCAGTGATAACTCACCGACTTCACGAAAGACACTGTGGGGTCCTTTAAAAGGGAACCCAAACGTAATTTTTTTTTCTTTCTAAGAACCATTGAAAATCATTCATTATCACAAAGTGCCAAAAAAAGCCCGAGTGTCGATTTTTTATTTCGCCAGTGATGTCACATTATGAACACACCTTGATCCAAATGGCGCTTTACATAGAGAAAGTGTATTTCGAGCTCGGATTCCGATACTAATTCCATCATCATGAGCAACTTCTCAGTTTATTGAGATTTTGAAGAAACTATTGGAGCCAAAATTAGTGATGGAAATGCTTTTGGGGGATTGTGCTTTGGGGGCCTTGTGTGAGCGATTCAGACGGAGATTTGTTACTGCAGACGGTGGTATTAGTCGCATGTTCACTACAAAATGGTAGGTTTTTTTTTCCGTTCAATTGATGGTTTATAAGGCAGAGATGTTGTATTACTAAGTAATAAATTGGTTATATTACTTGAGCAGAAATACCCGTCATCACCCAATAGCCGAACCGCCCAGGCACACTCAGACACCACGGACAAAATGGGCAATGAATGCTTTGTCCACTGTCGCAGGCTGACCAGGTGTCTTGAATGTTATGGGATAATCCCGTTTCATACTTGAGGTATCGATGTCCTGCCCCAGTGGAGGGGGGGGGGGAGAGGTGTGTGTGTGTGTGGTGGGTATTGTCGGGGTGATGGCTGATGGGGGATTGTGGTGTATGGTGGAGAGGGTGTGGGATGGTGGTGGGTATGTGTGGGTGATGGTTGATGGAAGATTGAAGGGTTATGGTGGATTGGGGGGGTGGGATGGTGGTTGGTATTGTGTGGTGTGATGGATCGGGGAAAGTTTTAACATCCTAGGTCAAATCCTCTTGGAGTAGTAGATGAAACACACCGAAATACTTTCTCTCCACTATAAATAGATGGTGGTTCATTTGATTTGCAGAAATTTGTGTCGATAATAGATAATTATTTTGAGGTGCTCTTGTGGTAACTGCCGGGCAATGTCAACCGATGTTTGATTCACTACGCAAGTCGTCCGTGTCCATGGGCTGGTAGCTGGGCAGATATGATCTTGCAGTTTTGAGTGACGGCTGTTTCTTCCGCTTAATCATGGGGATCGCGTCCTATCTCAACCATGGCAGATAATCACAATATATAGCTATCTCTGTTGTTTCATAACATGCTCTGTAAAATGTTCCGAGCACAAAAGCGAACGTTTTGCAGAACCAATTCAGCTCAGGTACTGCATTTCGAACAAACCTCATCAAATTTCTGGCAACCCTCGCATCTTTCGGCCATTGGTGAAGCATGAAACCATATCGGTTTGTATTACTACAACCACCAAAGATGCATCGACCCAGCATATCTGTAGAAATTCGAAAATTATTCGCCGTTTGAGTTAAATTGTACAGCGATGTACCCTGAGACAGTGCGGATACGGTGGTCGACTTCTTGATGTGACGTCATGGATAATCATGAGACGAGAAGAAAAAGATTTCGAATTTTAATCACAAAATTAACCACTTTATAATTCGGATATCATAAAAAGAACATCAATTTTGCAGGGTATAAAGGGATAGATTAGCATCCGAGGTAGTCTAAGCATTTGGGTTCCCCTTTAACGTCCCCCAACTAATGCCAGCAGATGGGATGCCCAGTTTAATGCCCAGTTAAAATACCCATCTAACATCCATTTTCAGGACAGCACACACATGGATGAATCACCCTGCCTGTGAAACACTGGGATAACAGTTTAAAACTAGTCTGAGATTCAAACCCAGGCTAGGACAGCTTAGAGGCAAGTGTGTGCCTCTAGGCCACCTCTGCCAGCCCATAAGCATGAGAGCATGTCAAATTTAAAGAGAGTAAAATTCTACAAAGAGGGACTTCTCATGGTATTAAATTATGGAATGGAGAAAATGCACAAATTTATACTCAGCGAATTTAACAGGTTTTAACAGTGCAATAAAACATGAGAGGAGGGTCTTTATTTGGATGAGGGAGGGGGAATCGCATCATATCAACCAACACTAATGCTGTACCACTTGCTAATTTACAATCACATCTTATGATTAATGTAGTCTGTAGAGGAGGCATAAACTATGAAACTACATTCCAGCATCAAGAGGCATAAGCATTTGTAACTCGTGTTTCACGAAGCAGAATTTAGATTTCACAAAACAGTGTAATAATAATAACTAATGATACCCGTGGAAAAAATCCACGTTTAAAAACATATAAAGTTAAAGGGAGAAAATGAGTGAACAAAACATGTCACAAAAAAGTCTTCTTCTCTCTTCTTCTTCTTCTTCTTTCGGCTGCCCCGTTAGGGTCGCCACAGCGGATCATCCATATGATCCGCATAGTGATTTGGCACATGTTTTACACGGATGCCCTTCCTGACGCAACCCTGGTCGCCTCTTACGACACAGGGATCTGGTACACCTATTTTAACCGGGGTATACACGGCCCAGTACACTGGTACTCATTTCGCCGACCTCGGAAGGATGACAGGCTGAGTCAACCCCTGGTGTTATACGACTTGGTATATACATATATACAACACATACATTATATGTGTACATATATAATACATATATATTATACCATATACACACAACATGCATAGCATATATACATATATATCACACATATACATATACACATATATATAATATATATATATATCATATATATATATATATATATATTTAATTCAGTGGCCCAACGGGGCTTGAACTCAGGATCTTTTGGGTCCCAAGCCGCTGCCCTAACCACTGCGCCAACACCAGGCCAACACCATGTCACAAAAAAGTACAAAACTATAAATAACTCACTCAGAAGTTTTTAAAGGTAATTGGCTGTGGTAAAAAGGGAATGAAGTATCACAGGGTAACAATGGTCTTGGTTTTATTGCGAGTTCTGATTGAAGACGGTGTAACCATTTTTCGGCGGGCAGACTACAAAGTTCCATGGCCCACACACACAATAAACTAGAGGGGGAGCACTCGGTAGAGTGAAAACCTCGCGCCGCCAATACTGCTGGGTCACTTAAGTGAACTGATATCCTATTCATTGTAGACAAAACGGATCACTCTACTGAACCACGATTGAATAAACTAAACTAGATCGACGTGCATGTAGAAATGCCAAAAATGAAATCGAAATTTTTTTGAAAAAAAGTTGCAAAATTTCTGGGTTTTTTTTCTCTAACAATTTTTTTTGGGGGGTGTTGGAAATCACTTAAAACATGTAGAAATGCAAAAAAAAAATTCAAATATTTTCAAATAAAATCGAATTTTTTTGAAAAAAAAGTTGCAAAATTTTGTTTTTTTTTCTCTAACAAATTTTTTTGGGGGGGGGTTGGAAATCACTTAAAACATGTAGAAATGCAAAAACAAAAATTCAAATTTTTTTCAAAATGGCCGCACATAGCGGCCAAATTGGGGGACGGGGACCTAGTCCAAAATCTAATGCATGATCCTTGGACCATACCTAATCCCCCCACCAAGTTTCGTCGAAATCCGTCCAGGAGTTTTTCCGTAATACTGTTCACAAACAAAACAAACAAACAAACAAGCAAGCAGTCATAGACTGGTACTTACGAAATCGTCAACTTGACCTCTGACCTTGTCTAATAAAAGCTGTCTCTAGAGAAGGTAGTGACCACAAACCAGAAGTTTCTACGATGATTCTGTACCAAACCATCAAAAATCGTAACGTCGACCGAAGCAAAAATCTCCATTTCTCTACGCAATTATTTAATCAAAGTCACACAAACCGTAATATTCGGCCATCCACCAACAATCTTTACATAATCCGACGGCTTAGCGAGTCAGGCATGCGACGATAACCTTTATTGAGATAAAAAAATGACTTTTAAACACCATCTATCGAAACACCGTCAGCGCGACACGAAACGAAACCTTTACGTGATTCAACGACGCGTCTACTCGAGCGCGCTGCACCACGTGACGAGCCGTGACGCGGCGAGTAAGAAATCTTTAGATTTCATAAGTAACAAACAGACAGAAAGGGGTGAAAACATAATCTTCTTCCCCTTCGGTGGCGAAGGTAATAAACAAAATACATATTACATGCAATAAATTAATCCCTGGAGAAGGACCGCACAGAGTCATGCACACCGAACTGGATGACTGAGAAGGAAAGTGAAGGTAGTGAAGAGCCCTGAGCTGTTGTAGAAAATCCAGGCAGAATGGCAGGAGAGCGGGCTCTGAGAGGGAGCAGGCTGGTAGAGAGGACAGGTTGCCCTATCAGTAAAGGCAGAAAAGCAAGCAAACGAAGAGACAGAGGGAGTGCCAGAGCATGCCAGAAAAGTACATCCCAGTGTGCAGAGAGTGTCAAAACAGCAAGCGAAGGGAGAAAATGCTTCCTTTAATTAATAGCTCCCCCCCTGCGTTGCCAGCCCTTGACCATCCAGCAGCCCCCCCCCCCCCCCCCCCCCACCATAAAAAATAAATGAGCAGTGTCTACCTCCCGACACCCTGTCTCCTCTCCTCACGGCTAACCAATCCCTGTGCAGAAACAGTCTAAGGCTTGCCTCCCACACAATAGACAGCTTGGAGGAACATTCTCACTTTTATGATGGGAGGGAAAAATGCCGGATCCCCTCCCCCTAGCCCCCACTCTCCCACTTCGATAAGGGAGAACACATGAAAGGACATCCTTAACCTATCTGCATCCAAATAGACCAGGCCCGTCTCTCTCACAGGCTGCATTCCTATCACCTGTCCTTTATAGAGTTTAAAAAAATCCTAAGATTATACCTCAACAAAAACGGCACATAAGGCTTTTAATTACAGACCTCCCACTCTCTTTAAACGCAACACTGTTGCCTCGCTGAGTAAAACTTCTCGAGTTTAAAGAGCTCGAACATTAATCACAACCTACCCCACTCCAGCATCACTCATTACAATTCCATGCATTTGTTTATCATGATTTTTATTTTCCAAACACCACTCTGTCCTTTCTACTCGAGGCTGAATCGTAAAAATCCATAATCTCACTCTACACGAAAATTTTTCTTTGCTCCTAACTCTGCTTCTGGCTCAGTAACCCTTGCCTTGCTTCCACAGCCTTTCACTTGACCCCATCCCTTGTCCCAACTGTAATCCCACCCCTGCACCTTACCTTGAACTCGATCCGACTATTGTGCTACTCATTGACAAAGGCAACCTTTCACTCTGAATCCTAAACCAAACCCATCTGTTTCTGTTTCCATGTTCTTACGTTTTTCTTTAATTCCTTGTTATTCAAATTAGAGCTCAGTGATTTTCAAATTCCTGTGTTAAACAAACTCACGATTTTCCAGATGGACTCCTTCACACGCAGCTCCTCCGGTAATGCACAAAATGATTGAGGGCTGACTTCAGCAAGCCTCAGCACATCCTCCCAGGCCTGATCAGGTAGCCACTCACATGGCTTTGCTTTCGCACTCTTTTCTAAGGACATATTTCCTGCATACACCATGTTTTTTCTTCTTTCGTGTGGTCCGATCATCAGTCATTCAAGATGTATTAACACAATCATTTAGGTATATGTGACTCCCTAACAGCAAAATTGATGCACAAAACGAGAGAGTGCATTACATCAGACCAATTCTGGATGATAAAAACCAGCAAGAACCTTTGATAAAGAAGTCGAGTTCTCCCCATGACACCCGCTCCTCTGCTTGTTCTATTTTCAGCGTCATGTTGAAAGAGAACAGCAGCTTGTGGTTTTCAAAGATACCTAAAACACAGCACACAGGTAGCTGGATGGGATAACGTATTTAGATTTTCAGAAAGCATTTGGTGGGAAAGATTGTGCAAGGAATGTTACAACTGATTTATCGGGTGAATGGTTGACGTAATGGACTGACAAATGGCAGTGGCTTGGGAACAGGAAACAAAGAGTAACCAATCTAATGTTAAGGTGTCAGTTTATGAAACAAAAACCAAGCAGAACATTGCAGAGATCAACTAGAAGGGAACTCGGTGGAGTGCATACCTCCGCCCCGTAATACCTGGTCCACGACAACATATCGGGCCCAATACATTTTTGAGATATCATGTTATATATCGTTTTTGAGCTCCATCTCTCAATGGTGAATAATCACTTTAAAAAGTCTAGTAGTCGGATCCGGATCTTCACCAAAATCTAATCAGTTCGTCCTAGTCACACACCGAACCTGTCCACAAAATTTCATGCGGATCCGTCCACAACTTTTCGAGATATCCTGCACATAGACAAACAAACAAACAAACACAAACAGACAAATGGGGATGAAAACATCACCACCTTCACCTTCGGTGGTGGAGGGAATTATTCGGTATATTGAGAAATAAAATTAAATGTAAATTAGAACAGAGCTTGGTAAAGCGCATACCACTGCCATACTGAACACATTACGTTTTGGATCCCACTGATAGGCTGGATCTGCATCCGGGCTTTAACCAAAATCAACTCGGTTTGTTCTTATCACCGACCCAACTCATCCACCAAGTTGTCATAATTCATCCACAACTTTCTGAAACATTGTGCTGTATATCGTTTTTGGCTCCATCTCTCAATGGTGAAGAATCACTTTAAAAATTAAAAAAATTCTAGGATCCAGATTTGCAAGTAAACCTGAACAAAAATCGAATCAATTCGTCCTTGGAACACACCCAACCTGTCCACCAAGTTTCGTACGAATCCGTCCATAACTTTTTGAGATATCCTGCTCACAGACAGACAGACAAATGGACAGACAGACACAGACAAACAAGTGTGAAAACATCACCTCTGTCCACCTTCGGTAGTGGAGGTAAAAAGTGAACGTGTGATTACTGAAAAAATCAAGTTGATAAAAGGGTATATGCATATGCTATGGACAGGAAATGTTTACAGTGATGTACTTTAAAGAAGACACATAAAGGTTGTAAAAATCATCAGCATAGTGCAAGGAGACAATAAAAATCAGTGTCCAATTTCTTTCTTTGCACCTGTAAGATCAAACTTATGGAACTAGCAGCAGCATACTATGACTGAACACACCTGTACAGCCGTAGTTGTAGACGTTGTACGTGAGTGTATCCATGATGTTTTTGAGCCGAGTGAGCAGCTTGGAA
>CM068953.1:164684469-164696526 GCA_035128595.1 Eptatretus atami | reverse complement strand
AAAGGATCTGCACAGAGACTGTGTGAAGACCTCCAGGTATGCAGCCAGTGAGTACTGGTACATGCTATTGATCAGAGCCATTTCAGTAAGGGTGAAGAAGAGAAGAGCACCGCGCAGTGCGGCCCCTCTATAACCTTCCCGAAAGTGGTCGATATCCGTTGCAGTCTTCTCTGCCAGAACGAGCTTCTCCGATACCTGGGAACGAATAACCCTCAACTGGACCATTACACTTTAAATGACAATTTATCCAATGTAGCAGCTTCAAAAACAAACAAACATTCGAATTCTGATATTCTACCTGAAAGCAGATTCAGTGCTGCCGAAACAGCCTCACAGCAAGGATTACACTGGGTGGTTTGCCATTGCCTTCATAGTGGTAGTCACGGCAGGAATTTGTAATTTGTTCAGGGTACCGGCAATAACTCGCCTTCTCTTTGCGAAGGACACCGGGACATTTTTTAACATCCATCAACTAATCCTGGCACACGGGACGCCAAGTTTAATGTCTGTCTGATGGGCAGCATACACATTGATGCCTCACCTTGCCTGCTGAACAACAGGATGACAGCACAGTATATAGCTGGGTCAATATCGGAATTCAGGTTAAACAACAGGTGGGTGCATACCTCTCAGCTGTTCTTCCAAGCTCATATGTCAGCTTCGGCAGCACAAATACACAATTAACTCATCACTCAGGTATCTGCACCTTGAAATGAAAATGAAAATCGTCTTGTACATCAGAGATGAACCTGAGGTGAATGTAATTTAGTGGGTATTCTCAAACAGAATTCTGACAGACCTAGTGCTGTTGTAAGATGGATCCCCTTCCTGAAAGCCACCTTACCATCCCACTACCCCTCCCAATGAGAAATAACTTTTTTCAGTAAATGTAAAGAACCAAAAGATAAAGGTTGTTGCACCTGCTGTTGTAACACGAACATTCCTCTGATCTGGAAACTAACTTTCATTACACACCCTGATTTAAAAACATATTCATAACAAGAAAAAGAGCAATCAGAGATCGCAGACCCTCGCCAGGACTTCTTTTGTGTGGTGTATTTTGTGTGGTGTTTGTGTACTAGTGTGCTACGTAATTAATAAGAGACATAATTAGAACTGCCACTTTATAACCGCTAGCAGTGATGACCGGGTACAAATACATCCCACTTTGATCGGACACCTGACCCTGACCCATGACATTTATTATTATTATTCATTATTCAATTTAATTTAGAATGGGATTTAAATAAATTCAATTCAAATAAAATGGAAGACCAAATAGGTACAGTGCTGCATTGGAGTAGTCATCCATCCATCTATCGGGACCATACTCTGTGCAGAGCATTGGTGCTGCTTAAGCAGTCTCCTTGGCTATTGGGCACAATCCCGGACGGGTCGCCACTCCGACACAGGACACCAGCAAGCTGGCACTCATTTTGCCGACCTCGGAAGGATGACAGGCAGAGACAACCCCACCTGGAGTAATCAGAAGGAAGCCAAACAAGCAAAAAGCAATGAAGTCATCAGAAGGAACTTGGATAGGATTCGCATATCAGCTGCTACTCCTCTACCCTCAAACCCATCTATGCACAGCCAAGGTGTTATATGAACTCTCTAATTATTTAAGTTTTGAAAATGTAGTTATCAAATTGTCCAATGAATATGTACTTCTGTGGCTTTGGACTTGGTTTCATCTAGTGTTGCCAGAAGATCGTCATTGTCGAGCATATTTCCTGTAGACATGGCCAGCTCTCGAAGCACGCAATCTTCGAGATCTTGGAGCAACCGCTTGTTGCGACTTGTCTCCTGGATGAGAGATTCATGTTGCTCTTCCAGTTCTTTCCTTTCAAACGCTACAATCACGCTCAACAGCTGGTCCTCGAGTGCCCGCAATGTCACTGCAGTTATAAGGTCAGGGGAGAACAAAATAAAAATCCCGCAGTGTTAATTGAGCATAAAATTACAGGTGATGTTAAGCATGAGAGGTCTCTATCTCTTCTCTGATGTACCATACGCTTCACAGAGCGTCCGTGCTGCCAAAACAGCTTCCTGAACAAGGGTTATACTGGGTGGTTTGCCATTGCCTTCCAAGAAGTAGTTTGGGCAGGAATTTGTGAGGGTGCCAGTGATAACTCACCGACTTCACGAAAGACACTGTGGGGTCCTTTAAAAGGGAACCCAAACGTAATTTTTTTTTCTTTCTAAGAACCATTGAAAATCATTCATTATCACAAAGTGCCAAAAAAAGCCCGAGTGTCGATTTTTTATTTCGCCAGTGATGTCACATTATGAACACACCTTGATCCAAATGGCGGCTTTACATAGAGAAAGTGTATTTCGAGCTCGGATTCCGATACTAATTCCATCATCATGAGCAACTTCTCAGTTTATTGAGATTTTGAAGAAACTATTGGAGCCAAAATTAGTGATGGAAATGCTTTTGGGGGGATTGTGCTTTTGGGGGCCTTGTGTGAGCGATTCAGACGGAGATTTGTTACTGCAGACGGTGGTATTAGTCGCATGTTCACTACAAAATGGTAGGTTTTGTTTTTCCGTTCAATTGATGGTTTATAAGGCAGAGATGTTGTATTACTAAGTAATAAATTGGTTATATTACTTGAGCAGAAATACCCGTCATCACCCAATAGCCGACACCGCCCAGGCACACTCAGACACCACGGACAAAATGGGCAATGAATGCTTTGTCCCACTGTCGCAGGCTGACCAGGTGTCTTGAATGTTATGGGATAATCCCGTTTCATACTTGAGGTATCGATGTCCTGCCCCAGTGGAGGGGGGGAGAGTTGTGTGTGTTGGTGGGTATTGTCGGGGTGATGGCTGATGGGGGATTGTGGTGTATGGTGGAGAGGGTGTGGGATGGTGGTGGGTATTGTGTGGGTGATGGTTGATGGAAGATTGAAGGGTTATGGTGGATTGGGGGGGTGGATGGTGTTGGTATTGTGTGGGTGATGATTGATCGGGGAAAGTTTTAACATCCTAGGTCAAATCCTCTTGGAGTAGTAGATGAAACACACCGAAATACTTTCTCTCCACTATAAATAGATGGTGGTTCATTTGATTTGCAGAAATTTGTGTCGATAATAGATAATTATTTTGAGGTGCTCTTGTGGTAACTGCCGGGCAATGTCAACCGATGTTTGATTCACTACGCAAGTCGTCCGTGTCCATGGGCTGGTAGCTGGGCAGATATGATCTTGCAGTTTTGAGTGACGGCTGTTTCTTCCGCTTAATCATGGGGATCGCGTCCTATCTCAACCATGGCAGATAATCACAATATATAGCTATCTCTGTTGTTTCATAACAGTGCTCTGTAAAATGTTCCGAGCACAAAAGCGAACGTTTTGCAGAACCAATTCATGCTCAGGTACTGCATTTCGAACAAACCTCATCAAATTTCTGGCAACCCTCGCATCTTTCGGCCATTGGTGAAGCATGAAACCATATCGGTTTGTATTACTACAACCACCAAAGATGCATCGACCCAGCATATCTGTAGAAATTCGAAAATTATTCGCCGTTTGAGTTAAATTGTACAGCGATGTAACCCTGAGACAGTGCGGATACGGTGGTCGACTTCTTGATGTGACGTCATGGATAATCATGACGAAGAAGAAAAAGATTTCGAATTTTAATCACAAAATTAACCACTTTATAATTCGGATATCATAAAAAGACATCAATTTTGCAGGGTATAAAGGGATAGATTAGCATCGAGGTAGTCTAAGCATTTGGGTTCCCCTTTAACGTCCACCAACTAATGCCAGCAGATGGGATGCCCAGTTTAATGCCCAGTTTAATACCCATCTTAACATCCATTTTCAGGACAGCACACACATGGATGAATCACCCTGCCTGTGAAACACTGGGATAACAGTTTAAAACTAGTCTGAGATTCAAACCCAGGCTAGGACAGCTTAGAGGCAAGTGTGTGCCTCTAGGCCACCCTGCCAGCCCATAAGCATGAGAGCATGTCAAATTTAAAGAGAGTAAAATTCTACAAAGAGGGACTTTCTCATGGTATTAAATTATGGAATGGAGAAATGCACAAATTTATACTCAGCGAATTTAACAGGTTTTAACAGTGCAATAAAAACCATGAGAGGAGGGGTTCTTTATTTGGATGAGGGAGGGGGAATCGCATCATATCAACCAACACTAATGCTGTACCAACTTGCTAATTTACAATCACATCTTATGATTAATGTAGTCTGTAGAGGAGGCATAAACATATGAAACTACATTCCAGCATCAAGAGGCATAAGCATTTGTAACTCGTGTTTCACGAAGCAGAATTTAGATTTCACAAAACAAGTGTAATAATAATAACTAATGATACCCGTGGAAAAAATCCACGTTTAAAAACATATAAAGTTAAAGGGAGAAAATGAGTGAACAAAAAAAACATGTCACAAAAAAGTCTTCTTCTCTCTTCTTCTTCTTCTTCTTTCGGCTGCTCCCGTTAGGGTCGCCACAGCGGATCATCCATATGATCCGCATAGTGATTTGGCACATGTTTTACACCGGATGCCCTTCCTGACGCAACCCTGGTCGCCTCTTACGACACAGGGATCTGGTACACTATTTTTAACCGCGGGTATACACCGGCCCAGTACACTGGTACTCATTTCGCCGACCTCGGAAGGATGACAGGCTGAGTCAACCCCCTGGTGTTATACGACTTGGTATATACTATATACACACACATACATATATATGTGTACATATATACATACATATATATGTATACATATACACACACACATGCAGCATATATACATATATATAAACATACATATACACATATAATATATATATATATAATACATATAATATATATATATATATTAATTCAGTGGCCCAACGGGGCTTGAACTCAGGATCTTTTGGGTCAAGCCGCTGCCCTAACCACTGCGCGCCAACACCAGGCCAACACCATGTCACAAAAAAGTACAAACTATAAAAAATACTCACTCAGAAGTTTTTAAGGTAATTGGCTGTGGTAAAAGGGAATGAAGTATCACAGGGTAACAATGGCATTGGTTTTATTGCGAGTTCTGATTGAAGACGGTGTAACCATTTTCGGCGGGCCAGACTACAAAGTTCCATGGCCCACACACACAATAAACTAGAGGGGGAGCACTCGGTAGAGTGCAAAACCTCCGCGCCAATACTGCTGGGTCACTTAAGTGAACCTGATATCCTATTCATTGTAGATCAAAACGGATCACTCTACTGAACCACGATTGATAAACTAAACTAGATCGACGTGCATGTAGAAATGCCAAAAAATGAAATCGAAATTTTTTTGAAAAAAAGTTGCAAAATTTCTGGGTTTTTTTCTCTAACAATTTTTTTTGGGGGGGTTGGAAATCACTTAAAACATGTAGAAATGCAAAAAAAAAATTCAAATATTTTTCAAATAAAATCGAATTTTTTTGAAAAAAGTTGCAAAATTTTGTTTTTTTTTCTCTAACAAATTTTTTTTTGGGGGGGGGTTGGAAATCACTTAAACATGTAGAAATGCAAAAACAAAAATTCAAATATTTTTTCAAAATGGCGCCATAGCGGCCATATTGGACTGGGGACCTAGTCCAAAATCTAATGGCATGATCCTGGACCATACCTAATCCCCCCACCAAGTTTCGTCGAAATCCGTCCAGGAGTTTTTCCGTAATACTGTCACAAACAAACAAACAAACAAACAAGCAAGCAGTCATAGACTGGTACTTACGAAATCGTCAACTTGACCTCTGACCTTGTCTAATAAAAGCTGTCTCTAGAGAAGTAGTGACGCAAACCAGAAGTTTCTACGATTGATTCCGTACCAAACCATCAAAAATCGTAACGTCGACCGAAGCAAAAATCTCCATTTCTCTACGCAATTATTTAATCAAAGTCACAAAACCGTAATATTCGGCCATCCACCAACAATCTTACATAATTCGACGGCTTAGCGAGTCAGGCATGCGACGATAACTCTTATTGAGATAAAAAAAATGACTTTTAAACACCATCTATCGAAAACACCGTCAAGCGCACACGCAAACCTTTACTGATTCAACGACGCGTCTACTCGAGCGCGCTGCACCACGTGACGAGCCGTGACCGGCGAGTAAATATTTTTTATACAATCTTAAAACGTCTCCAAACATCCGATTTTTACCAGAATTTCGACAACCGAGTTTTAAGCGTCCTAAGTGATAGCAAAAACCAAGACAAAATTAAAATCGAAGTTAAAACTAACTCGTAACGTCGACCGAAGCAAAAATACTCCATTTCTCCACATGAATTTACGGAATTATGTTTGACCTCACTGTGACAAATCGAATGTGTTGACCTCACTGTGACCTTGACCTTTGACCGATTTTGACCAAAATCTAATCAGCGCTAGCCATCACCCTCCTGAATCACGTGGTGTAATTTGACATTGGTAGCTTCTTCGTTCTTAGTTATCGTGCCTACAAACAAACAAACACACACAAACAAACAAACAAACAAGACAGGGATGAAAACAGTAACCTCCGTCCATCTTCGATGGCGGAGGTTAATAAGTGAAATTAAGTGTTTGTCACTAAGAGGGTTGTTTTTTAAAACATGTCTTATTTTGTAACATGAAATCATCCCAGCATGGTCGGAAGAGATGGATCGCGTCGGATGTATGGAAACGAATGGCAGGCATACAGGAACGTACGTACTTTTAAAATTGGCTAAAACATGAAGAAAAAGAAAAGGAAGAATCAACAAATGGATGTAAATTTGTCAAGGTCCACAACGTGGGTGATGTATTGTCCAAACTTTGGACATGGAGTCAATTGGCAAGCATGTAAACGATTTGCTTTAAAAATAAAAAAACCCACTCAGTATTATATAATAGATAATAATAATGTTACATATACGATGGCTATATCACGATTGGAATAGTAATACAGCACCACTAAACGCCCGAGGACAGACCATTTATAATTACGAGCTTGGATAACCAAACGGGACCAGGGGATATCTGTTCGCTTTACCTCCCAAATGGTTTAATTGAGAGCCTAATTTCACGCCGGACGAAAGAGTAACTAATAATTTAATGTAGGCCAACAAGAACAGAAACTAGAAACTAATAACATGAATAACCAAAAACATTAATTAACTAGAAGGGAAATCGGTAGAGCGCATACCTCCACCACATAATGCCTGATCCACGAGAACATAACAGGCCCATTACATTTTTCAAATATCATGCTATATATCGTTTTTGGCCCTTTCTCTCAATGGTGAAGAATCACTTTAAAAACTAAACAAGTCTGGAGACTCGGACGTGGCTCAACGAGCAATTAGTGTACACGGTTCGCACATTTTTGTTTTTGACCTTCGACGGTGGACCCACGGGCAAACTGGTGGGAATCGGTAGAAAACGTAAATGATTGAAAGTTGTATGTACTCGAAAGAGCACTATACCTCTGCATACCAACTTTCATTCGAAACAGTTGAAAACCCTCGGAGGCTCGATGCCCTAATTATTGATTTTTTTGTGACATTTTCTAAGTTCGTGACCTTGTGACCTTGACCTTGGGGGACGAAAATGAAAAATCGAGCTCCGTGGGGCTATGCAGGTGCCATTGGGCTAACAGAATACCGAAAGCATCCTGCCAGATTCGACAAACTCCCTCGGAGAAGATGTAACTTAGAAACCGGCTACCCCCTAAACAAACACGTTTTTGGGCGTGGCTCCGCCATAATGGGCGCAGCATGCCCATTCTCCGGAAAAACACAACTACATCATGATACAAACCTCGCACCCTAATTTCATCAAGATCGGATCAAAACCCACGAAGCTATGCTCGGAGACACGACAGACAGACAGACAGACGCACACCCATAATGAATATAGTGGTCACTTACTGACTCGTGAACCAATAATTCTCGTATCCAGATCCGGATTTGGATCTTCACCAAAATCGAATCAGTTCGTCCATGTCACACACACCCAAACTGTCCACAAAATTTCATCCAGATCCGTCCATAACTTTTTAAGATATCCTACACACAGACAAAGAAACAGACAAACAAGAAGAAGACGTCATGCAGAACACGATACTTGCAAAATCCATAAAACAAATTTGACCTAAAAAATAATGGGTAATTGAATTAAATGACCAAATATGCAACTCCTCTTCAAATTTCAAGTGAATCGGATGAAAATTGACAATTTTAGAAATTCGGCCTATGTTGACCTTTTGGCCTATGTAGACCTCAAAAATAATTGGTGGTTTTTCAGCACATCTCCTTATTTTCTCCTCCATTTTCTCCACCCACAGTCCCAATTTCAACCAGCCCACCAAATCTGTCGGTCAGTGTGAGTAATGGTCAGTTTGAACCAACTGTGTGGCGCTTCATGCAAGTACATGTTCAAATGTCATGGTGTGCCTCCAGACCACCGGTTAGCACAGGTTGAGTGGAAAACTGTGGAAGAGATTAATAAATGAACCTACATAATAAAATATTACCTGCTGGCCATCTAACATTTAACTTGCATGGCCCAATAATGCAATACGTAATCCTTAACATAATTATTATGATGTAGGTAATACATGGCATCATAGATTTTAATGATACACACGAAGATTACCTTTTCCCAACAATATGGAGTGCATACCTGTGTAGTTGATTACCATGGCCTTGCCAAATACTGCTGGTGAATATTTGGGATTTGACAGCTTGGTGTTAAGGTAGAGGCGAAAATTGGGGTCGTAGTCGATCTCCTTGTCTCCAAGCATGACAGTAAGACGGCCTTGTTTCCCACTGACAGCAGTGTGACGTCATATTAAATAAATTGATAATTGTTAAGTAATCACAAAAAGGATTTTTATCATGGCATTTCAAAAGTTAATGAAATGAAACAATCACTTTTTTAAACATTGGTGAGTATTAGCATCACTTGTTAGCGAACAGGAAGAATAGCAGGTAAATAGAGTTCAGAAAATAAGGGAACAACTTCTGATGTTATGTATGTAGTGCTAGTCGGTACTGTGCTATTATATGAAGTTAATATTTATGACTGTGTCAACTGAATGACAAGAACACAGTTTTTGATCAATAATTGTCCAATTTATTGATCAACTAGCAGGGGTACCTGGCGTTGCCTGGTATATTTTTCTGTGTTCGCCTCAGGCTAACGCCATGTAAGTGGTTACCACCCCTATTTAGGCATACCCTGACTGTGAGTGGCATTTTGAAAGCCACAAAGACTACTACTGGTCATGAAATTTGGTTCATTGCACAGACAGTGTTCCATAGGACCTAAAATATATAGGTTCATGGGTCTATGATGTATATTACTGAATCTACAGGATTTTTATTGAATATACATGCCCAGTATTGGCCTTTTCTTCTTGTTTACCTTAAAATATGACATATATTAGACCATGCAAAAATACAACATATAAAACATCTATATGAAATTTCTCATCTAATCAAAAGGTTGTCACCCACCGTCTGAGAAAATCAGCATTTGTGTCGGTCAGTGGTGGATTCGCATGATTATATGCACATTCTGGCATATTTTTATTTTTCTTGTTTTATTGCCCTTTAGAGCCTGGACTATAAATCCCCTAACAAAATGACTAGTTTATCAATAACTCATATTTACGTGTCTTAAATTATTCAACTTATTACCATAATAATCAATGTAAAAAAAATTGAGATGATCCGGGTGGATACTAATTACACGGCTTGACCGAACTTTCCAAACCAAATGTCTGACTGCACGTCACGTTTTTTAAAAAAATGCTTTTATTCTTCTGTGCATCAGATATTTTCACTAAAATTTATTTTACAAATGGGTACAGTGATATAGATATAATAGTATAAAAAAAAATATTGAAAACATGCATGGCTTTGGTTTAGAGTCATTTTGCATTTTTGTCCGACTACACGTCACACTTTTTAATTTGATTAAAAATTAATTTTCTTTAAAAATGTTAAAAAATATTTCAGTATTAAAAAATTTTATTAATTTAGAAGGCAGTTAAAACAGTTTTGGAGAATTTAGAGAGCTTTTGTTACTCCCAGAATTGATTGAATTGAAAATTTACATCCAAGAATTGTTGGATAAATCTTCTCTCTTTAGTGCTTTTCAGCATCTGACAGTCACTGAAAAGAGCATAATAAAAAAAATAGGTATGTATTATTCTTAATAATCCCAGAAATTGGTATTTTGATTATTAGATTAGTTGCTAGAATAAGTTACATACTATCACCTTCATATTTTGCCAAAAAGAAAAAAAAGAAAAATTAGTAATTTCATTGAAAACTCGCAAAACCATCAGAATAGGTACCCTTCTTCAAAGTATCATATTTCGTATATATATATGTAATTAAGCTATACGGTTTTGTTCTGAACTCAGTTAGACTTACACTTTCAGGAAATGTAGTGAGAAGGCAATGGAACAAACTTCATTTTTGACATTTTGAAACAGAGTGGTAACCACTTACATGCGCTAGCCCTAAAACACTTCCCCATGGTATAGTCAATATAAAAAAAATCGAACAGCACTCGGTAAAGTGCATACCTCTGTCAGGTTGAACAGTTTACGTTTTGTATCCCACCGATAGGCCAGATCTGGATCAGGACCTGAACCAAAATCAAATTGGCTTGTTCTCCTCAACTAACCAACTCATCCACCAAGCTTCGTCCAAATCCATCTACAACGTTTTGAGATCTCATGCTGTGTATCATTTTGGCTCCATCTCTCATTTGTGAAAAATCACTTCAAATTATCATATCCGCATCGGATTTTCACCAAAATGTAATCAATTCGTCCTCGTCACATGGCAAACCTGTCCACCAAATTTCGTCCGAATCAGTCCATACGTTTTTGAGATATCCTACTCACAGACAAATAGACAGACAGACAGAAGTGAAAACACAACTTCTGTCCAACTTTGATGGCAGAGGTGAAAATGGATTTTGCTTCATCTTCAACAACCCATTATCCACTCCACTTCATCCTGCACTGCAACTTGCACTCTCCCACACTCATTTCCACCCCCTCACCCATATTGCAAATCCTCGCTAATGTGCACCCATGTGTGGTTAAACCCCAATAATTATGCACCCTCCATGATGTGTCAAAATCCTACTTAATGTGACACCCCATGTGTGAACCCCCCTCTCATGTCCACCCCATAAATGTTTCAAACCCCTTATCATAGTGAAATTCTAATAATGATGGAAATCCACCCACATCATGTTAGCCACCACAATGTGCAAATCCGCACGCTCTATGTGCATCCATGATGTTCAATAAACCCCTACTCAATTGTGCACCAAAATTAATGATGGGTAAAATCCCCAACTCAGTGAACCCCATTATGTACAAACCCCCTCTCAAGTACATCAATGACTAGTGTAAATACACCTCTCAATGAGCCATATCCATAAATGTTCATGCAAAATTCCCCCTACTCATGTGAAGCCCATAATGTGTCAAAACCCACTATGATGTGCATCCATGTGTAAAAGAATAATCCCCCTCTCAATGATGACATAATCCAATGATAGGAAAGTTCCCCTATCATGTGCTTCCATAGTGCGATTCCTCTCTATTTGACAATCCCATGAAATTTCAAAAACCCCCTCTCAATGTGCACCCCAATGACTGTGCAACCCCCCTATCTATTGTGCATTCCATAAATGTGCAACCCCCTCTCAAATGTGACTTCCAATTAAGATGTGGTCTAAAACACCCTACTCAATAGATTCAATATGTGCAAAACCCCCCTCTCATATGATATCCAATAGATGTGTAAAACCCTTCATCATGTGCATCAAAACGTATATGCAAATTCCCCTCTCTATGTTGCATCCCCACGATTGCAAGTTCCCTTTCATGTGCACCACATCGTTGCTCACACCCTCCTTTCATGCTGCACCTCATGATTGAGTTATACAACCCCTCTTCATGTGACATTCGATATCATGGCAGCAATTCCCCTCTCATGTGTGCGCATTCCATGATGTGTAACGATTCCTCTCTAATGTTTTTT
>CM068953.1:164651389-164680361 GCA_035128595.1 Eptatretus atami | reverse complement strand
CCCCATCCCCACCCACCAATGTATAAAATAAGAAAAATGGCCCCTTTAGCTGAGATAAATGTTCAGTGATGATAGAGACAAAGTTAGAGCTTAACGGACGTGGCAACATGACAGATAGTTTATGGTACAATGGATTTTATCAACTAAAAGCCAATATAAGAGTACGTAACGGATGTGGCAAGTGAAGTGCGACTGTTAGCTTTCATTAGAGCAAAAGCAAAAGAAAAGGTCAGACTCTTTTGTCAAAGCATCAGGTTAGTTTGCTCTGATGAAGTTTGCTCTGTTGTTTAACCTTATTGTTGTTTAACTTGCCCTCTGACAGAGACTAATGCTTGCCCTCATACAAGACTAGTATTCCACTGTTCAGTTTTGTGGTAGCTGTATTGTAATGTGGACTGCAGTGGACTGAAGGAAATTCCTTTCTCTAAGTGCTGCACCTGATGTTCTCGGAGCCAAGACCCACAATAAGCTTGTCGGCTGCAGTCAGGTGCCGCTCCATGATCTCGGCCTCCTCCTGCAGGGTTTGTTGCTCACGCATGGCCTCGTCATAGCGCCGTCCAAGCATAGACAGCTCTTCATGCAGCAAATTCAACTCGGCATGCATGCGTTCAAGCTCGTGCTCGCTTTGCCGATAATTACGCTCCAATTGAGCAACCTGCAGGTCAACGAGTATCCACTGACATCTTCACGACATCCATAAAGAGCCTACCAATCTTGAGCATCATCATCATTACAATCACCATGATCATATTTTGTTGTATACATCATCATATTTTGTCCGAGGTGGGGGTGGGGGGGGGATTGAGTGGCAACAAACTGAAAGTGGAGTAATGGGGAAACATGCAGCACAACAAAACATGGGAATGATTGAATATAAAAAAACTAGAGAGTTCATGGAACACCTTACCCTATACACTCTTGATAAGAAGGACATGGGAAGGGTCTTTTCAACTCTTGCTTTGCGTTTCTGAGCACAATATGTTTTAGCTGTCTTTGTGAACTTTGAATAACAGGCATGATGGGACCCATACAAAGCTGATGGGTCAAATAGAGCAGTCCAGAGCTGAACTTTCTGACAACTCCTCTCAGATAAACTGACGATTTTGGAAAGATCTTTGAGACAAAGATGCACTAAACAAACAGATATTTTGGAAGAAGTTAGCTCTGTCGTTTCACCACCTTTTTGTTTGAATATCACTGTTATTCCATCTGCAGAGTATGCAGCAAATTTGATTCCTTAAGACGGTGAAAAAAATTTGCCCAAGTACTGCTAAACTGAAGGTTTCCAGAAGTGCAAACAAAGTGATTTGTGTTCTACAATATTCAAATATATAATTAAATTGAAACAAGATAGGTAAATGCATGTCTGAGAAATGGTTGAGGACGTGTTCGACACTGGGTTTTTTTGTACAACTAAAATGGCCACTAGTCAGCCATATTGGCTCTGATGTCAAAAAAAATGAAGTGCTTATGTAAGCCATCATTCATTATCTGTGTGCCAGGTTTGAATAACATCAGAAAATGCATGTCCGAGTAATAGTTGAGGATGTGTTCAACATCGGGTTTTTTTTACAAGTAAAATGGTCGCCAGTGTACCAGTCAGCCATCTTTGATCAGATCGCAAAATAAAGTTAAGTGCAAGTGTTTGCCGTTGTGTACTGTGCTTGTGCTAAGTTTGAACAAAATCAGACCATGCATACTGGAAAAATGGTTGGGGACACGTTTAACTAATCAAATAGCCACCAGTCAGCCATCTTGGATCTCATCTCGGAAAAAAAATGACATGCATATTGTTGCGAATTCGCGCCCGCCGGCGTGCGAACGACCACGTGACTCGATCGCAGTACGATCGTCCCCCACCGGACGGACAATTCCGTCGTGACCCTCCCGACTAAAACGCCGGGATCCAGTCACGGGTGCGCTTTCGGCCTCACCACGATCGTGCCAATCGGCCACCCCCGCTGGGATAGGGTTGTTCGCCAAACTCGACCTACCTAAGTACCCACGGGGATGGTAAACCGGGCGACCCACCTCGCCGCAGGTCGACTTCGGACACGGGCCGCTTAAGCGATCCGTTCCGTACTATCGGATAACCGAGCGGTTTTATCGTCGGCCTCGACGGTTCCTGATTAATTATCGGGCGTCCCCGCGCCCACTCAAACCTTTACGTGAAGCAAGATGAAGACCAACAAAGGAAAGACGCAGCGAAACGGGGGAAGAATTCAACAAGTATGCATTTTATTTACACGACAACACACAAAAAGCACACATATGCACGTATTTACAGCCAGAATGCACATATATCAAATAGAACAAAAGGAACACAATGACGCAGGGATACTACCGGCTAAACGCGAACACTCGGCAAACTTATACAATTTTACTTATAAGACACGCCGCCACACACACACACGTTCACACAAAACCCAAAAAAATGGAAGTCGCGACTTCCCTGCTCGTGTCGAGTCCTTGGCGACCGTCCGCCGACGTGGTCCCGCTTGGCCGTGACTCCGTGCTCGAGCGTGGTCGGCGAGGTCTCTCCGGCGTGCCTCGTGCCTGCCTGCTGGCCCCTCGACGCCACGGACCGAGCACCGACGAACAGAGAGAGACCAAACCAAGAGAGAGAGAACCGCCGAACCAAGAGAGCACACCGAACTGCGAGCACCGAACCAAGAGAGAACGAACAAAGCCCACAAAAAGAGCGCCGAACCAAGAGAGCACGAACAAGAGAGCCCACAAAAAGAGCGCCGAACCAAGAGAGCACGAACAAGAGAGAGAGAGAACCTCCTGCGCCTCCGACTCTTATACCCCCGGCGCCCGCCCCGTTCTTGCTCCACCCTCCTTCGAGGCGCTTTGAGAAGGGGGCGGTTCCCTCTCGTTCCCCCCTCCCCCGCCATCCGGGGGCGAGGAGAATCCGTCCTGGCGCCGGCCAGGGAAGAAAACGAGCGGGAAAACCGCCGCCCCCGCTGTGGGATTTCTTCCTTCCCTTCTCGCGTTCGACGGTTCCAGCGCGGAAACCGTCGTACATGGAACGCGGAGGATGGCGTTCGTTGTGTTGATGCGGGGTTGAGTTGAAGTGTGGTTGGTTCGAAAATAAAGCAAGAACAGAAAAACGCCTAACTCAAAGTGTCGCAGCCCGAATGAATCACATTAATTCCTCTAAACAATGGGTTTGGGCTAACTATACATGTACTTTAAAAAAATATATCTCACCTACGGGACCTGAATGGTGTAATGCGAATTTCCACAGCCGTAACAATATGTAAGCCATCATTCTTTATCTGTGTGCCAAGTTTGAACAACATCTTTGAATGCTTGTCCGAGAAATGGTTGAGGACGTGTTCAACATCGGGGATTTTTTACAACTAAAATGGCCGCCAGTCGGCCATCTTGGATCTGATCTCGAAAGAAAATGACGAGGACATGTCTGCCACCATTCTTTATCTGTTTGCCAAGTTTGAACAAGATCGGTACACACATGTTCGAGAAATGGTTGAGGACGTGTTCGACACCGGGGAGTTTTTTTACAACTAAAATGGCTGCCAGTCGGCATCTTGGATCTGATGTCGGGAAAAAATAATGTGCATATGTATACCATCATGTGTTGTCTTTGTGCCAAGTATGAATAAAATAGGTCCATATATGCCCGACATATGGTTGTGATGCACGCACGCATGCACATGAAAATCAAGACCAAATGCATAAGCCCTCATTTCAGACCAAGTCCAATGAGGGCTAATAAAATAAAAGTTTTAAAGGCTGAAGGAGAAAAAACACAAAACAAAGCATTTAATCGAAAGTTTATCGCCATTGACACACTCTCTTTTACACCACCTTATTTAACACGTTACATTAGTCATTCACGTCTCTGTGTCCTTTATGACATCCCTAAAACAGTAAATTTACTGTTTGGAATGATTTTCAATTTTATTTTACTGCCAGACAGACAGACTGAAGCAATTACTTTCCTGCTCTGTGTGCATGCGCGAGATTCTGAACAATTTGCCAAATTCAGAGCCGAAGTACTGCTAAATTGTAGATTAATATTCTGCAGTATTAGAAATATATAATTCAATTGAAGTTAAGTACATCCTCGATCATACAAATCGACGATAGACAGACAGAGTGAACCAATTGCTTAATGCCGCTTTGTGCTAAGTGTGTGGAGAAAAGACGAGAGAAGAGAGGTATATTTCCATTGTCACCTGCAAGTAATAGAGGTGGGTTAGGGGAAGGGTAATGAGAGTAGAAAAGATGAGTAGTTATGGAAGATTGCACGAGGTGATAGTGTACTGTCGATATGAAGTGCTGGAGGGAAAAGTGAAATTGACCTGACTTGGGAAGGTGGTTCCACAAGTGGGAGAAAAGAAGAGTGATTGTGAGTACTATGACCAGGATTTTGTTGTGGAGTGTCATGACCGACACCCACTATAAAGCAGATTACAACCAATGAGAGAAGACCATATGTCAGGTCAGGTCAGATTAGATCTGTGACTGCTACAGTGCCATGTAAACCTGTACTAACCTGTTTCATGGTCGGTTTGTCAGCGACGAAACCGTCTCCCCCACCAAGTTTCTTGGTGAGGAGGGTGTATGATATGGACACCCAGCACAATGAAAAACAAAACCTGTCAAAGGGCGGAGGAGCTCCTTGTGAGCTGACGGCCATCCATATCTAGTGCCCAACTGTGCCTGCGGACGTCCTCCTGCAGTTGGGTTACTTCTTATTATGAGGTTGGGGGCAGGATTTGCACTCCGGCCACCATAAAACCCTTCATTCCGCAAAACATACGAAAAGCACAAAAAAATCTGATAACCCACTCTGTGGGAGTACCTCCTGTGCGTTGGAGTAGTGGATAGTGGTAGCGGAGGTGGTTCTAACAATCCATCCATTGGGACCACACTCTGTGCAGAGCGTTGGTGCTGCCGAAGCAGTTTCCTTGGCTATTGGACACAATCCTGGATGGGTCGCCACTCCGACACGGGATACCAGCAAGCTGGCACTCATTTTGCCGACCTCGGAAGGATGACAGGCAGAGTCAACCCCACCTGGTATTAACTCAACAGCCGAGTGGGGTTTGAACTCAGGATCAGAGGATCCCAAGCCCACCACCCTAACCATTAAGCCAACACCAGGCATTCTAACAATGGAGATCCTGAAAGAACCAGAAGATGTGGTAGCAATTTGGGGTCCAGGAAACCACAATTGCAAGAAACTATATAAAATCTATTGCTGAAATTAGGATGTACAGATAAAAGATAATGGATTTATCAAGTAAAAGCTTAGATGAGTATGTTAAACGACATTGGAAACACCTCTAGGGAGTGCCATGCTCCGGGGAGCCTCACAAATTGGAGTGTTCCATCTGCTACCATTGCATTTGGTGGACGTCAAAGATCCCACGGAGTCCTTCCTTAAGAGTAGGTGAGCTATTGCTGGCACCCTAAACAACTTACAAATTCCTGTCCTAACCTACAGGGGCACTGCATCAGCAGCAGCCACACCCCCAGCAAATTATGCTATCTGCAGCCATGTGTTGCACATGAATGAAGAAGAAGAAGAAAAATTCTGGTAAATTAACGGAATAGCACTCCTGTATGAATGTTAATTATCCTCGATAGTTTTTGGAGGAACTTTGACGAAAATTTTGCAAATCAAGTACAGTACACGTTTTTGGAAACACAAAGACAATTGTCTGCTCCTGATACACAAACAAAACACCAAAATACCATGTCCAACATCCACAAATCTCCAAACCTTTTCTCTCTTGGGTTTGATTTTCTTGGCTACGTCGCAGTATCCCATGACGGCCTCAACAAACTTGAGCATTCCGAATCCAGCCCTGCTGATGGAAGCCATTTCTTCAAATGTAGTTCCCAGAGCCTTGAGAAAACCTGAAATGGAGAAACAGACATGTCTGCAATAGAATAGTCTCAATTTTTGATCAAAATGGCACCTCAACTGCAATGTGACATATATTGCACAAGAATCAACAATACCACATAGTGTTGCAGTTAATAAACAATCATGTTTCACGGAGCAAAATTAAATTTGGTTGATATTTGGAAACATTCTTTTTTGTGTGACGCACTGTAGCACAATCAATGTGACCAATGTAATGTGACCGCATGTACATGATTTTGAAAAAAATCTCGAATTTATGCCGTTCTGATATTACTATAAACGGCAACCGATGTTATCTTTGGATAACATGTTTGTGCAGTTTTGGAAAACAATGGACCATGTAGTTTAGACTTTAGAGCATACTTTCTGGTCTTGCACCCTCTGCCCTCTCGCTCCTTTGTCCCCACCCCCACCTCCACCCCCAGGTATCTGCAGGGAGCACGTGGTCCACCATAATCCCTTCCATTCAGTGGTCCTCAGTTGGTCCATGTTAACAGAGTGCTGAACACAACATTTCTATGTTAAGGCCCTGTCACACCTTGGCGATTTAGCCAGCGTATGCCGACTATGAAAAATTTGTCTAAAACGCTGGCACACGTCGAATACGTATGGGTAAGTTTTGTATACGTTAGAGCACGCTGCATACGTCGTAGTACGCTGGCATACGTCGTAGTACGCTGGCATACGTCGTAGTACGCCGAGCTGTTAGACAAATTTTCCATGCTTGAAATTTTTTCGACGTATGCCAGCGTATGACTCACACGTTCCGCATAAATTGGCCATAAGTTGTAGGCACGTTACATGATCATTGACACACGTCGACACACGTTACTTGTAAGTTACTCATAAGTCGAAACACGTCGAGGTAATGTTTAGCATACCCGAAACTTATTTCAACCTATGAGTAACGTGTTTGTAGGCACGTTACGCGATCGTTGACACACGTCGACACACGTTACTTGTAAGTTACTCATAAGTCGAACACGTCGAGGTAATGGTTAGCGTCAGTGTTCCAGACTCCCTGTTTTTTTTTTGTTTTTTTTTTCCTTCGGTATGACGGTGATGTTGACACTTCGATTTCTAGTGCGGTTATAATATAATATAATTAATAGGCTGCCGCTCAACGATTTAATCATAACCGCACTAGAAATCGAAGTGTCAGTTCATCACCGTCATAACGAAGGAAAAATAAACCAATGTCACCCGTAGGGTGATCCGTATCTTGCCAAAGGTGACCACGTGTGACTTCTTAAGGTCACACTGAGGTGAACAGAGCTGCTATCCACCAGGAGCGACTCCTTGAGGAATATCTGCCTACGAGAGATCCGATGAGAATCGTTCTACAGAGTAACTATGAAAAAAATATGCGTTTGCCTCATAACGTCACCAAATCACGTCATCATGTCTCAAGCTTGATATATCTAAAAGCACTCATCGAGGTGTTCAATTTGAGGTACTACACGATATGGTTCCTAAAACTTGAAAATTTGACCTTGGGGTCAAATATGTTTGACCTTAGGCGTTAACCATGAAGGTCAAGGCAATCGCCACAAAAATTAATCAGCTGAATGCCAGACCATGAACTATATTCCCATGAAGTTTGAAGACTATCCGATCAAAATTACTCAAAAAATAAGGGTTTCGTCGACTCCCCTGATTTGCGACAAAGTGACCTTGACCTTTGACTTGACCTTCAAAATTTTATGCGCTGAAAGGGACCTCTATAGGCCTCTGATATGCGAAGTTACAAAAATTTCCAATGAAAACTGTGCTCTGCAGAGTGATTTATACGTGATTATTACAGATAAAAATAAAAAAAAACAACACAAAAAAAACACATGAAGGTCAAGGCCAATCGCCACCAAAAATTAATCAGCTGAGCGCCAGACCATGAACTATATTCCACATGAAGTTTGAAGACGATCCGATCAAAATTACTCAAAAAATGAGGTTTTTGTCGATTACCCTGATTTGCGAAAAAGTGACCTTGACCTTCAAAATTTTATGGCCTGAAAGGGACCTCCATAGGCCTCTGATATGCGAAGTTACAAAAATTTCCAATGAAAACTGTGTCTGCAGAATTTTTTTTTTCGTGATTACAGACAAACAAACAAAATAAATAAAAACATACAGATCGACTAACATATCTTGCAAAAACTTCGTTTGGCAAGATAAAAAAAAAAAAAACAGGGAGTCTGGAACCTGACGCTAACCATTACCTCGAGGTGTTTCGACTATGAGTAACTTACAGTAACTGTGTTCGACGTGTGTCAACGATCGCGTAACGTGCCTACAACTTATGGGCAGCGTATGCGGAACGTGTGTCATACGCCGAGACGTCGAAAAATTTTCACATACTGGAAAATTTGTCGACGTACTCGGCGTACTACGACGTATGCCAGCGTGCTTCAGCGTGCTATTAACGTATACAAAACTTACCCATAATGTATTCGACGTGTGCCAGCGTATTCGGCAAATTTTTCATACGTCGGCATACGCTGGCTAAAACGTCAAGGTTGTACAGCGGCTTGACACTTCGATGTCTAGTGCGGTTATGATTTGAATCTCGAGCCACAGCCTATTAATAGCCTATGCCACGTGATCGTCGGCGATACGCTGCCGCGCTATGCATAAGTTAGACTATCGTTGGGCATAGGTTGTGAACGTGACAACACGCTCAGCATTCGTTGATATATGTTATCGAAACGTTCTGTGTACGCTACTAATACGTTATGCATACGTCCAACTCGTTATGAATACGTCCAAAACTGGAAAAAAACAATCAATAGTTCAGCGTACATTTTGATACCTTGCCATACGCTGGCTAAAACGTCAAGTGTGACAGGGCCCTTACGTTTGTAGGAGGTGGGGGGGGGGGGAGAGTAGATATTACCCCTATAACAGTTAGAAATGTATAGATTAGTATGGTCCGTGTTCGGGTAATTAGCCAATCTCGATTATATTCAGTAGGGGCTGTTAGCTTACGTCGGAAGGGTGATACGTGGTAATATAATTGTCAGGGTTTAAGGTGAAGCAAATAGTACAGGCATTTTAGCAGAAATATTTGGTCAACCTCACACAAATTACAACAAAAGCAAATCAACAGATTTTGATTCCTGGATATGTCCTCAGTGACAGAAAAAATGTCCTAAGGGATCCTCCGGGGGAAAGTCCTGAAATCATGGAAATCCAATATGGCCACCACCCGGCTTCGGGGAAATGAGAAAATTGTAAAGATTGATATTTAATATGTAATATATGTTTTTCTGCATTCTAATTGTTTTCTAATTATGGTCAGTATATTGATAATAGAAGATAATTTATAAAAAAGTGAAATGTATTGAGGGTAAAATAAAAAATTATTAGCTTTTTTGTCCAAAAATGTCAATATTTTTTTCCCTAAAAAATATTTTTGACTTGAGAAAGTTTGTTCATAAAGAACATATGTATCCCAGGCATACATACTATAATTTCCAGATACAGGGACATTAGTACTATCCTCTGGTGAAAGAATTAACACAATATTAATTTGTTAGCACATGCAATATTGACAGCACATGCATATACTCGACCCTGATGTTGTCAGTGAACATGCACGACGCCACGGTGTCACTCCAGTAATCACCTTTGATCAGCCCCTCTGGTGGAAGGCCTCATGATCATCAACTCGGAGCCTATGGGGAAGTGATCTGAAAGGGATTGTCCTACGCTTGGCGGCTTCCACGCAGAGATGAGTTTCCTCGGATGTATTGGACACCTCATGGTGTCATCCGGTCTTCAAGAACTGATGGAGTTGATATATGCCCCCAATGCAGTGATTCATATGTTTAGTGGCAAGGCCATTGCCCATGCAGTTCGCGCACACCTAATTGTTGATGCAGCCCTCAATGCCTTGCTGTTGACAAATGTGCTCAATACGCCTCTACCATGCCTACCTGAAACATCAGACGGCAATGGGAATGAAGATCCGGACTTAGCCGAAGCAGCTGCAAGGCCGCTACATGACCAGCATACAGATCTAAGCAATAATCCAGACTTCAACGAAGCTTCTACCCTCTATGAGAAGCTGATGCTGGGACACTGTCTGGGAAAGTATGCAAGTCTGACGTCTTGAAACGAATCAAAGACCACCTTCAGAAGCATGCCGAGTCTGCAAAGATATCTTCTAGAATTCAGCGCTTTGGGTTCAGTATATGGACATGCTAGACATTCTACGCAAATACATCCGGGCAGAGCACACTGGGAACTGGGCACTACATCTTACAGGCCATCCAGGAAATGCTGCCTTACCTGGCAGCCTCAGGCCACAACCTGTATGCAAATCTGCGAGGGTGTATCTGCAGCAGATGTCCAACCTCAAAACTCAACATCCAATGTCCAACAACCTTTTGATTGAGGGGTTCCATGTTGGTTCGACGAAGTGATCGACTGTGGGCAGGTCTTTCATCTGACCTGATCATCGAACAAGTTCTGATGAGAAGTTTGAAGACCAGCGGGGGGCTCCACACGAGGCGAGGAATGACAGAGCAACAACGGCTTGTATGGCTACATTCAATGCCTGCCTGTGCAGAAATAAACCAGGCAATGCAGGAGCTCACAGGTGTGAACTACAACACTGGAGAGCAGAAGAAGGACATGACCAAGGCAAGACAATCTCGTGACTGGAAGGACACACTATCAGCTCTTCAGTATTTACAGGAACGAAATCCGTTCAGCAGTGATCCACGTCTGAGGAACATTGCCACTGGAGTTCATGCACACCCCACCGTCAACGTCGATACAGCACATGCTGTAGGAGCCAAAATATTGAAATCTATGGATGGGAAAACACCTGCGAGTACACATTTAAGAGAAAGACCAAGGTTGTCACCCTCGGCATGAAGTCATCTGTCAAGATTGATGGAGTGCAAGTCCAGGTTGACCCACAACTCCTCTTCCAGAGACTGATCACTGTTGCACAGACAGCAGAAAACTGGGGTCGGCCTTCAAATATGAACTGTGCAGCTATCCACCAGCCCTCTTTGATTCCTCTCTTCAGCTCCGAGAAGCACACAAGCCAGTCTTTGCTGATGCCATCTGGGATCTTCTTGGATCCGATGTCCCAGCCGATATCCCCAATGATGGGCAACAGTATGTTTTGGATGGCGGAGCATTTGTCAACGCATTCCATGGTCTTGTGGATCTACATACAGAGACATATGCCACCAGTACACTGATTATGTAACAAAGAAGTATGGAGATGCCATAGTCGTGTTTGATGTTATGAGAGTACCAACACGAAGACATGACACACCAGAGATGGTTGGGCTAAAGAGAATGCTGGCACTACTGTGACATTTACAGCTGACATGCGTCTCACAATGAAGAAGGAACAGTTTCTTGCCAATAGGCAGAATAAACAGCGATTCATTTTTATGTTGAGTGAAGAGCTTCAGAAGAAGAACTGTGAGACACACCATGCCTCAGGGGATGCTGATCTCCTGATTGTACTGAAGGCCGTGCAGTCTGCTACTGCCACCAACACTGTGTTAGTTGGTGATGACACAGACCTCCTCGTCCTCCTATGCTACATGCAAGCTTAGAATCCATGACCTCTTCTTTTGTCCCGAGCCAAAGAAGAACACGAAGAAGCCTCGCATCTGGAACATCAAGGCTACAAAGAAAATGATTGGTACAGACATATGCAAGCACATACTGTTTCTACATGCAGTTCTTGGGTGCGACACGACATCTCGTCTTCATGGGATTGGAAAGGGAGCTTCCCTCAAAAAGTTCAAAGCAAACAACACATTCCGTGAGCAGGCCAAGGTTTTTGATACATATCCAGCTTCCGTATGTGATGTGGCAGATGCAGGAGAAAAAACATTGGTGATAATCTACAACGGAAAGTAACTGACACCCTGGACACCCTCCGGTATCAGCGGTACTGGGACAAGGTGGCTTCGAGCTCTCTCACGTGCAACCACAGACGTTACCACCAACATCAGAAGCAGCAAAGTATCACAGCCTGCGCGTGTATCTGCAAGTCCAAGAATGGAAGGGATGTGCAGATGAACTTCTTCCGACAGACTGGGGTTGCAGAAGTGTGACGAGGGTTTTGTGCCACTTCAGACATCAATAGCTCCAGCTCCTGAAAAGATGTTACGTGTCATTAGGTGCAACTGCCAGGCTGAATGTAGCACCATGAGATTCACATGCAAGAAGCACAACATTGAGTGCACTCCAGCTTGTGGAAACTGCAGGGCTCTGGCTGCACAAACACTCCATGTGACAATGATGAGGATGATGATGACATTGTCGAGTTCTAACTTTAATACGCTTGATTTTTCTCAACATGTATAGTAAGTTTATAATGGATGTAGTTTCTGAGTTTAATGCGAATTTTCATTTTCATTTCGAAACCTTCGTCAAGCAGATGTGATTGCCCGAGTGGAATTGTGAATTTTGTCATGTTTCAATGATTTACATAATTATATTTTATTGCCATAGACTTGATTTATATCTTATGTCTTCAACGTTTCTTTTTTTTTATCCAGGAGCCAAAATCAGTATCAGCTAAATATTTTTTTTTTCGGGACAAAAAATTGACATTTTTGGACAAAAAAGCTTAATTTTTTATTTTACCCTCAATACATTTCACTTTTTTATATTATTCTTGTATACAATATACTGACCATAACTAGAAACAATTAGAATGCAGAAAAACATATATTTACATATTAAAATATCAATCTTTACAATTTTCTCATTTTCCCCGAAGCCGGGTGGCGGCCATATGGATTTCCATGATTTCAGGACTTTCCCCCGGAGGATCCCTTAGGACTTTTTTCTGTCACTGAGGACATATCCAGGAATCAAAATCTGTTGAGTTTGCTTTGTTGCAATTTGTGGGAGGTCATCCGACATTTTGCCTGTACTAAAATGTATGTGCAGCCTCCTGTGACATCACGCGGTGGGGGCAGGGTGTGGCCTTTGAGAGAGAAGGGAGGAGTTTTGTCGCCCTGGAGGGAGGAGCTTGGATTGCCTAGGGAGAGGCGGGGTTGTCCAGAGAGTGAGTGGAGGAGTTTTAGGGGTTCTGCAGGCTGGAGGAGAGTTTGTTTGGCCAGAGAGTGGGAAAGTTTTCCTCGCCTGAGAAGTGTTTCAGTTTGTCTCTTGCTTTGTTGTCATCCCTGGTTCCTGTTCCATTCCTGCTCGCCTGTTTGTTATCCTGCCCATGTGCCTCCATTGTTCCTGCTCACCTGTTCATCGTCTTTCCTCCCTGGTTTGTGTTCCTGCTTCGTCGCCATTCTCCTTCGACAAACACCAAGCTAAGGCCCCACCTGGTTTCCCATTTCCCATTCCCATTTGTGCTTGAGTCTGGTGTTAGGCGCTGTAACGTATGTTGATTTCCAGTTGTGGTTGGTTGTGCTCCATGATCGCGAATAAACGTCACTTCCGGTCTGGCCCAACATGGAGTCCTGAGTATCTTACATGTGTCAGAGAAATCTGCAAAATATTCCGTACATCCACGCCATCTGACGCTGGTATTTGTAACATATAAACTATGGCATCCGTGAACTTTGAACACCAACTATTGACTGGGATTAGACTTCGCTGTATCAGGAATTTGTTCGATTCCGAAACCATGTTGGATTCGTTTTTGACGGTCCGTTGGCTGGGCTGCCTGACAAACACAAGGCAGGGTGGCTTGGAGCGTGGATCGGAGAACAAGGACGAGAGATATACAAGACCTTTGAGTAATTGAAGGTGAGAAGAATGACCCCAACATAGTTGGACAAATTCGAATTGTTATATCCGTCCGAGGAAAAACAAGCGCACGCGAGACATCGACTGCTCAGGAGGAAACAAAGCCCCAGTGAATCGTTTGACAACTTTGTCAAGGACTTGCGGCTCATTCTCATGGACTGCGAATATGTGCAGCCTGAAGATGTGCTCGTGGATGCCATCATACAAGGAGTTTATGAGGAGAAAGTTCAGGAACGCCTACTAGACAGAGGTGAAGAACTTACGCTGGCCAAAGCTCTTGAAGTGGGTCAGCAGTTTGAACTTTCAAGGACTCAGATTCGCATTGTCCGTGATGAGGATATGAGTGTGCCGCTGTACATTACAACGAGTGAGGCCAAAACCACAATCTAACCCAAGACCATTACAGCCATCACGCAGGAGACCTACCCCAAATATACAGCAGCGCAAGGACAGTTGCTATCGCTGTGGTAAGGATCCTGACCATTCATGGAATCATGGTGTATGTCCAGCAATTGGATCCACCTGCTCTTACTGCAAGAAGCCAAACCATTGGCTTGCAGTTTGCCGTCAACGCGCTAGCGTGCACTCGGTGGAAACTCAGTTGGACAGTGCTCCTGCTGATACAAACGAGTATGCAGATGAAACTAATGGAAACATTCTGCGGATCAGCGCATTGCAGACAACGCTTTCATTACCTTTTGACAAATGGAGACAGGCTCTCTTAGTATCAGGAAAGCCAGTGACCTTCAGGATTGATATCGGAGCTCGCTGCAACACAATGACACTATCTGATTACCAGCGTCTTGATCACACTGGTGAACTCCGTCAATCGACCAAGGTATTGTGCACTTACTCAAATCACAAGTTAAACCCGTCGCAGCCGTGGATCTTCCTGTTCAGTATCG
This sequence comes from Eptatretus atami, assembly GCA_035128595.1. Taxonomy (NCBI): domain Eukaryota; kingdom Metazoa; phylum Chordata; class Myxini; order Myxiniformes; family Myxinidae; genus Eptatretus; species Eptatretus atami. Next base: position 164,665,805 of record CM068953.1, on the reverse strand, counting down.
TGGCAAGTTAGTCACCACAACATTTGAAGTGGTTTCTCTCCAACAGGAAAACATAATTTCTGGAAATATTGCAGAAGCTCTGGGCCTGATCATCAGACTTGATTCCGTTGCAACGGAAGTGGATACCTGTGGTGTCTTACTGAACTGAAGGAATATCCAGATCTCGTGCAAACCACAGGAACTCTGCCAGGCATGTATACAATTAAATTGCAATCTGATGCAAAGGGAGTTGTACATGCTTCTCGGCGACAACCGCTTCCCTCTTGCCGCGTATTAAAACCCGACTGGGGGAGATGGAATCGGACGGATACATTGCCAAAGTGAACAAACCTACAGAATGGGTCAGTTCAATGGTGGTATCTCTCAGAAACGATAAACTGAGATTTGTCTGGATGCATCCATCTGAACGAGTCATCAAGAGGGAGCACCATCCCATGCGTACTGTTGAGGAATCGTTGCAAATATACCTCACGCCAAGGTGTTCTCAGTGCTCGACGCAAAGTCAGAATTCCTACAAATCAAACTAGATGAGGAATCATCCTATCTGACATGTTTCAATACACCTTTCGGTAGGTATAGGTGGCTTCGTTTTCCCTTTGGACTGAAATGTGCACCCAAATTTTCAGAGGATTATGGACCAAATGATTGAAGGCATAGATGGAGCAGTCGCGATCTGGATGACATCCTCATCGCCGGTCCAAATGTGGAAGTACATGATCGAATTCTGAAACAAGTCATCGATCGGGCAACAAACTACAATCTTAAGTTGAACCTGCAGAAATGTAAAATCCGTCAGTCGTCGGTACAGTATGTAGGACATATACTGTCTGAGGATGGACTATCTCCTGATCCTGTAAAAGTTGAGGCATTCGCAGTATGCCAGCTCCAACCGATAAGGAATCAGTGAGGCGCTTCGTCGGATTCATCACGTATTTGTCAAAATTCATCCCTCGGTTGAGTGAAGAGTTAGCTCCACTCCGAGAACTGCTGAAATCTGATGTTGTTTATCAATGGCAACCGCTCAAGCCAGAGCATTTGAGAGACTGAAGGAACTTTGCTGTCATCTGCCTGTTCTTGCATACTTCGATGTCAAAAGCCAGTCGAGATTCACTGTGATGCTAGCCGAAGTGGACTTGGTGCAGTTCTTGTCCAGGAGGACCGCCCCATTGCATACAGCTCCAGGGCTCTCACGGAGACTGAGACACGGTACGCACAAATAGAGAGGAGATGCTTTCCATAGTCCATGCCTGCAAAAAGTTTTCATTTTTATATCTTTGGAAAACAGTCACCATCTACAATGACCACAAACCTCTGGAAATAATTGCCAAAAAGCCTTTGCTGTCTGCTCCAATGAGACTACAGAGCATGCTACTAAGATTGCAATGGTATGACCTCAATATTTGGTACAGAAAAGGGGAGATATGCAGCTTCCGGACACGCTTTCTCGAGCCTACCTGCCAGATACTGGTTCGGAAATAGACAACTTAGAGCACATTTCAATGTTGGACTTTTTATCTGTCTCTGACGAGAGGTATGCTGATCTTCAAAGAGCAACTGAGTTAGAACTCAGTCAATTACAGTCAATGATTCTTGATGGATGGCGAGATGCCAGACAAGGTGTATAATTTTCTTCCACCATACTGGGATTCCCGGAGTGAACTTTCCATTATGGATGGCATCCTATACAAAGGCATGCGAATCGTTGTACACCTACTCTGAGACCACGCATGCTGAACCTGATTCACGAATCGCATCTCGGAATAGTCAAGTGCAAACAACGAGCTAGGGAAGTTCTATACTGGCCTCCATGAATGCGGACATTGAGCAAACTGTTCAGAACTGCTCCAAGTGTGCAAGCTATCAAAACTGCTTGCCTGCTGAGCCCCTGAAACCGACTCCTACACCGGATCTACCTTGGAGTGAAATTGGGACAGACCTGTTCCAATTTGATGGTAAGACATACCTGATAACGGTTGACTATTATTCCAAATTCATCGAAGTGGACGAAGTGAAGGATTTACGCTGCAGCACAACGCTTGAGCGACTGAAAGCACAGTTCAGTCGCCACGGTCTACCAGAGACTCTACGGCATGATAATGGGACAATGTACAACTCACAACTTTTGAAAAAGTTCTGCAAAGATCACGGTATCTGTGTTAGAACATCTAGCCCAGGTATCCATGTTCAAATGAGAAGTTGAAAGGGCTGTACAAACCATCAAACGACTCTGGAGAAAATGTTCGGACAAGCACCTGCCTTGCTGGATTATCGCACAATGCCATTGGAAGGCATCCACCTTTCGCCTGCTCAACTACTGATGGAAGACGTCCGAGGAATACCCTGCCCACTGCCCGTAGTCTTCTAGTACCTATGGCTTATGACCGTGTTGCTGTGAAAAGACACTTCGACCTGGAGAAAGCTAAACAGAGGTTCTACAATGATCGTCACACACACAAAGATCTTCACCATTACATCCAAATGACGAAGTTAGAATGGAACCTTCTCCGGGTTCCAAACGGTGGATACCAGCTGTGATTGTGAAGCAGCACTCGGACCACGTTCGTATGTGGTTCGGTCCCAGACACGGGTGATACTTATCGCCGTAATCGTCGACATTTACGTAAGAGCACTAGTGTAGCCAACAAGGGTGCTAACCTCTATCGGCCTTTCATTGAAGCTGATAATGCTACTGTGAGGTCAGTGACGGCCCAAGCGGTTTGTCAAACCTGAAGCCTCCAGATACCGACGCTGCGTGTTCTGTCGAGCTGCCTGAGCCAGACAGGGCAGTCACCCGCCGAGGCCTACAGTCTCCCCTTGTGAACTCGTACTAGAAGTGGTCGTATCAGTCGTCGACCAGATAAACTTGATTTGTGATGAATTGTAACTTTGCCTTTACCAAGTTTGGATCTTTGTCAGCACTGAGTTGGTTACCGGTTGATTTGTAGTTGGATTTAAGAGTTGAATTGGTCTTGACTCGGTTGGCTAGTAAGTTATCAAGTATATATCATCTTGCTGAATCGCTTTGCGTTCCACACTAACTTGTATAAACTTTGGTCACTGCTTTGCCACCCTGAAGGGGGAGATGTAACGTATGTTGATTTCCGGTTGTGTTGGTTGTGCTCCGTGATCGCGATAAACGTCACTTCCGGTCTGGCCCAACATGGAGTCCTGAGTATCTTACAGCGCCTTAGATTTTATCCTCTTTTAATCATAATTTATTTATCTATTATGTGCCTTCTTCTCTTCCTCATCCAGCCATTATATTTTCCACCGGGTTGAATCTTCGCTGGTTATTTGTTTGGGAATAAATCCCGTTAAAAGAGCTAAGAGCCTCATGTGCTTCTTATGATTCCTACGCACACAAATCCAAGATTATTCAAACGCAGTCTGACAGAGTTAAAAGCTGTTGAGTCCATCCGTCCAGTGGCCCATGTTAACAGACTACTGAAAACAACATTTGTTGATCAGGAGTGGGATATAGAACCCAAGGACTTCCAAATTTAAAGTGAATTGGTGTCGGGAGAGCGCAGTGGAGCAGGTTTCAAATTTAAAAGTTTTTTTTTTGAATTGTTTATGCGTATGCGGGAAGAGTACCAAACTATATTGCAGATGTGCAATAAATGGCAGCATGCGTTAGCAACAAGGATGAAGGAGGTGAGCCGGGATGGGGCCAAGTGGAGAGAAGCCTGGGGTAGAAACCTCACCCACTCCTGAGCGGCCTACCCAGGAGGTGGGCACGATGTGCTTCCAGGCCATGATAAAACAAACAATGGAGGAATTAAGAGAACAAATAATCGAAATGAGAGAACAAGGAGCACGAATGGATGAAATAATTGATAAAATGGGTGAGCGAATGGAGGGTCAAATGAAGAAAAACTGAAATTGGGGGTCTGTCGGAGGGCTGTCTGATTTGGGTGACCAACGGGTATGGAGACCCTTGGCTACCTAGGGAGAGGCCAAGAGTGGCTGAGGCCAAAAGAGCCTATGCTGTGGAGACCTTCCCCAGCAGGACGAACTGGAGACTTTGAAGGAGGTGGGCTTTGTTGAGGGTTAACAGGGGTAGAAAATACCATGGTTGTGTATGGGTGATGACCTGAGCTGTCTTGAAGCACTGGAGGGAAGAATGAGATTGAAGAGACTGAGGAAGTTGATTCTACAGGTGAGAAAATAGGAATGAATGAGTGGAGGTGAGAAGTGAATCTGGATTTCTTGCGATTTACCATTTTTGGGGAGGTTATTGGCAGACCACATGTGCCCAGCAGAAACCTGAGCCAATGCACAGAAAGAGCAGAGGGTGCAAACCAGAAAGGAGGCGGTTGAAGACAGAGACCAACGACCTGTCTGCAATATGAAAGTGATAGGCCCAGAGGCTCAGCTTCATCGTGGGACATTCCACGACTATAAGCCAACATCATTTACAGCACAAGGATGGCAGCTTATAGTCGCAGGCTAGACAGGTCTAACATGTGTCCACGGACTCCTCTCAATCGATGTACTGATACTCATTATCTTGCTTGCTTTTTGCCTCACTATCATTGACCTTTTTATTTCATGCAAACTCGAGGGTCATAGAAGAGTGAGGCGACAGAAGGGAAAAAGGAAAATCACTGATAAGTGGAGCAGTGGGGTGACCAGCTGAGGGAATGAAGAAACAGAAAAAGAAGAAAGGGAAGAAACACGCTCACAGATCTGACTACTGAGGCCTGTAAGAGCATTGACTGATATCTACCTACCTACCTACCTACCTACAAGTGGCAAACCCTTTAACTGCAGCGTTAATAGTAGTTCCAAATATTTCTTTCCTGTTAACATTATGATTTCCCTTGCTTTTCCTTTGTATTACTGGCATGTGATTTTTGAACATTCTTCACTTGTAAATCACTTGCAATGTTGATTTAGGTGGCATATGCTTTTGGACCACGGCCTAGAAGTATCTAGAATGTGACAAAGGGATGTTCATGATGTGGTGTGGAAAAGGACCTCGAACGGTTTTTGTTTGGTTGATGGTGATGGCATCGCAGTCCATGTCCATGAGCGAGCGGAGGAAGTTTGCCTCGGACATCATTCCTTTGGCAGATTTCCAGTTGATGTCTTTGTAGCCACGCATGACCAAGATGCACTTGCACACTACTTGCACTTGCTTGGGTGGCTTTGCGAATGAGCTGTCAGGTAGCAAAGAAAACAAAGAAATGTAAAACGTGGGGCACGCACACAACTAGGGCAAGTACCAAAGACATGTACTGGGCCAAAGCCAAGATACCGACCGTATTTCAGTGACGTCGGACTTTTCCAAATCGCGCAGAGCAATTCGGGCAGCCTCCAAAGCAGGCAAAGCCTCGGTTAATGCCTCTTCCGCTTCCTTCTTTTCGTGGGCAATTACTGCATTTTGTTCTTTGATTTCCTGGGACTTCTCCAATGCTAGCTCTTTTTTCTGGTTGGCTGGAAAGGAAAATTTCACAATCACACTCATAAGATGATCTGCCAAATGGACATACAAGACGTACAACCTCAGGGAAATAATATTTAATACTCCTGAATGATAATTATCATGAAGAGAAGACACCTGTTATCGTGTTGGCCGTAATCTCCTGAAGCAGAGTCTCGCAGGCCGCTGACTTTATGGCCAAGATTTCCTTTTGCTTGGCCAACTTTTCATTTTGCTCTCGCAGTTGTACACTTGCCTCCTGCAACTTTTCCAGCCCATCTTCGAGCCGTCGGCATTGGGCTGGAAAGATGAGCAGGGATATGCTTGTGAAGGCTGGTTGATACATTTGATTATTTGATTAAATGAACTACTACAAGAACTTACTCACAGACAAGAAATCTGTATCACAACAGGCTTATGCTTAGTGGTGTCAAATGTCCCCAATCTCCAGGTTTTGTAACAGTCATACCCAGGATGTACTGGTTCTTCTGCTCTAGCAGGTGCAGATAGCAGTTCACAAAATCAAGGTAGTTTTTGGGTGTGACATAGTTTGGTCGTCGCAGCTTCTGCAGAAACTGTTGGCTGTAGTCATCTACAGATTGATGCACCATAACCATGTGGTCCACCACTGCCAGCAGGTGCTTCTCAGGGATCATGGCATTGCTACCTTCAGGAGGACAGCAAGCCATACATTAAGTGTCAGAAAATTGGATTTTCGAAACTCAAGATAACCAACCACAAGGAGGGATGGGTGGGAGGACATGAACATCACAAACATGTGATTATTGTACTTTTAATATTTATCATTATAAACAGCTATTATAATTATGATTTATCAGCATCAATCATGTACACCTTGATACCGAGTTGGCCCAAGAACAGTGGTAAAGAAATAAAAAGTTTGCACACCTGTTACAAAAAGTGGATCTTGCCGAAGAAAGCATGATGCATTGCTTCAAAATGATATCCGATCTTCTATAATTCTTATTATCTTGCTGCGTCTGAACTTAAAACATGTTGCTGCGTTTGAGCCTGGGGAGTAACTGCTGAAATCTGTCTGTCTGGTTTCTTCCCGACATCTTTGTTCTTTGTTCCTTTCACACTTTTTTCTACTTTTTACACAGTTCTCTTAATTTATTCTAATTCTTGCTTTTTCTACTCTTTCATCTCTTTTCTTCTCTTTCGTTATCTATCTCTCCAAGAAGAAGTGAATTCTTGCAGAAAATTTTCTGTAAGACCCACTTAGCTGTACATGGATGGGTTTGAGGGTAGTGGAGTAGCAGCTGAAACCCGAATCCTATCCAAGGTTCCTCCTGATGACTCCATCTTTGCTCTTTACTTCTTTGGGGTCCTTCTTGATCTTCCCTTTCATTATGTTTGTCCAATTTTCTGATGCTGTGTGGCCTGTGCTTCCCTACTGACAAACCTCTGGCAGCTTGTAAATGTTGCTGCATTTGAGCCTGGGGAGTAACTGCTGAAATCTGTCTGTCTGGGTTCTTACCGACATCATTGTTCTTTGTTCCTTTCACATTTCTTTGTACTTTTTTCACAGTGCCCTTTATTCTTTATAATTCTTGCTGTTTCTACTCGTTCATCTCTTTTACTCTATTCCTCTCTTTCGTTATCTATCTCTCGAAGGAGAAGTGAATTCTTGCATATTTTTTTCTGTAAGGCCCACTTGGCTGCACCTGGATTGATTTGAGAGTAGTGGAGTAGCGGCTGAAACCCGAATCCTATCCAGGTTCCTCCTGATGACTGCATCTTTCCTCTTTACTTCTTTGGGTTCCTTCTTGATCTTTCTTTTTATCATGATTTTCCACTGGCTTGCCTGCGATAACAGTTCCATTATCGGCCGCAGTGCTTCATCATGGAGACAGTCAGTTCTATGCTTTTCATAAGGGGTGGACACGCTTTTATCCACCACTGGAAGTGTATGAAGCCATGCTACTCAAAGCAGTCACATACCGGTACCAGCACAATGGCCGTTTAGGTGTTAGTATGCATTTCTAATGGTAGTGGCTGTACTGCCATCATTAAGCATCCAATCATTATTTTCATACAAAAGCTGATGGCTGTCAATGTTCATGCTATGAGATAAGAGTTTCTTAATAATGGTAGCCAAATATCTGATAAATCATTCCACCACCTCCATCAGCCTGAATTAAGTATTGGGCTGAGGTATTCACCAGGCTCTAAAACTACATTGTTTTCCACCAGACACTAACTTCTCCATGTGTTACCTTTGATACATTGTCCTGGTTACCCCACGCATGGAAAGCATAAAGCAGCATTAAGCAATTGGTTCATTCTGTTTTTTTTCTGTCTGTCCTGTCTACAAACTTCATTTTATGATCGAGGAACAACTTGATTTCAATTGAATATTATATTTTGAACAAGAATTGGAACATGAATCTGAAAACGAACCTGCAGTTTAGCACTACTTTGGCTCTGAATTTGTCCCAATTGCATATGCGCAAAGAGGAGTGAGATAATATTTTTACTCTGTCTTCCTGTCTGGTAAATCATTCCCAACAGGAAGCTTACAGTTTTAAGGACATCACAAAGGACACAAACAATAGGCACAAAAAACGAACACAACGTGTTAAATAAGGTGGTGTAAAAGACACTGCAATGTAAAAGACTGCATCAACGAAGGTGAACATCTGGAATTTTTTTTTTCTCTACAACCTTCAAAATATTTATTTTATTTCAATTGAATTATATACTTGAACACTGTGGAACACAAATCGCCTTATTGGCATTTTCAAAAACCTTTCGTTTAGCAGTATTTGGACAAAATATTATGACATTTTACATCATCATGGCCAATCAAACTTGCTGCTCACAGACCCTGCCCATGTCCTTGTTTCTCAAGAATGTGGCAGGTTACGGTGTTCGATGAACTCTGTAGTTGATTGATGCATGTGATCATAATCACTGTTGAACATCTTTGGCTTCTTATAGTAACCTGATCTTTTGGCAATCCCTTCCATGGGGAATTCCTTCAAGGATACATGAACTCACACTCTGTTCACTGCAAGGTTATTTATTAGACCATTGTGTTTATGAGAGAGAGTGAGAGTAAAAAACATTTCTCTTCTTTTCAAAATGTCTCAGTCATAACATGATTTATATTCTGGTGACATCAGAAAAAGTATCCATTGCTAGGAAAGGTTAGTGTCTGGAGGCAACATAGAAAATAACTAACATCTGTGCTGAGGCCAACAGGATAGCTCAGAGGGTGCATACTCACATTTAAGCTGTCTAATCTGGGTTTCATTACTGGCGCGACTATAAAGTGTCACGTGGTACTTTATAAGCATGGTGTTGCATCAAAAATTACACCATCCATTGGATGGAACATCTGGACGGGTGTCCCATCTACTGGAATTAGCTGGTGGACATTAAAGCTCTTGCAGTGTCTTTCACGAGGAGTAGGCGAGTTATCACCAGCACAATCCCCCCAACACTCACCCCTCTCCGGCACCTCTACATACCACTGACACTGAAACACCAGGTAACCCTTTATAACTTACCAGTAACCCAACATGGTCCATACACAGCACAGGAGTGAATAGTCGTTGAATTAGTGTGACATGACCTCACAAGCTCATGCCGAGTGAAATATATTGTCACGTCAGAGGGGTTTGGTCTGCTAATGCGGGTGCTCTGAGCCAAAACCTCCGTGAACGACCAAAGCGATGTTGAATTCACTATCCTGCTTTGAGAACTAGAGTTCATAGAACATGTTACCCCACACAATGTTCAGATATATACTTCAATTTAAATAAAATCATGATTTCACAGATCGTTTTAAAAAAGGTCCGGATGTTTAGCGTTATTGAAGCAGTCTTATATACGACCCTTTTTTAAATTGTCCAAGTACAGTAAACCCTTAAATATCGTGGGGGTTACATTTCTGGAAAATGCCACGATATTCAAACCCACGAGAGTTAAAACCCATTTTGTATGGAAATAAGGGGTTATGTTCCTGGGCTTTGAGAAAACATAGAGGAAGGTTGGGGGAGGGGAGCAGTCAAAAATAAACACATCATAATTGAAATAAACATGTAAAATAAATATAAATCAGCTTTGCAATGAAGTGTCCTGCTGCATTGAAGAAGATTAAACATTCAAAATTAGATTAAACTCGGCCTTTCCCTTCTGTCATTTGTCTAAAGCCCCCACCCCTCTCTCTTCCTCTGTCTCTGTCTCTGTCTCTGTCTCTCTTGTACCATATTTTTCACAGAGCATCAGTGCCACCGACACAGCTTCCTGAGCAAGGGTTATATTGGGAGGTTTGCCATTGCCTGCCCAGCAGTAGTTGGGGCAAGAATTTCGAACATGTTCATGGTGCCGGCAATAGCTTGCATACTCTTCAGAAAGGACACCATGGGGCCCTAAACATCCACCAACTAATGCCAGCAGATGGGACACCCAGTTTAACATTCATATCCATCCGAGGAATGGCACACACATTGATAAATCACCCTGCCTGTGATACACCGGGATGACAGTTTATAGCCGGGACTGGATTCAAACCCAGGCAAGATGACTTAGGGGTGAGTATGCAATCCTCTCGCCCATCCTGCCTGCCCCAAAGCAAAGCCCCTACCTTTCCTCCCCTATTACATAATCTCTTAAATCGTTTTGTTATGGAAGCTGTTGATGTATTTCTTTTATAAATCGTTCTGCAGCACCTAAACCAACAAATAAACAAAATAAATGGAGTCTCACCTGGCCAAGCTTATCCAAAACCTTCACTTTCTGAGTCAAACACATCACTATCCTCGACTTTTTTCAATTTGGTTCACCACTGGCAAACGTTTTCCTCTTGGCAGCCAAGGATAAAAATCACTCAGGGCATTAATAACCGAAAACAAAGGAATTCATTACGATTACACCAAACGCAGTGTTGATGCAGAAATAGGTAAAGTAGTACAGTAGGTACAGTACTGTACCTGCTGCATGTGTCAGTTACCACCTGCACCGCAGCAGCCCCACTGAATTACAATAATATGCATAAAATAAAATTATATGTGTAAAATCAAAACTGTGAACAATAATCACTTTTCTACATCGTTTTACACTTCAGCGTCATTATTAATGGTACACAAGAAACAGCAAAAGGCTCGTGGTTGTAAGATAACCCTCACAACTCAGCTCAAAAACTGTGATTGGTCGACATTAAACCCCGCGATAACTAAATTGGTACATAAGAGGTTCCCGCGGTTGGTGAAAACCAACGATATATTCAAACCTGCGATATTTAAGGGTTTACTGCACTACAAAACTGGACGTTCTTGGAAGTGATAAGAATGCGATTTGTGTTCAACAGTGTTCAGGTATATAATTCAATTTAAATTAAATAAAGATTGCAAAAGTCATACAAATCAATTACTTGCGGAAGTTTACCGCTGTTGATGCAGTGTCTTTTACACCATCTTATCTAACACATTTAATTAGTTCTTCGTGCCTGTTTGTCTCCTTTATAGCATCCTTAAAAACAGTAAGTTTCCTGTTTGGAATGATTTTCAGTTTTGTTTGACTGCCAGACAGGCAGAGATGGAATTCAAAAAAATTATCTCACTCCTCTCTGCGCACATGTGATCGGTACAAATTCAGTCAAAGTACTGCTAAACGGCAGATTTGTCTTCCGATTCATGTCCCAATTTGTGTTCAAAATATAACATTAAATTTAAATTAAGTTGTTCCTCAATCATAAACTGAAGTTTGTGGACAGACAGATGGACTGATGAAAGGATGGACGGACATGAACCAATTGCTGAACCCCGCTTTTCACTTTGCATGCATGGGACAACTACTATTACTATTTACGATCCCCTAAAGAGTGGCTCAAATGCAAGCTGAAAAACTTGTTCTCACAGGAAGGTAAAAAAACAGGAAGACATTCCTTAGCAAATAAATGCTTTATTATGAAGGATATGGGGGATAAGGAAGGACAGGACGATCAATAAATAACAGAACAGATATGGTGGTCGACAGACACGGGTAGGGATAGGAGGGGAGGCAAACAAACTTCTGTACAAGAACAACTATTCTCCGCTGTGGTGCAAAAAATACCGAATCCAAACAGATAATGGGGATATCAGCCAAGAACTCACAAAAGTGTTCTGCCCCTCTTCAGGGCTCCACGGCTAACTATGCTGCCCTAGCCTGCTATCTTCTGGCCAAACGGCCCATGTTGTTTCCATTAAAGTGTGCAGAGTGCTTTCTGGGGCCTTTATGCCCACAAGTCCTCCACCTGGCCTCATGTATGGAGGAGGTTTTACACAACACAACCTTACGCTACTCCGCTCTAAGGTTTACAATCACCACTTCATCCATGCACATTTTACCATACCTCTGACAGATATCTAATACAGGAGTAATTATAATCAAATAACTGACCAAACACAGCATTGGAGCATCAGTAAACCAAATAGACAAATATGGAGTCATCAGGAGGAACCTGGTTAGGATTCGGATTTTGACTGCTACTCCTGTGCCTTCAAACCCATCCAAGCACAGCCAGGTAAGCCATACAAAAACTATTTGCAAGAGTTCACCCCTCTCTAGACAAAGAAAACGAAAGAGGAGATAATGGAAGAGAAGAAGAAATCACGTATACGAACACACACACACACACACACACCAATTATCCAGAAATACGTCACTGTTTCTCTTACTTTACCATCAATATAACAACATGTAGAAGAGAACGTTTTAGCTAAGCCCAACTTCTTTGGCATCAACTTCTGCAAAAATGAAAACTCCCAATAAACAAAAATAGAATCAACAAGAAAAAGAGCAATCAGAGATTGCAGACCCTTGCCAGGACTTGTTTTGTGTGGTATTTGTGTCATTTTGTGTTTGTGTACTGATGTGTTACCCAGATTCAAAAAAAAAATGGCTGCTAGACCATGTGTCCGGTCAGGTTTAAATTTAAAACATATATTACCTATCACTACTAGATCATAACTGTGAAGTTTAACATCGATTGATGAAGCAGTTCAAGAGAAATTTTTTTTTTAAGATTTTCGGGTAAATCCAACATGGCTGCCAAACAATGTGACCTATGACATCATATTTGTGAATGTTTTGTTCCCCATGGATAGGGGGGTCATACGTGTAAAGTTTTGCCTCGACCTGTTCAGCCATTTCAGAGAAGATTTTTGAAGGTAAAAAAAACAAAAACAATATAGCTGCAGAATCACGTGACCGATTATGTCATCATTTTTTTTTTCTGTGGACCAATTTTATCCTTATTGCGATACTTGTTCTCACAGGCAGGTATTAATAACCTGACCAAGCTTAATAACCCTCAAAGATTTTTCATACTGATCAGATGTAGCGTTCTACATATGCAATTATGACGTCATAACGAAGATACCTATGGCGTCATAAAAAATCACACTTATTCCCCATGAGTACTTGCAATGAGGCAAGTTTCAATTTTTTCCTTGGTGCGGTTTCAGATATACAGAGGTCCAAAGTTTTTCCATATTTCCAACATGGCTGCCACACCACGTGATCTATGACATCATAATTATAATTAGAACATTCTACATGAGTAGTCACTCCTTGGTGAAAATTTCGTCTCAATCTGACAAGCGGTTGTGGAGAAAAACACAAGTTTTGTGCAGACAAACAAGCAGACAAACGGACCCAAATGCAATACCCTCTCCTCCAACAAGGGTAACAATAGAAGATCTAATACAACTCCATGGCCGAGTCACTCAAACACATGGTCCATACTCGTCTTACCACATTATAGCTATGGACCCACCTCCTCCCTTCCATGTAGCAATATCAAGGTTAAGAAGTGCCATGTGCATTGTGACCATCAATGAAATCACAGTCACTGTGGTGCTGTGATTAGAGGGGGAAAAAAAATCACATTACCTACCCAGGAAAGAATCGGCTACAGCATTCAAGGCTTGAGCTGGCCATGGCAGGAACCAGTCAATCCCAGTGTTGTTCACCAATCCTACAGGAAAAACTCAATGAATCATTCTCATCAAAAGCACCAAACTGACAACCATCAAAGATCAGCAACCAAGGTAAAAACGTGATATTTCACAACAATTGCAAGATAAAATGGCATTTTATACATTAACATACATATTTCTACCTCGTGCTGTCCCATTAAATTTGCACTTTGCATGATCAGAATGAGATTTAAGGGTTTATAAAACATGCACATTCTCACATGCCAAAGTGAAGATGCTGAATTAAATGCAGTTATCATTTCACCAGGAGGCTTGGAAACCAGATATTAATTTATGACAAGGTGCACTATACTAAAAAAATAGTCGGTATGACTGCAAGCACATTAAGTAAGCAAAAGAGCAATCAGAGATTGCTGACCATCGCCAGGACTTCTTTTGAGTGGTGTATTTAAGTCGGCTTAAGGGTAAATCCAACATGGCTGCCAAACCATGTGACCTATGACATCATATGTGTGAACATGTTGTTCCTCATGGATAGGCAGGATTATGTGCAAAATTTCACCTTGATCTGTTTAGCCACTTCAGAGAAGATTTTTGAAGGTTTTAAAAGTGTTTTTTAAAACAATATGGCTGCCGAATCACATGACCGGTGACGTCATCAAATCTATTTCTGTGGACCATTTTATCCCGAGATGATTCCCCAAAATTTTCTTACTGATCAGATGTAGCATTCTACATATGAAATTACGACGTCATAACGAAGGCACCTATGACATCATAACAAAAATCACTTATTCCTCAAGAGGAGTACTTGCCGTGTGCTATGTTTAAATTTTCTTCTTTGTGGGGTTTGAGATATAGAGGTCCAATGTTTTTCCATTTTCCTAATATGGCTGCCACACCACGTGACCTATAATCAAATTGCCTTGTTCTTGTCATCAAACCAACTCACCACCAAGTTTTGTCATCAGACGTGCACAACTGTTTTGAGATATCGTGATATATATGTGTATATATATATATATATATATATATATAT
>CM068953.1:164613927-164636298 GCA_035128595.1 Eptatretus atami | reverse complement strand
TTAAAAATTAAATAATTCTCGTATCCAGATCGGGATTCGGATCTTGACCAAAATTGAATCAATTTGTCCTTGCCACACACCCAACCTGTCCACCACGTTTCGTCCGAATCCATCCACAACTTTTTGAGATATTGTGCTATATATCGGTTTAGCCCGATCTCTCAATGGTGAAGAATCATTAAAAAAATTTTAGTCGCCGGATTGGGATCCGGATCTTTACCAAAATCTAATCAGTTTGTCCTTACCACACACTGAACCTGTCCACAAAATTTCATCCGGATTCGTCCACAACTTTTTTGAGATATCCTGCACACAAACAAGCAGACAAACAAACACACAAATAAACCAATGTCACCCGCAGGGTGACCCGTATCTTGCCAAAAGAAGACCACGTGTGACTTCCTTAAGGTCACACTGAGGTGAACAGAGCTGCTATCCACCAGGAGCGACTCCTTGAGGAATATCTGCCTACGAGAGATTCCGATGAGAATCGTTCTACAGAGTAACCATGAAAAATATGCGTTTCCCTCATAACGTCACCAAATGACGTCATAATGTCTCAAGCTTGACATATCTAGAAAGCACTCATCGAGGTGTTCAATTTGAGGTACTACACGATATGGTTCCTAAAACTTGAAAATTTGACCTTGGGGTCAAATATGTTTGACCTTAGGCGCTAACCATGAAGGTCAAGGCCAATCGCCACCAAAAATTAATCAGCTAGGCGCCAGACCATGAACTATATTCCCATGAAGTTTGAAGACGATCCGATCAAATTACTCAAAAAATAAGGGTTTCGTCGACTCCCCTGATTTGCGACAGTGACCTTGACCTTTGACCTTGACCTTCAAAATTTTGTGCGCTGAAAGGGACCTCTATAGGCCTCTGATATGCGAAGTTACAAAAATTTCCAATGAAACTGTGCTCTGCAGAGTGATTTATACGTGATTACAGACAAAAAAAACAAACAAACAAACAAGCAGTCATGACTGGTACTTACGAAATCGTCAACTTGACCTCTGACCTTGTCTAATAAAAGCTGTCTCTAGAGAAGGTAGCGACGCAAACCAGAAGTTTCTACGATGATTCTGTACCAAACCATCAAAAATCGAATGTTTGACCTCACCGTGACCTTGACCGTTGACCGATTTTGACCAAAATCTAATGAGCACTAGCCATCACCCTCCTGAATCACGTGGTGTAATTTGACATTGGTAGCTTCTTCCGTTCTCGAGTTATCTGTACCAAACCATCAAAATCGAATATTTGACCTCACTGTTGACCTTGACCTTTGACCGATTTTGACCAAAATCTAATCAGCACTAGCCATCATCCTCCTGAATCACGTGATGTAATTTGACATTGGTAGCTTCTTCCGTTCTCGAGTTATCGTGCCTACAAACAAACAAACATACAAACAAACAAACAAACAGAAACGGAAGTCATCAATATACTTACGAAATCTTTAGATTTCGTAAGTAACAAACAAAAAAACATATGAAGGTCAAGGCCAATCGCCACCAAAAATTAATCAGCTGAGCGCCAGACCATGAACTATATCCCATGAAGTTTGAAACTATCCGATCAAAATTACTCAAAAAATAATGGTTTCGTCGACTCCCTGATTTGCGACAAGTGACCTTGACCTTTGACCTTGACCTTCAAAATTGTGCGCTGAAAGGACCTCTATAGGCCTCTGATATGCGAAGTTACAAAAATTCCAATGATAACTGTGCTCTGCAGAATTTTTTATACGTGATTACAGAACAAAAAAAAAAATTAAAAAAAACATACAAGCTGACTAACATATCTTGCAAAAACTTCGTTTTGGCAAGATAACAAGAAGACGACGTCATGCATAGCACGATACTTGCAAAGTTCATTAAACAAATTTGACCTCAAAAATAATTGGTGGTTGAATTCAATGACCAATATGCAACTCCTCTTCAAATTTCAAGTCAATCAGATGAAAATTGACAATTTTAGAAATTCAGCCTATGTTGACCTTCTGGCGCCTATTGGACCTCCAAAATAAAATTGATGGTTGAATTCAGTGACCTGAGATATACATCCTCTTCAAATTTTAAGTCAATCGGATGAAAATTGAGGATTTTAGAAATCTCACCTAAGTTGTTGATCTTTGACCTTTTGGTCGATGTTGACCTCAAAAATAATTGGCCAGTTGAATTCAGTGACCTAAAATATAAATCCTCTTCAAATTTCAAGTCAATTGGATGAAAATTGAGGATTTTAGAAATACCACCTTAGTTGTTGACTTGGGCCTATGTTGACTGTTTGGTCCATGTGGATCTCAAAATAATTGGCTGGTTGAAATTCAGTGACCTGAAATATAAATCCTCTTCAAATTTTCAAGTCAATCGAATGAAATTGAGGATTTTTAGAAATCTCACCTAAGTTGTTGACCTTTGGCCTATGTTGACCTTTTTGACCTTTTTGACCCCAAAAAAATAAGCTTCTTCCTTATGACAAAACTCTACCATCTGGTGAAGTTTCGTGAAGATCGGTTTGAAATTGTGACCTGTAGGCAACAAAGGACAAATAGAAAACAAACAGACAGACAGAATAAAAAAAACCGCTATCTTGCCAAAAGGTGACCACGTGTGACTTCTTTAAGGTCACACTGAGGTGAACAGAGCTGCTATCCACCAGGAGCGATTCCTTGAGGAATATCTGCCTACGAGAGATTCCGATGAGAATCGTTCTACAGAGTAACCATGAAAAATATGCGTTTGCCTCATAACGTCACCAAATGACGTCATAATGTCTCAAGCTTGACATATCTAGAAAGCACTCATTCGAGGTGTTCAAATTTGAGGTACTACACGGTATGGTTCCTAAAACTTGAAAATTTTGACCTTGGGGTCAAATATGTTTGACCTTAGGTGCTAACCATGAAGGTCAAGGCCAATCGCCACCAAAAATTAATCAGCTGAGCGCCAGACCATGAACTATATCCCATGAAGTTTGAAGACGATCCGATCAAAATTACTCAAAAAAAAGGGTTTCGTCGACTCCCCTGATTTGCGACAATGTGACCTTGACCTTTGACCTTGACTTCAAAATTTTATGCGCTGAAAGGGACCTCTATAAGCCTCTGATATGCGAAGTTACAAAAATTTCCAATGATAACTGTGCTCTGCAGAGTGATTTATACGTGATTACAGACAAAAAAATTTTTTTTTTTTAAAAATAAAACATATGAAGGTCAAGGCCAATCGCCACCAAAAATTAATCAGCTGAGCGCCAGACCATGAACTATATTCCCATGAAGTTTGAAGACGATCCGATCAAAATTACTCAAAAAATAAGGGGTTTCGTCGACTCCCCTGATTTGCGACAATGTGACCTTGACCTTTGACCTTGACCTTCAAAATTTTATGCGCTGAAAGGGACCTCTATAGGCCTCTGATATGCGAAGTTACAAAAATTTCCAATGATAACTGTGCTCTGCAGAATTTTTTATACGTGATTACAGACAAAAAAAAAAACAAAAAAAAAAACATACAAGCTGACTAACATATCTTGCAAAAACTTCGTTTTGGCAAGATAACAAAATCGACTAACCAATACACTTGACAAATCTTCGATTTTGCAAGTAGCAAACAGAAAGGGGTGAAAACATAACCTCCTTCACCTTTGGTGGCGGAGGTAACACGCCAATTCAACAACTTCTAATAGTATTGTGTTTGAGACTTCCTGTGAAATTCTGTGGAATAAAATAGAACCAGCTGGACCTGTGTTCTGTAGGGAATAATATCACCTGCTCAGTTACAAATGCACGGTGAAAGTAAAACACATTTTACAGTACTGTATATTGGAGACATGAAAATCGACATGCAATCACAAATCAAGGTCACAGTCCTGCTAACTATTGGTTGATTCACAATGTAACAAAAAAAAAAAAGTTTGTTTGAGTGAATTTTTTGGTTTGTTTATCTTTTATTTAGGTCGTAAGAATGAAGAAAAAGCATATATTTTATGTCGCTAATCGTTATTAAGGAAATGACAACGATTTTTTTGAAAAATAACAAAAAATTGTATATTTACATAAGAAAATTGCAGAAAAATGTATTTGAACATTAATGAAACTATACAACAGCGTTGAAACATGCAGGGATATGCTAATCAGAAGTAAAACATAGCATACTGTTGATCGTTTTGTGATTTAGAAAATATTTTGAAATTATTTGAAAAAAATATGATTTTTTCAAGTAGGTTATTCAAGTATGATTTATATGATTCATTCAAGTAGTCATTTGATATATGTTACATTTTGTTTCCGTTCTTTCCCTTTCACTCGTCTTATTATATTTGTTCTTTTATTTACACATATTGTCTCATGATGGCTTCTGCTCGAGGTTCCTGCAAGCATGATCCTGATAACTTCTGCTATGTCTCTGGAGTCTTTCTGAATGTCAAGTCAGTCAAGTACACCATCGTTGAAGGGAACCTCTTCTGTTCGGCTTACAAGGCGTACTTTGGAGTTCAATTAGGGGACCAGGACAAGAGTTGGGCGCCACACGTGGTTTGCGGAAGCTCGTCCACTCTGGAGTCGTGGTACAGAGGGGAGAAACGAAAACTGAAGTTTGGCGTGCCAAGAATCTGGCGGGAACCAACAGATCACTCAAACAACTGCTACTTTTGTATGGTGGTAGTGACGTGTCACCGCAGGGAAAGAATACGGATGTGTTCGACTACCCCGATCTGCCATCATCTCTTCGTCCGGTGATGCATTGTGAGGAGATTCCAGTTCCCAACCCTCCTCTGGTGATCACGAAAGATGCTTGCACAAGTTCCAGCAGCGAAACAGAAGATGCCCACGACGATGTCTTTGTTGCAGATGATACCCAGGCTATTCCGCATTTCCCTAACCAAGCGGAGCTCAATGATCTTATCAGGGACCTAGGACTCACCAAATCAAAAGCAGAATTACTGACATCCAGGTTGAAACAGTGGAAGTTGTTGGACGAGAACTGTCGGGTAACAAAAACAGAGACAACGTCATGACATATTCTCTCAGTATTTCACACTGGATGAGAAAGTGTGTTATTGTCACGACATCAACGGCTTGTTTGAAGAAATTGAATTCCCGTATGATCCCAGCAACTGGCGACTGTTCGTGGACAGCTCAACTAAGCTTGAAGGCGGTACTGTTGCACAATGGTAACAAGTACCCAAGCATCCCTATCGCCCACTCTGTTCAGCTAAAGGAAGGCTATGAGAATGTGAAGCACCTGCTGCGCCTGGTGAAGTACGAAGAGCATGATTGGGAAGTGATTGGAGACTTTAAGATGATTGGCTTTTTGACAGGTTTGCAAGCGGCTTCACAAAACATTCCTGTTTCCTCTGTACTGGGATAGCCGAGCTACAGCGAGACATTATGAAACGAAGACTGGCCATCAAGAACGGGCTTTGTCATTGGCGAGAAGAACGTGAAGTGGCAACCGCTGGTTGAGCAGGAGAAGATCTTGATGCCACCCCTCCACATCAAGCTGGGGCTCATAAAGCAATTTGTGAAGCACTAGATCATGAGTCCGCTGCCTTCAAGCATTTAGAAGCGGTTTCCGAAGTTGTCGGAGGCAAAAATAAAGGCAGGGGTGTTCGTTGGCCGCAAATTAAAAAGCTAATGAAGGACCCGGAGTTCTCCGGAAAGTTGTTGGCACCGGAGAAACGTGCCTGGCACAGCTTCGTTGCGGTTGTTCAGGGCTTCTTGGGTAACACAAGAAGAAAAACTACCGCGAACTGGTCGACAATCTTCTCAAGTCCTACAGGGAGATGGGTTGCAGAATGTCCCTGAAATTGCACACGATGCATGCCCATTTGGATTTTTAAAATCCAATATGGAGACTACTCCGAAGAGCATGGTGAGCGCTTCCACCAAGATGTGATGGAATTTGAGAAGCGCTACCAGGGCCATATAATGAGCGTATGATGGGCGACTACGTCTGGGGTTTGGTCCGAGAAACCCAGCCTCTTCACCGAAGAAAGAGCAGAAAATCTGTGTTTTCAATAAACAGTCTTATCGAATATGTAGTATGCTATATTTTACTTCTGATTAGCATATCCCTGTATGTTTCAACGCTGTTGTATAGTTTCATTTATGTTCAAAGACATTTTCTGCAATTTTTTATGTAATATACAATTTTTATTTTTCAAAAAATATGTCATTTCCTTTAATAGATTAGCAACATGAAAGATATGCATTTTTTTCATTCTTACGACCTAATAAAAGACAAACAACCAAAAAATTCACTCAAACAAAATCTTTGTTACATGGGAATTATCAAACAGAATACAACATATGTGGACTTGATCACATAGTCACATTATATAATTATCGTCAAGGTCCTTTCCTAATTCTTACATGCAGTATTGTTATGTTCACCTGGCTCCAGGCTTCAGCCGACATGGCTCACAGATCAGCCTCGTTCAGACTTGAATTATATTGCTATCCACGGTGATGATGTGGACCGTGACACATGGTACATGTTTACTTTATAGACAATGGTGGTCTGCTCAGAAGAAGAATTATCGTTAGTGATTAAAATTAGCAAATAGACTACCACTTCATGTCAGATAGTTTTGGAAATTTTGTCGTCAATGTGACACCGGCAATATAAGTGTTTGTAAAGATTAAGATGCCCTGATTACCTCCACAAGATCACGTGAGAATGCCCCAACTCAGTATTAGTGTAAGATATGATGTATATGCAGGGTTAAATGAGGAAACCTGTACCATGTTCATGAGGTTATCGAAGGAAACCTGTTCCATGTTCATGAGATTATGGGAGGAAACCTGCCTGTTCCATGCTCATGAGATTACCAGAAAAAAAACCTGCTCCATGTTCATAAGGTTATAGGAGGAAACTTGTTCCATGTTCATGAGGTTACAGGAGGAAACCTGTTCCATGTTCATGAGATTACCGGAAAAAAACCTGCTCCATGCTCAAGGGCATATGTGAGAAAACCTGCTCTATGCTCCTGAGGTTACGGAAGGAAACCTTCTCCAGGCTCTTGAGACAACGGGATGAAACCTGAGCCATGCTCAAGATTTTGAATGAGGAAACTGCTCCATGTTCACGAGGTTATGCATGAGGAAACCTGCTTCATACTTGCAAGGTGAAATGAGGAAACCTGTTCAATGCTCAAGAAATTACAAGAGGAAACATGGTCCATGCTCATGAGATTACCGGAGGAAACCTGCTACATGAGGTTAAATGAGGACACCTGCTCTATACTCACGAGGTTACATGAGGAGACCTGCTTCATACTCACAAGGTTACAAGAGGACACTTTCTCGATTCTCATGAGGTTATGGGAGGAAACCTGCCTCTTGTATCCAGGTTCTTCACCTTGTGTCCTCCTTCACCCAGATCACCAAATTGCTTTCATTCTTCCCCATTCTGATTCTTCCGCCAGGTGCCCCTCTGTTGTGTTCCTCTACCCAGCCGTCAGTGTGTTCCCCCGCTCTCCACCCCAATGTGTTCATTTGGTTATTGTTTGTTCTGTTCTGTATTCTCGTATCATGCACAGCGGGTCAGTAGAGCCATGAGCCTCGACTTTGTATACAAAAAATACAGCAAGTTTTGTTAATGTTTTTGGATTGCACAATTTATTGGCAGGTTACAGTAAAATAAATTAATATGGGTTTTGCCCTTTGGAATTCGTCAGTTTTAACAGTCAAATTGTGTGTGTGTGTGTGTGTGTGTGTGTGTGTGTGTGTGTGTGTTGTTATTTCTGGCTTCCTTCTTGAGACTACGGTGCAGTAATTCGTCTTTATTTTGATTAAAATTACAATAATATATGTTCTCTTGTAATGAAATTAGATGCAGGAGGAGGCCATTGAGCCAATCACAGCCCGCGCTAGTATTGCTAACCTATGGTCCTTTTGAATGCAGACCGTCAAGCAAGGAAGCAGTAAGCCCCATTTTAAAAGTATTTGGTGCGACTCGGCTGGGGTTCGAACTGCTGATCTCCCATACTCAGAGAGGACACTCTAACCATCGGTGAACAGGACGTATGGGTGTGAGTGTGAGCAGTTGACATTAGAAAATGCAAGTGGGCTAGTTGTCAAGTTTAATTTATAAAGACTTGTAAATTGTTTCATATAGTTAAGGTGCCTTTTCTCAAAAGTATTATTCTGCAGTCATTGGCACTCCAGAAACTCCTGTAAATCGAACTGATTAACCGGTAGAATGTCACACAACACTTAGACATGAAGCATTGGAGGTATTTGGGTCAAACGAGCGTGTAATATTTCAACAAAATAAAATAAAAAATAAACACAAACAGAGAGACAAACCCGGAAAAGATCTTTAACTGCCTCATAATCTCGTAGGTCCTCATAGAGCCTGGGTTCCTCCTCTTTCAGGAACATGCGGTAATCACCAAATAGCATCGGATCCCTCATGACAAAGTCCAACAGCTCCGGAAAGCTCTTTTCTACCAAGTGTCGCACCGTGTTCTGAACCTACAGGAAACGGAACGTGGTATACGGACAACTTCCACGGGGGCACACAGGTGCTACCCGTAAGAACCGTCAGGACATCTCAAAATGCAATAGGAATAAGGAGGAGAGATGGTTATGATTAACGATGAAACTAATGACAAAGGCACAAGTTGATGAAAAAAAGAAGAAAAAGAAACGAAACAAATAAAGGGTTTCAAACTTGAGGATATAACAAAGATTAAAGGGTTTCGTTTTTATAGTATTCTAACACATGAATAAACTCACCAGCAGTTTGTCCGTTTCGTTGACAAGTCGGTCGTGGAAGACCCGCAGACATTCATTCCGCCAGACGCGAACCACCTGCTCTCGACTTGAGAACCTTCAAATGCGAAAATTAATGTTCTGTATTAAAAGCACCATGGCTGTGAATACCATTTGAATAATTCAACAAACAAAACATTATAACCCTGTTGGAATGGATAAACAGGCAAAATAATGTACAAAAATTACCCCCGTGTGGGGGTGACGGTCATCTCTATAATGTTTTTTACTTTATCTTAATCGATGAACCGTTGCCAGATATCTCCTAAAATGACAGACTAGATAGGTTTTGAAAATGGCGACTTTCACAACTTTCGTGATCTCGTGACCTTGACCCTGACCTCGAATCCGGGAAAAATATGTCGTTGGGTATCACTCATCGACCTCTACCCACATACCAAATTTCATCAAGATCGGAAGTAAAAAGTTTTCTTTGTACCGGGAGGTGTTTTTGACATCTTCCAGGTTACGTGGCGGCCAAACGGGACGGAAATTCAAAAATCTGTCTGGTTAGATACAAGATAATATTTTTACTCTCATAATCAATAACAGTTGCCGAATATCTTGTAGAATGGCAGACTAGATAGTTTTGAAAATGGCGATTTTTATAACTTACGTGACCTCGTGACCTTGACCCTGAACTTGAACCGGACAAAAGTTATATCGTTGTGCAACACTCATCAACTTCTACCCACATACTAAGTTTCATCAAGATCGGAAAGAAAAATTGTTGACGTACGGACGGACATTTGGTCCGGCTTATTAGTCATCTCGGTAGAGATGACCTAAAAATGCACACTTTTTACAAATGTGCTGATCACTCTCTATGAATCCACTTTGAGTTTTATTAATCCACTGATGACCTTTATCGACCCTGGGATTTTAATAAACAACTGGTATATTTTATGTCCTCTGTAGTTTCACTACTTAACTTCTGATCTACAGTAACCAAGAGTTATTATCTTGGTGAATAAAAAGCACGATATTTAATAGACAGAGATGAATGAGACTGCCCAAAGTGGAAATCCAATCTTTCTCTCCAGTTCTCCCGATGATATCTTCCTAAAGAGTTCTCTGCAGTCCAACAGAGTACCATTCAGGAAGCTCCCCTGATTGACTATTATAACACCACTCACCACTCCTTCTGAATCAGCCAACAGTGTGGGTAAACCACCCACAGCACAATTTCTCGAGAGCTAAATGCATAACCACCTAAATCTGATCAATTGGACTCTTTCATTAGAAAGACAAAGGTTTATGTGACATTACCCCATGCACATGAAAGGAAAAGTGGGGTTAAGCATTTGGTTCACTTTGTCTGTCTGTCCATCTTTCTGTGTATCTGTCTGTCAACAAACGTCAGTTTATGATCAATGAACAACTTAATTTGAATTGAATGTTATATCTTGAACACAAATCGGAACATGAATCGGGAAACAAACCTATAGCTCAGCAGTACTTTAGCTCTGAATCCGTCAGAAATGAGCTAATTGCTTTTTTAAACTCTGTCTGCCTGTCTCGCAATCAAACAAAATTGAAAATCATTCCAAACAGGAAACTTACTGTTTTAAGGATGTCATAAAGGACACAAAGAACAGACATGAAGAACGAACATAAAGTGGTAAATAAGGTGGTTTAAAAGACGCTGCATAAACGGCGGGAAAGTTCCAAATTCTTTTTTTCTACAACCTTTAAAATCTCTTTCATTTCAGATGAATTATATACATGGACAATGGAGAACACAACTCATCTTTTGCCACTTTCACAACCCTTCCGTTTAGCAGTACGTACTTGGACAAAATATTATGGCATTTTACATCATCACTACCAAACAAATTCACCACTCACAGACCCTGCCTATGTCCTTGTTTCTCAAGACTGCCTGGGATGAGCTGTTCTATGAACTCTAGTTACTGCAGTCACAAGGCCCGGGGTCTACATTGAACCACTTATCTCCTTGTCAAACAATAAGAGACGCAAACCAATAAACATCTCAGGACAAGAACTGTCGATGAAAGCACACCTGTCAGAGGTCATGAGACACAATCCAGAATAGACACGTGACAGGTCACGCAAGTTGAAGATATAGTGGAACTTAGATGGTGTTGGAGGGAGCTCGCGAATCAGCGTCCCATAGAGAGCCAACGTACAGGCTGTAATCTCTCCACAAAGACCCTGGACGTCTGAGCAAAATGGCTGTGCGCACAGAGAACATATTCTGAGGTATCTGTATACATTACCTATAGACATAAAGAAGAATGTGTTGAACTTTTTGTTAATATTAAAATGATATGTCATAAAAGAGAAATGCAATGTTTAACTGAGACAAACTGTTGCCAAACCTTCACATGTTCTTGAAGGATGGAGGTATATATGCTCTTTAAAGAATCATCATTAGGTGATGACATGTTGAACACAGCAAAGAGTGACAGGAATCGAGGGTCGACCACATTCCGGCCACTGCCAGCCCGACCCATGGCAGCCAGGAAGCCAAGATCACGAAGGATCTTGTAGTTCATCTCCTTTCCGCGATCATACAGGCCACCCTTCTCCAGTAAGAGTTTGAGCAGGGCAATAGGCTGCTGTGTGCCATAGTCATCAACCTGACAACAAATCATCCATCCAAAAGTGGAGATTATCAAACAGGAATAAACGGATCATGTACACGCAAGGCCCAAAATCCCATTGCGAAAATGCTTATTGAAAAGCCAGAGAGGCAATTATCATCAATAATGGCAAAATTCCAGAAGGGACAGAACTAATAAATCGTTTCATGAGCCCATTTCTCATTGGTATCATTCATATAGAGTACAAATCCTTCATCATGAGATCATTCAGTAATTTTATGACTAACAAAAGAGAATAAAACAAACTAACATAATGTGTAATGCCAACCATTATTGGGCATACAGGATTAGCTTGCAGGTAACAGCCTCACTTTTCAGCTGTCCCGTCTGGATTTGATTCCTGACCTGACTAGAAACCGTCTCGTGTGCAGGACATTTTATCAACGAGTAGCCTGTCCTTTGAGATTCCATTTGTGAAAGAGTGGAGCAATTTGTGCTGGTGTAACGGCCAGATTCTAAACACATGCATTGTCAGAATTATGAAACCGAGAGGTGACTCCCACCAAACACATTCTTGGCTATGGAAAAGGTTATGGCTGTTCGATGCTCCAAGAAGGATAGTGCAACAATAAAAACAACAAAAAAGTCCTATAACACTATCCATGTCACACAAAGTGATTGGACAGCAAACTGATGAAAACCCTTACCCTTGGCATGTTCATGTCATCTATGAAGACAATCAGCCTCTTGCCCATTGGGGGTCCAAATGTATCTTTCGTTCTTTTCTCCACATTCGCTTCCAGGCTTCTTTGAACATCCATGGAGGTCGTTCGTGATGAAAAATTGACACAAAGCAGCATCTGTAAGCGAGGTAATCCATATAAATGTTATTTTACGAGCCACAAATTCCAGAAAACAATTCTATGCAAAACAAATCTACACCTGTGCACCAGATGATCTCACTAAATGTGAGTGAGTTAAATGGTATGCGAGTGAATTTCCTGTGGATTGGCCTGTTCAGCATTCCCATCTGAGCACATAACTCATGATACTGGAATCTGAGGTTCAAATACCAAATACAGTGTTGATTTGCCCATTGTCTAAAAATACAAGGAACTTTTATGGAGGAGAGGGCTACTTGGCCTATCATGACATACATATACATATGAGGCCCGGCGAGGAGTGATGTAAGCGACATTTTTTTTAATGATATTGTTGCGAATTCGCGCCCGTCGGCGTGCGATCGGCCACGCGACTCGAACCGCGACCGCCTCGCCCACCGGACGGACAATTCAGTCGTGACCCTCCCGGCTAACGCCGGGATCCAGTCACGGGTGGGCCTTTCGACCTCACCACAATCGTGCCAATCGGCCACCGCGTAGGATAGGGTTGTTCGCCAAACTCGACCTACCTAAGTACCCACGCGGATGGTAAACCGGGCGATCGTACCTCGCCGCAGGTCGACTCCGGACACGAGCCGCTTGGCGGGCGCTCCGTACTATCGGGATAACCGAGCGGTGTTATCGTCGACCTCGACGGTTCAGATTATTTACCGGGCGTTTTGCACCCACTACGAACCCTTTACGTGAAGCAGGATGGAGGTTCAATTAAAGAAAAGACGAAGCGAAACGGGAAAACGTTCACACAATGCACATTTATTTCGCGGCACACGGAGCACACCTATAGCACGTATTTACAGCCACATTAGCGAATGCACATATATTACATAGAACAAAAGAAATGCACATATAAAGGAGTTAAAACCGACTACACGACACACGGACCACTTATACAGTTTCTACCTTACAAGACACGGCGCCACAACACGCATTCACACCGAAGCAAAGAAAAGACCCCTCACAGGCAAGGGAGTCAGACTGGGCCCGTGGGCCTAATGCGCGTGGAACCTGGATGAGCGGCCAGGTCCACGAGACCGAAGGGTCCTACCGCGCCCTCGTGGCGAGCCGCAGAATGTCGCTGCACGGCGGTGCCCCAGTTCCGTTGGCACCTGCTTGGAGTAAAGTGGGAACGGGGCCCCTTGTCGCACTCTCTCAGCGCGGGGGAAAGGGGAATTGTTGATGCTCTGGGGAGGGAGTATGGCTGGCTTGCTCGTCGTCCCAGACCCGAGCCTCCAGGTCCTCCTCAGCCGATCGCCCTCCGCAGCCGTTCCGCCTCCGCAGCCGTCTGCCCCACCTCTGCTTCGAGCTCCGTCTTCCGACTCCGCCCACCGACACTGCTCACCGATCTCCGTCTCCCGAATCTGCCCACCGATCTGCCCGAGCTCCGTCTCCCGAATCTGCCCCACGATCTGCCTCGATTCGCCTTGCGCTCGTCTCTTTATCGGCTTCAGGGACCCACCATATGCAAATTCTCGGATCCAAACGACCTCAGGGGCGGAGCCACGCTCGCCGATTGGACGGAGAAAAAGGGGCGTGTATCATTCCTGATCCTCAAATTTGCATATGCCGATTTTCGTCAGGCGCGTCTGGAGGCGGGGCCAAGCCGCCCGCGCTTCCTAATTGGGTGGATCAGATGTGGGCGTGTAGCATTCCTGATCCGAATTCTCCTCGGAAAAACCGCCTTCTGCACTCGCGGCTCGCGTGTATCGCCGAAGACAGCCCGACGCTCGGTGCCCACAGGTGGTGCGGGAATGGCCGTAGGAGAAGGTGGTGGAGGGTTTCCGGCGGTGTCCGATGGCCATGGAGCTGCTTGGAATGGCGGTGATGTGAGGTTTGCGGTAGCGAGTGGTGAAGGTAGGTTGTGGCTGTGGCGTTGTTGTTGTTGTTGTATCAAAACAAAGGTAGAACAGAAAAACGCCTAACTCAAAGGATCGCAGCCGAATGAATCACATTAATTCCTCTATACAACGGGTTTGGGCTAACTACACATGTACTTAAGAAATATATCTCACCTACGGGACTTTATGGTGTAATGCGAATTTCCACAGCCGTAACACTACCCTCCCCTTTTTACAGACTCGTCCCGAGTCGTCAAATTATCGTGTGCCATCATGTGTAGTTCTCCCCTAGTACGTTTTCTACGGATCCCTGAGTGCGACATTCATGGTATTCGTGTCCCAAAAAAAATAACCTGAGGCTGAGTAACTAACTAAACAAACTCACTCACACAGACGACTTAAATAAATTGCCGGCGCTAGACAGACATGCCGGGGGCGCACTCATATTTACAATACATCTTAACAACTTAACCTTATAATTTTACACTACTCCATGGCCCAGGATCAATGGACTCTGCAGGAAAAAGGAGAGAGAGTCAAAGAAAACGGTGCACGGGCCGCCACTGCAGGCCCGTGTTGCAGCTGCCAACAGGACAGTTCCTGCAGCTTGCAAACTGTTGCTTGCGGATCCTGGCGCGCGATGGAAAGAACAGGGGGGGCAAAGCAAAATTGAACGGGGCTGGTGAACAGGGGCAGTGGGCATGACATGGCAAGGTAAAGGCAACATAGCCTGCAGAAAAGGCCGTTGCAGGCAAACACAGCCGCAGACGAACTGGCCGGCACAGGCCTTGCAGTAAAAACAGCCGTCGGACGATCCGGCCGGCACAGGCCTTGCAGCAAAACACAGCAGACGATCCGGCCGGCACAGGCCTTGCAGTAAAAACAGCCGTCGGACGATCCGGCCGGCACAGGCCTTGCAGCAAAACACAGCAGACGATCCGGCCGGACCAGGCCTTGCAGAAAACAACCAGCCGATGAAGTTGGCCGGCACAGGCCCCGCAGCACACAGCCGCAGACGATGAAGTTGGCCAGCCTTTGCCTTGCAGTGGAGGTTGGTGGAGGGAGTGCGTGTGGTGTTGGCCACACAGAAGGTGGACTCGGACCTACCCTACCTGTCTCCCTCCACCTATCGCCTTTGCCTGTCACTGTACCTACCCTCCCTTAATTTGTAAAAATCAATTTAGCCCCCAACTTATTATTTTTTTTTTGTTGTTGTTGTTTTTATTTTCACCCTCTTCCCCACTATAAATCGTCCCTAACCCCCTATATCGTCCTTGTTCGGCTAACCTATTCTGTCACCTAGCCTTCTCCCAACCCCTACGTTCCCTTCCCGGAGGGGAATAAGGGAGAGCTAGCGTCCTGTGCCGAGGCCCAACCAAGCCTCAAGATGCCTCCCAGATCTCAGCGATCTAACCCAAAGTGGGTCCAGCGGCCACAACGAGAGCGAAGGGATGGATGGTGCGGAGGGGTACACTTCCTATCTACCCTAACCGTTAACCTTTAAACTACCCGGGGCTTTCAACAAGCGCCTCTCGCTTAATCTATTGGTTCTAAAAACCCAGATTCCGTCGCCTGTGTTGGTGTCCACTCAAATTTCGGGCCTCGCCCTCTAATTTTCCCTCGTGCCCTTGCACGGTTTCGTGGCTGGGACGCGTGGCTCCCTTTGGCAGGCACGACCTCTGCCGAATCTCCAACAATGGCACCCCGGGCACTACACTGCCTCCGAGCCTACCAGCTCCCTAAACACCGGGGAGTGCCCCATGGCAACTCCCTGAAACGCACACGTGGCAGCTGGCGCCCGGGCCCCTTTTCGAGGTCACCGTGCCACGACCACTGCCCACGCGGCCAACGGCGCTCCGGGCCCCGCACCAAGCGGGCGCACCCGTGCCACTACGCTAACCGCCCCCCATGGGCCCTTGGCCTACCACGGCCGACTAGCCCGGTGCCCGGGGTACCCACTCAGCGATACTCACCGTTCGCAGCCACGCTCCCAGCCCGTCAACAGGGCTCCTGCACCCTCCAAATGGGTATCGCAGCCTACTCTCCACCAACAACAAAACGACCTCCATTTTTATCAATTTGACTAACCCAGCTAACTCACTTTATACTGACCCGGGGTCCCTTGGGCGGGAGTCACTCCTCCCCCAATCACTCATCGCACCATGCATTCCACATTCGCTCCAAACACACAGACCCGCTGGCTCACTCACTCACCATGTACTCACCTCACAACTTTCCAACACACACATTGCTGAATCCTGCCATCCTTCTAACTACCTCCCCTAACTAACTCGTGCTCCCACGTCATCCCTTAAACAAGCACGTTCCTTTTAACACTACGTGGTAAGCTACGTCCCCTCTACACATCCAAAGTCTGTCACTGTCTCCAAATCTTTAAAAATCATTTTCCCACCTAAAGCTCACACTACATCCCTCTAACTAATCCATTCACGGGCTCCATGAGGACTTACCCTGCCCCATGAAGCCGGTCTAACTATCACTAACCCTTCCCCTGACTAGTTCCATCCTGTGCCCAGGTAAGGGGATCTTTCACCCTTACCCGGGATCCTGTTCACCCGAAAGCGAGGCTTGCTTTTGTTAATTTTGATTTTCCAATTATGCGCGAGCACCAGCGCGGCAACTCGCAGCTCGCGCACTTTGCACCTTGCCGTGACGTCATGCAGCTGCACGTGTACCTCGTCCCTCTTGGACGGTACCATCCGGCAGGAGTACACCCTCCTGCCGGATTCCAACCTACGTGCAGCCATGACGTCATCCTGCGCACCCCCAAAAACAAACCTCGCACTCCGAGGGTCCCCACGCGAACACATGTGCTCTGCCGTTGGAGCTTAACCAAAGCTCGCGTGGAGACCCGTCCAGTCCAAATCCTTTACCTGCCTAGACTTTGTCCGTCCGCGGGATCGGCAAATCACCGCTGGCGTTTCGGACGGGCTTCACTCCCGACAGCGAGCCGTGGGGGTCTCGTGCGCTGCACGGCACGGACCGCGCGCTCGCTGCTGGGTGACCCGGCACGGTCCCCACAATAGCTACAGCCGCTACCCGGCTTTTGTCCTCTGTCGCCGTCGTCTCCGTTCCACCCACGCACACCTGCGTGTCACGACGCACAGACTCCACTCCATCACACTCACATTCACACCGGGAGACGCGGCTGCATGCTCACGCATGCCCACCGACATCTCCCTCACACACCGCGACCTAACACACACTGTCTCTCTCCTTACACTCGGCCGCTCACTTACTCGTGCCATTTCCCTCACACAAACCATACCACTCACAGACGCGGGGGCACTCGCCCGCGGTGGCTCATCCACACAGGGGGGTTCACACCGCGTGCTGTTTCCCTCGCATGTGGCCTCTTCCACTGCGGTGCCCCTTTCACACACGGCACGCTGGGAAGCACGCACTCCGGCACACATGCCACCACACCATCACACACGGGTCGCACTCAACCTGGGGTCTCATCCACACACGGGAGCGCACTCACACCTTGCACCCCACACACCGGACAACCACACTGGGATTTGTGTCCCCACAAGGGTTCCGGGGCCTTATACCCCCAAGCTGCACGTGCACCCGTCCGCAGCACTCATTCCTCGACCTCGCAAAGCACGACCGAACCCACCTGGTCGTGATCGCCTCAAGGGGCATACTTCCTCCTCGTTCCTGGAGGCGGCCATCCAGCTGCTCACACCGGGTCTCTACCCAGTCCGCGAGCTCACCCCCATTATCCTCACTACTTCTGTGTGTGTGTGTTCTGTTCCTTTAACCCCGTCATTATCATGCAGTCTCTCCTCTATTTTCTCTATCTCCCTGGTCTCTATACATCTATTAGTTTCTGTTTCTTTCTGGAGTTTTTCCATCTCTCTGGACTTCATTTCATTCTCTCCTTCAGTTCATTAATTTCAAACTCGTATAGTTTTTTGTTTTCTCTCCCACTCTTCCTCATGCTCCTTATTTTCCAATCCTATCGTTCTTTCAATTGGCTCATTTCCTTCCTGTGTTTCATTCGCTGTTCTCTCATTACTCTTCCTTGTTTCCTCTCCTGTCTTCCTTCTCCAGTTTCATGGTTTGCTTCATTTGGTTAATCTCCTTCTTGTGTTTCAGTTGCTGCTGTCTCATTACTCTTCCTTGTTTCTTCTCCTGTCTTTCCTTCTGCAGTTTCATGGTTTTCTTCATGTGGTTAATTTCCTTTTTGTGTTTCATTCGCTGTTCTTTGTCTACCTCTTCGCACTCCAGCCTTGCCTTTTCTTTCAATTGGTCAACCTCGGCTTCATGTTCCTTTTGTTTTCTATCCCATTGTTCCTCTCGTTCTTCCCTCTCCAATCTCGTTGTGTCCTTCAATCTCCTGATTTCTCCTTCCTGCTTCATTCCTTGCTCTTCAACTCTCTCGTATTCCAACCTATGTTTTTCGTTTTGTCGTTCATTTCAAATTCATACTCTTTCAGTTTTTTATTCCACTGTCTTTCTTGTTCCTCATTCTGTAATCTCGTTATTTCTTTCAACTGACAGATTTCTTTCTCCTGTCTCATTCCTTGTTCTTCCAGTACTCTTTCTTGTTCCTCATTCTGCAATCTCGTGGTTTCTTCCATTGATCGATTTCCTTCTTCTGTCTCATTCGTTCTTCCATCATTACTCTTTCTTGCATCTCATTCTTTAATCTGGCTTCGCTTCCAGCTGTTCGATCTGTACAGTGTGGTTTTTAACGTTTCATTCTCCGTTCTCGTTCTTTCTCTCTCACCATCCTCAATCGTTTTGTATTCCGTCTCTTCGTTCTGGTGTTTCTGTAACTCAGTTTTCTTCTCCAATTCTTTTCTCATCTCCGCACACTCCGACCTTGCTTTGGCTTCTAACTGTTCTTCCATCTTGCCCTTGTGTTGTCTATCCGTCTTCCCAGTTCCTCTGTCTCCGTTTTTACCTCCATCCAGCTTATCACTCTCTTCGTCATGTCTTGAAGTCTTTTCTCACACTCCACTATTTTTATTTCCTTCGTGCACGTCTCCGTCACCCCAATTAATTTTTCCCTCTGGTTACCGTCACTTTTCCGTCACCTCCACGCTTCTCGCCCAACACGTCTCCCGAATTATTTTTCTCTCACCCGCCTTCACCGCGGGCCTGACAACCGTTGCACCCTCCCGCTCGTTCGCTCCCACACGTGGCGTCGCCATTACGCACTTCGCTGTTGCTTTCATGCCCGCCTGCAGATTGGCCTATTTGCTGCGTTTCACCCGCTGGGTTCGCATATCGCTTACGAATGCCTGTGTGTGCGCATCCATTTTGTCCATCATCCCGTTTGTGTTTGTTTCCATGTTCGTTTTCATTTCATCCATTTTTCCGTTCATTCCATCCATTTTGTTGATCATGCTTTGCACGAGTTCAATAATCTGCCGCATTGTCACCTGCCCTGGCCACTCCCACTGACTACATTTAGTGGTGGAGTTATAATAAAAAACGACCAGATGAACGGCATCGATGCCTTTCCCAACCTTCTGGTACGGGTTTCTCTTGCACGGTGATCTCGTCCTGAGCATGGATCCTACACTTCTACACATATCTATTTCTACCCCGGCACCCGCTCGCCTTGAGACGCCATCTTATTCCACGTAAGGGTTAATTTAATCGCTCGTAATTTAGAGGGAATCGGGGTGCTCCCCTCACCCTGGACCGATTCCCTATAAATTTAGCTGGAGCCAGGAGAGTTCGTTTTCCCGTCTCTGACACCAGTGTTTTGCGAATTCGCGCCCGTCGGCGTGCGATCGGCCACGCGACTCGAACCGCGACCGCCTCGCCACCGGACGGACAATTCAGTCGTGACCCTCCGGCTAACGCCGGGATCCAGTCACGGGTGGGCCTTTCGACCTCACCACAAATCGTGCAATCGGCCACCCGCGTAGGATAGGGTTGTTCGCCAAACTCGACCTACCTAAGTACCCACGCGGATGGTAAACCGGGCGATCGTACCTCGCCGCGGTCGACTCCGGACACGAGCCGCTTGGGCGGCCGTTCCGTACTACGGATAACCGAGCGGTGTTATCGTCGACCTCGACGGTTCAGATTATTTACCGGCGTTTTGCACCCACTACGAACCCTTTACGTGAAGCAGGATGGAGGTTCAATTAAAGAAAAGACGAAGCGAACGGGAACAAGTTCACACAATGCACATTTATTTCGCGGCACACGGAGCACACCTATAGCACGTATTTACAGCCACAATTAGCGAATGCACATATATTACATAGAACAAAAGAAATGCACATATAAAAGGAGTTAAAACCGACTACACGACACACGACCACTTATACAGTTTCTACCTACACAGACACGGCGCCACAACACGCATTCACACCGAAGCAAAGAAAAGACCCCTCACAGGCAAGGGAGTCAGACTGGGCCCGTGGGCCTAATGCGCGTGGAACCTGGATGAGCGGCAGGTCCACGGACCGAAGGGTCCTACCCGCGCCCTCTGTGGCGAGCCGCAGAATGTCGCTGCACGGCGGTGCCCCAGTTCCGTTGGCACCTGCTTGGAGTAAAGTGGGAACGGGGCCCCTTGTCGCACTCTCTCAGCGCGGGGGAAAGGGGAATTGTTGATGCTCTGGGGAGGGAGTATGGTGGCTTGCTCGTCGTCCAGACCCGAGCCTCCAGGTCCTCCTCAGCCGATCGCCCTCCGCAGCCGTTCGCCTCCGCAGCCGTCTGCCCCACCTCTGCTTCGAGCTCCGTCTTCCGACTCCGCCCCACCGACACTGCTCACCGATCTCCGTCTCCCGAATCTGCCCCACCGATCTGCCCGAGCTCCGTCTCCCGAATCTGCCCCACCGATCTGCCTCGATCGCCTTGCGCTCGTCTCTTTATCGGCTTCAGGGACCCACCATATGCAAATTCTCGGATCCAAACGACTCAGGGGCGGAGCCACGCTCGCCGATTGGACGGAGAAAAAGGGCGTGTATCATCCTGATCCTCAAATTTGCATATGCCGATTTTCGTCAGGCGCGTCTGGAGGCGGGGCCAAGCCGCCCCGCGCTTCTAATTGGTGGATCAGATGTGGGCGTGTAGATTCCTGATCCGAATTCTTCGGAAAAACCGCCTTCTGCACTCGCGGCTCGCGTGTATCGCCGAAGACAGCCCGACGCTCGGTGCCCACAGGTGGTGCGGGAATGGCCGTAGGAGAAGGTGGTGGAGGGTTTCCGGCGGTGTCGATGGCCATGGAGCTGCTTGGAATGGGGTGATGTGAGGTTTGCGGTAGCGAGTGGTGAAGGTAGGTTGTGGCTGCTGCGTTGTTGTTGTTTTGTTTTGTTGTATCAAAACAAAGGTAGAACAGAAAAACGCCTAACTCAAAGGATCGCAGCCCGAATGAATCACATTATTCCTCTATCAACGGGTTTGGGCTAACTACACATGTACTTAAGAAATTATATCTCACCTACGGGACCTTATGGTGTAATGCGAATTTCCACAGCCGTAACAATATGATGATGATAGGCTCGGATGATAGGGGAAGGTTAAAATAGTGCTATATGGCATTAACTCCAAAATGGCCGATGTGGCCCTTACATCACTCCTCCTCGCGGAACCTCAGATATATAAGTATATATGTGGAGAGACTGTACATCTCCCAAGCTGAGAACAGCCATTTTCTAACAGGATTACCTTTTCTAAATTGAATGTAGCATTTAAAATGCTCTCAGCAAGCTACAATTCTTGACTGTGTTAGTAATCAAAAGCACGTAGCCTATGTTTCTCTTTGTCACGCAGCTGAACATCTGGCTTTCTCATTTGCCCTTGTAACAACATTCTTTCGGAGAATGCCCGCGATCAGTACAATCAGCAGCTGTTTGGTATAGTTTAACAGCTGTTTTTACTTCCCAGGAGAACGAAGGTGAAATGCATTAGAAAATAACCTTCCTGTCACCCAAGATTTTCAAAGCTACAATAACCAGAAACAGATCTTCTTGCTAATGAAAGATCAATGCTTTGCCAGTCCAAGGAGAGAAAACAATACTGGGGGGTTTTTTTCTTCTGTAGCTCAAAGGAATGATCTCTGAGGATGACATTTCAATAGAAACCTGATGTAAGTTTGGGTAAATCATGAAACAGATGGGCCCACAAGAGGGGGCGAAACAACTTGTATAGTAGCTATAGCGCAAGCCAAACTGCTAAGAGAGGCGGAGTTAGATTGAACTGACCTACTGCATGTATGCTGTCTTTTTCTCCATGGCCGTGTTTGATGTGAATTAAAAGCTCTTCTCTACCATGATCAGTGT
>CM068953.1:164588689-164592094 GCA_035128595.1 Eptatretus atami | reverse complement strand
TGCGTAACGTTAATTTTTCAAGTTCAGCCGATTGACATGGGACCAACGGAATTTGCTAGAGAATGAGAATTAATTAAGTCGCAAATGATGACATGAAACCAGCCTCACATTGTTGAGGCATTATGGTTTTTTATCTGATGCGGCAATAAATCTTAACATTTTTGAACTCGAGTCTTCTGCATATAAAACATGGCGGGAAAATATAATATTATAGTGGATGAAAAAAAATAATAATGGTGGCAGCCTCTACAATTTTACAATAACTGTGACATATACTCCTTCAGACCCGCCGTCATCCACGATTCCTGTGTCGGAGCACGGTATCCCTGCTAGTATATAATTATATATATAATTAATATAAATATAATATATATTATATTATATATATATATTTATTATTAAATAATATATAATTATTTATATATATATATATATGGTATTGCATAATATTACAATTGTATAATAGTATATGGTATGTATATATTAAAAGTTCACCCGCTTTCATCCGGTTCACCTATCGCGCCCCCGTTCATCGCGTGTTTTCCCTTGGAACTAACTAATTTTTCTGCGGATCCTCCCGGTACATCGCGGTAATAATTATAAAATATAATTATTTAAGCAATAAATTATAACGCGTGGTGCTCGACCAGTCACACAACTGCACGAGACAAAGTTTCGCTTTGAACTTGAATATTTTCTACGTTTTTTTTTCAAGCCCCACGATGGCGCCCAACGCCCTGCACCTTCAAGGCTTCTGGCAAGGAACCGAAGCGCCAGAGAAGTCCTGGACGTCCAGGAGAAGGTTAAGTAACAGGTGCTCGATATATGCTTCGGGAAGGAAAAAGTTGCGCCGTGGGACGAGCACTGCTCATACCCAGCACCTCAAAACGACCAGACCGAACTAGTCGATCTTCCGGCACTCAAACCCAATCACTGCCAAACCGACCAGACCAGACAGTCGATCTCCTCACCTCAAACCCAATCACTGCCAAACCGACCAGACCAGACCAGTTCGATCTCCGGCACACCTCAAACCCAATCACTTTGCCCAAACCCGATTTCAGACCAAGTCGGAATCGATTTTTTGGGGAGGGCGTCCATTTCCTCGCGGATTTTCATTGCCGCGGGAGGTTTGGAACGTAACCCCGCGGAAGAACGGATTACGGGTATAATATAAATATGTATATATGTTATGTAGTATATATGTGTGTATGTATGTTAAATAAAAATGTTATATCTGTGTATGTATGTAAATATATATATATATATGTATAATATATTATAAATATAGATTATTACAGTGATAGTGCGTTTCTAACGTCGGCACTGTTAACCTCGTCACTTCGCTAAGTCGGCAGCTTCAAAAAGTCCCGAATTTATCGAATGTTAAATTCGACTTACAGATATTGATAAAGTCGTAAGTCGTTCTCATCTCTCTAGTCGTCACTTCGTTAAGTCGTCAGAAATGTTGTCCGTTCCCGCGTTTTAATGCAAACTCAAGTAAATTACACTCCTGCCTAACTCGTCACACGGAGCGCGCCGTGAGAGCATCCCGATTCATGGAATCTATGCGCGGCTATTTATAACTGCTGCTCGTTCAGCTCAGTCAGTGCGCTGCCCACATGCTTGAGGAGTACAGCTGCCAATGCGTCTCTGCAAGGGTAATCGACGAGCTTTAGTTTGAAGTCCGATCATGTGTTATATGCTTTCTACACACACACTCGTTTCACAATTATGAGTGTAGTATCACTATGTGTGTTCATTACTTTCAATGGTAATGAGTGTTCATCCATATGAACACTCTTCTACATTCATTCCAATGAATGAATTCTCAGCATTCATCAGATTTTCGTGGGCATTATACCTCACCGGGATTATGATGTCTTACATTTGTTCATTATCTTTACTTTTACTAAGATTCATGAATCCATCTTCTGCTGATCACTTTCCAACTCACCAAGACCCCCACCTTGCCCGGGATTGTGTTTCCCCTGGACAATAAGCCGCTAACTTGTCGCGCCCTCTCACACGTACGTTCCAGGCCACCGTAACTTCATCCTCACCCCCAGTTCATGAATGTCGCATACGCGTAAGTCGTCACATGCATCGTCACTTTTCTCGTCCGATGGTGACACTTACGCCTAGTCACTTTATGAATATTATTAATATATAATATTAATATATATAATATATATTAATATATATAATGTATGTTATATGAAATTATATTATATATATTATACAGTGGGGAGAACAACAGTATTTGATACACTGCCGATTTTGCAGGTTTTCCCACTTACAAAGCACGTAGAGGTCGAATTTTTATCATAGCGTACACTTCAACTGTGAAAGACGAATCTAAAACAAAAATCTCTGAAATCACATATATTTTAAATAATTACTTGCATTTATTGCATGCAATAAGTTTGATTACATCAGAAAAACAGAATCTTAATTTGTACAGAAACCTTTGTTTGCAATTACAGAGATCAGACTTTCCTTAGTTCTTAACCAGGTGCCAAGACTGCAGCAGGGATTTTGGCCACTCCTCCATACAATCTTTCCAGATCCTTCAGGTTTCGGGTGCTCGCTGGCAACACAGACTTCAGCTCCTCCAAAATTTCCTATTGGTGTCAGTCTGGAGACTGGCGAGCCACCCGGAACCTTGAATGCTTCTTCGAGCCACTCTAGTTGCCCTGGCGTGTGTTTCCGTCTGTCACTGCTGAAGCCCAGCCACGCCCCATCTTCATAGCTTTTGAGGCGAAGAGGTTGGCCAAAATCTCGCGATACATGCCCACCATCCTCTCCCTCAATACGGTTGCAGTCGTCCTGTCCCTTTGCAGAAAAGCTATCCCAAAAGAATGATGTTTCCACCTCCATGCTTCTCGGCTGGATGGTGTATCTTGGGGTTGTACTCATCCTTCTTCTTCCTCCAAACACGGCGAGTGAGTTAAACCAAAAAGCTCTATGTTTGTCTATCAGACCACATGACCTCTCCATTCCTCCTCGTGATATCCAGTGTCAGGCAAACTCAGCGGGCCTGGACATCGCTGCCTTGACAACAGGACGCTTGTGCGCTGCAGATTTTATCCATTTCGGCGTATGTGTGTACTTATGTTTTCTTTGATACTGTTCCAGCTCTCTTCAGGTCATGACCAGGTCCGCCGTGTTTCTGGCTGATCCCTCACCTTTCTCATGATCTATGAGGCTCCACGAGTGGGATCTTGCATGGAGCCCAGACCAAGGAGTTGACTGATCTGAACTTCTTTCCATTTTTAATAATGCCCAACAGTTGTTGCCTTCTCACCAGCTGCTTGCTATTGTCCTGAGCCCATCCCAGCCTTGTGCGAGTCTACAATTTTGTCCCTAATGTCCTTAGACAGCTCTCTGTCTTGCCCATTTGGA
>CM068953.1:164581189-164583689 GCA_035128595.1 Eptatretus atami | reverse complement strand
TATATATATAGATATATATATATATACAGTATATATGTATATGTATGTATATATATATGTATATATGTATGTATATATGTATATATGTATATATGTATATATGTCCTGTACATATACATATACGTATACATATATATATATACACATATATTGTTATATATGTATATATGTCCTGTACATATACATATACATATATATAATAAATATATAATATATATATATTGTTGCGGATCCGGGGTGGCAGGATTCTCACCCGACTCTTGGCCCACCCTCACCACCGCCGTCTCCGGGTTTATAACGCCGGCTGGCTCAGCACAGGCCTCGGTCACGCGTCTTCAATCGCGATACCAACGTAATCCTGAACCTTACCAGTTGGGAAATAGAACCCGGTTACAGACTGTTTTGTCAGATGCCAAGCGTTTTCTGCCAGTCTGTAACCATTTTGGTTTTATATGCCAATCGAACGGATCGTTCCTCGACGCGACACAAATTAATCCATAGCGGCAACTTCATACGTACCAACCAGATTTATTGGGAACTTCGGGACACAACACAAGCAAAACATTCACGACAATGTTTTATTAAACATCTTTAACCCGTTCTTAACTAGGAACTCTGGATACAGGTTTTGAGGGGTCCCTACTGAATATGCCTTAAAAACGTGCAGACAAGACAGACAGACAGACAGCATGCATGCAAGACAGAGTACTTGGTGATGTTTCATGGACGAGAGGAAAGTGTCAAAAGCACGAATGTCGCTCGTAACAAGCGGATGTCCACGGATTCGAGCCCCCAGCTCGAACACGCCGCGTGGCAAGATGGAGGCGCCATACTCTTTCTTCTCAAGGCACCGCGTGCGCACGCCCTCCTCAGCGCGTTCTGGCCCCGCGCATGTCGACGGCACAAGACCGTTAGATCGACGGTGGTATGCTCCAGCTGGCTTTTCACAAGGCCAGCATACAAATCCAGGCCTGGCCTGTTCACCAGACAAGGCCAAACCGAGGTGTTTGGCTCCGGCAGGCGATCAGCAGGCGGATCGACAAACGTGTCGAGGACCTTCTCATGAAAGTCGATCGCCCACTCGACGTGCAGACAGCCTCCAGTCATTTCTCCTGCCTCCTTCACGAAGCAGATCGCAGACAGACACTCGTCGTTTCTCTGTTGCTTCCCTGCCTTTGTTTCGGCTCGTTCCTCACGAAAAAACAGACACAGCTGTCCCGTGTACAGCCGATCGGCGCCACTCGGCGCTCACCCTTTCACCACAGTTTCTTTTTCGTTAGCTCGCTTCGACCCGAGCACGCCTCGAAACCGACTGTTTCCCCAAACTGAACCACTCCACGAGGTCTTCGTTCGCTTGCTTCAACCCGAGCACGCCTCAAAACGACTGTTTCCCCAAACTGAACCACTCCACGAGGTCTTCGTTCACTCGCTTCGACCCGAGAACGCCTCGAAACGACTATTTCCCCAAACTGACCCACTCCACGAGGTCTTCGTTCGCTCGCTTCGACCCCAAGCACGCCTCGAAACCGACTGCAGTTTTGTACTTCTCCCAAACTGAACCACTTCACGAGGTCTTCGTTCGCTCGCTCCCCAAGCCACTGGCTCTTCCCCTTTTTACGAAGCCGAACAAACTCCTCCCCTTCGCTCCACCTCCCTCTCTAGCCACTCCCCCTCAGCCGACTGGGTGGGGCATATCGTCCGGAGAGGGGAAGAAGAAGCCCTCGGCACTCCACCACTGTACGAACAATAAAACATGCATCCTACACCTCCCGACACACATGAACGTCCATTTTACCGAACAACCTAGCTAAACATGCATTTAATAGGGATCTGAGCTAACCTTTATTTAGTAGCTGCTAAGGGCCATTTCCATAACTATATATATATATATATATATATATATATATATATGTATGTATTATAAGTTATATTATATATTATAATATATATATTATATATATATATATAATATATATATATATATTCCTGGTGTTGGCTTCGTGGTTAGGTCGGCGGCTTGGATCCTAGGGTCCTGAGTTCACCCCCGTTGGCCGCTGAATTAAAATACACCAGGAGGTT
The DNA here is from genome assembly GCA_035128595.1 of Eptatretus atami. Lineage (NCBI taxonomy): Eukaryota > Metazoa > Chordata > Myxini > Myxiniformes > Myxinidae > Eptatretus > Eptatretus atami. The sequence goes on along the minus strand of CM068953.1, from coordinate 164,581,610 downwards.
GACTCAGCCTGTCATCCTTCGAGTCGGCAAAATGAGCACCAGTGAACTGGTAAGGGGGACACTGCATCAGCGCATCGCCGCGTCCCAACCAATGATACAACCAGCAGCCATAGGCTCCACTCGATAGAGGGAGATATATATATATATATATATATATATATATATATATATATAATATACAGTACATACATATGTATATATATACATATACATATATATATATATATATATTATATATATATTATATATATATATATATATATATAACACGAGGTCCGTCTGAAAAGTAACGGGACTGACCACAGAAATTATATTCTAAAATTCCATTTGAAATCACAGCTTGTCCCCTTCAAAACAGTTTCCCTCCAGTCTCAACACACGTGTACATCCTCTTCTTCCACGCTCGATCACCGTTTCGGAA
>CM068953.1:164526545-164543423 GCA_035128595.1 Eptatretus atami | reverse complement strand
TAGAGGAGATGGTAGAAGACAGAAAGATCACCGACCTGCCTCTGGTGAGAGGGTGAGAGACCCAGAGACTCAGTTTCATTGTGGGAGATACCAATGATCGTAAAAGCCTTGGTTTCCACAGCGTGAAGTTGAGCGAGGTGTAAGGCAAGAGCACCACCCCAGAAGGGGGAGCAGTACTCCATCAGATGACAGATGAAACCTTTGTAAGCGGTTAGAAGCTCAGGTGTGCCAAGGAAGGACTTTGCACGATGTAGGATACCCACTCGGCAACTGGCTATGGAGGCCAGTTTGGAGATGTGGCTTTCCCAGGAAAGATTGTGGCAGATAGTGAAACCCAAAAGCTTGAATGAAAGGATTTCTTCAAGGGCATTGTTGAGAAAGTAGATGGGGGGGGGCTTGTTCCAGACAGTCCTTTCGGAGAGAGATGGTGAGGGTGTGAGATTCGTCAATGTTGAAAGACATATTCCAAGTGTTTGACCAGCTTGTGATTTTATCCATGTCTGCAGAGAGTGAAGAGGCTGCTGCCTGCCGATTAGAGGGATGAGAGATGGTACGGCAGAGGGTGAAGTCATCAGCAAAGAGATAAAGAGGATTTTCTAGAGAATATGATAGATCATTGATGAAAACCAGAAAAAGCACAGGGCCAAGAGCACTGCCTTGAAGAACTCCAGCTTGGGTGGGAAGAGGGGCTGAGAGGATTCCATTAGGAGACAGGAGAGGAAGTCCGCGAGCCATGAGTGGAAATTACATTGGATACCATAACAAGAGAGTTTGGTTAGCAGTGGGATGCCAAACCATATTGAAAGCTCGCGATATGTCGAGGTAGATGGCTCTGATCTCATGTTTGGCATTTCGGACCTCCATCCATTGTTGGGAGGGCAGAATCATCATGTCCACGGTTGAGTGACCTGGTCTAAATCCAAATTGATGGTTGGAAATCAAGTCACTGAAGAAGAAGAAGGATTTGATGTCGGAAGCGAAGATGGATTCCATGACCTTGCTGATGATTGGGAGCTGGCTGATTGGTCTGTAGTTGCAGGGATCTGTTTTTGCACTTTCTTATGCAGAGCGGTAATGTTTGCTGATTTCCAAGCAGATGGCAGATGACCTTGAGTAAATGAGTGGGTGAATAGAACAAAGAGAGGGTGAGCAAGAGCAGCAGAGCAGGTTTTTAAGACACATGGGCTGATGCCATCTGGACCGGTTGCAGAATCAGAGTGGAGCATTGATGGGAAGCTCTCCAACTTGTCAGGAGAAAAGGACACAGAGTCCAGCTGGGTGTGACTGGGTAAGGTGGGTATAGAGAGTGATGGGTTTGGGACACAACATTTAGATGCAAACACAGAATTTAGGCATTCAGCCTTTTCACGTGCAGTGTCAGCTGTGCAGCCATTTGAGGTAAGGGAGGGAATGGAGGGGGAACATACACCAGAAACAGACTTAACGAGATGTCACCAGGATTTGGAGGAGGATTGCAGGTTTGAGAGTTCAGACTTGAGATGAGAGAGATGTTGTTTGCTGTCACTCCTCAGGGTAGACACACACTTTTCTCGAGCTTTCTGGAAGGAACTGAGATTGCCTTCAGTAAGATTTGCTGTCCATGAGGCAAAGGCAAGTTGTTTCAGGAGAACAGCCTCGCCATAAGCTTCAGTGTACCATGGGCAGGAGGAAGGGAAGGACAACTGAAGATGAGATGGGATAAATCTGCGCATGAGAGAGAGCAAATTTATTTGAAATAATTCTCAGGATGAATTGTTGTTGGTGAGAGTAGAAATGGTAGACTCGTCGGCGCTGAGGTGGTTCTCTAATAACAGCGAGAGAGATATGACCGCTTTAACAAGCATATGGTCAGATGAACCGATTGGAGCAGAAGAAGAACAGCAGGCATTTTCTGGGAAATTGGTCAAAATCAAATCCAGAAGAGATGGAGCAGCGTTTGTCTTTAAATATCAGTTTGGATTTCACACTAATTATTCCACAGCTGTGGCTTTAATTTGTCTTGCAAATAAAGTTGGAGATGCATTTGAAAATATATTTTTTTTCATTGGTATTTTTGTTGATCTGTCAAAGGCATATGACAGTATTAACCATACTAATGTCAAAGACCTGTCAAAGGCATGTGATCTAAATTGCAGAATTACAGCATTCGTAGGATTACCCATGACTAGTTGGTTAGTTATTTGAACGACGGCTCATAGTGTACTAAATACAAATCATGCACATCTCAATATAGGAGAATAGAATGTGGAGCCAATTCAAAGGTCTCTTTTGGGCCACCTGCTTTTCATTCTATACATAAATGATATTGTTGCGAATTCGCGCCCGTCGGCGTGCGATCGGCCACGCGACTCGAACCGCGACCGCCTCGCCCACCGGACGGACAATTCAGTCGTGACCCTCCCGGCCAACGCCGGGATCCAGTCACGGGTGGCCTTTCGACCTCACCACAATCGTGCCAATCGGCCACCCGCGTAGGATAGGGTTGTTCGCCAAACTCGACCTACCTAAGTACCCACGCGGATTGAAACCGGCGATCGTACCTCGCCGCAGGTCGACTCCGGACACGAGCCGCTTGGGCGGGCCGTTCCGTACTATCGGGATAACCGAGGTGTATCGTCGACCTCGACGGTCAGATTATTTACCGGGTGTTTTGCACCCACTACGAACCCTTTACGTGAAGCAGGATGGAGGTCAATTAAAGAAAAGACGAAGCGAAACGGAAAACAGTTCACACAATGCACATTTATTCCGCGCACGCGGAGGACACATATAGCACACGTATTTACAGTCACAATTAACGATTGCACATATATCACATTGAACAAAAGAAATGCACATATAAAAGGAGTTAAAACCGACTACACGACACACGGACCACTTATACAGTTACTACCTTACAAGACACGGCGCCACAACACGCATTCACACCGAAGCAAAGAAAAGACCCCTCACAGGCAAGGGAGTCAGACTGGCCCGTGGGCCTAATGCGCGTGGAACCTGGATGAGCGGCCAGGCCCACGAGACCGAAGGGTCCTACCCGCGCCCTCGTGGCGAGCCGCAGAATGTCGCTGCACGGCGTTCCGCGGGCACCTGCTGGTGTAAGTGGGAACGGGGCCCCTTGTCGCACTCTCTCAGCGCGGGGAAAAGGGGAATTGTTGATGCTCTGGGGAGGGAGTATGGCTGGCTTGCTCGAATCCCGCGACGCGAGCCTCCAGTCCACCTCAGCCGTTCGCCTCCGCAGCCGTCTGCCCCACCGATCTCGCCTCACCGATCTCCTCGAGCTCCGTCTCCAACGACCCAGCCCAACTGACTTCCTCACCGATCTGCTGCTCCACCGACACTGCTCGAGCTCCGTCTCCAACGACCTGCAGTGCGTCCATTCTGACTTCCTCACCGATCTCTCCAACTCGACTCACTCCACGATACTGCTCAACTCCACCGACCCTGCTGCTCCACCTACACTCCTCAACTGACCTCTCACCGATCTGCTGCTCCACCTACACTCCTCAACTCTTTTCTGCGCTCGCCTTTTTATCGGCTTCGGGAACCCACCATATGCAAATTATCGGATCCAAACGACCTCAGGCGCGCGGACACACCTCGACCGCCGATTGGAACGGAAGAAAAAGGCGGGCGTGACATTATCCTGATCCTGTCTCAAATTGCATATGCCGATTTTCGTCGAGCGTCTGTGAAGGGGGGGCCAAAAGCCGGCCCGCGTTCCTGATTGGGTGGATCAGATGTGGGCGTTGCATCATTCCTGATCGAATTCTCCTTCCGCGCAAAAACCCGCCTCGGTGGCATCTACTGCGTGGTGCATCGTCTACGCACGAGGCGTAGTATCGCTTGACGGCATAGCCGACCGTCGGTCCAGGACAGGTGGTGATCAGCGTCGGGTGATAAAGTGGGACTCATGTGTGAAGGTACGAATAGAGGAGCCGTAGGAGAAGCTGCGAGGGTTTTCGGCGTGTCCGATGGCCACTCGGCGCTGTTTGGACATGGCGGCTGATGTGAGGTTTGCGGTACGCGATGGTGAAGGTAGGTTTTGTGCTGCTGGCCAGTTGTCTCGCCGTTGTTTGTTGCTGCTATGGTGTGGATATGGTGTTGAGTTCAAAGCACAACGGGTAAGACACAGCAAAGAGACTCACTGTGGTCTCGTGAATCCATTTATCATCAAAGGCGGAAGGTCATTCTCGCTGGGAATGGCGACATGTCCCAGATGATAATCACAATTTAAATATCCCTCTATAAACCACACCGGGTTTCCTTGGAGCCTAACAAAATTATATCCGAAATACCCTCACCTATGGGACCTGGCATGGTGGTTCGCCCCGAATTTCCACAGCCGTAAAATATATATACTATAATATTATCAATATATATATAATCACACTATATACTATATATAATAATCCTGGTCCCCGTTTGCGGATGTTCTGCGATGTTATTATTACCCTATGTGTGCAGAAATATACGGCTCACAGGGGAGCTAAAGTACAAGGGAAGCCCAAGGGTTCACTCTTTTTCTTCAAGGAGATTAAACCGGGGAACGACGGCAGGACAACCCGACATCACACTAAGAAGTCGGCAATCAGTGGTGAAATTAAATGGGGAGAAAGGCGGGGGTAAGTCGCGTGGGATACAGTTAGAGATAGGCACAAGAGGAGCAAGAGTAATTATGTGCGAAAAGCACAAGGTGAACTATAAACAGCACTACTGAAGGACTGATGAGGTAATGGTTGTCCAGGAAGAATATGATCAGACACACTAACAGGGGATTAGGTTCCAGGATCGCAGAGAGAAGAGAGTGATGCAAGTGGAATGGTAGGTGATACATCCATCTTGAGATGTCGTGATGAGCGCTTACGCTGGTGTGTTCAGGGAAGAATAGCCGTCTGTGTCAACTTTGGGTATTCGCTGAGGGACGAGTAAATAAGGGACTAGTGGATAGGGGGAGCAGGAGTAGTTTTTGGGGCCTGGGATCCGCTGTGGTCATGCGTTATGCGGTATACAACTTGTTTGCTGATAACCATGATTTGCCCAGGTCGAGGAGACAAATCCATCCAGCTAATAGCAACACTAGGTATGGTCTAAAGTCTCTAAGGGTAAGTGACCATCTATAGGCGCCAGCACTCTGTCTGTCTAGTACAAAGTTTATCCTTACCAGTTTCCATATCTCTGGCTGACTGGGCACAATGCTACCGCTAACTGCTCCGATGCCTCTAGCCATCTTAACTGCACAGATATCTAATTTGCGGGTACATCTCACACAGGTGGATGGGTATTCTTTAAGACTGGCGTAAGCAAAAGGAAATCATTACTATTTTCATAACAAACTATCTCTCCACTTCCGAAAACAAACAAATATCAGTCCATAGGATAAAATAAATTAATTCCACATTTTCTAGAACAGTTTTATGAAGATCAGCCTCCAACAGCTGTTTTACAATAAACTGAATTCAATCCTTTCTACTCCCAAAATGCAAAGAAGAAAGAAGTCGAAGAAGAAGACAGAACAAAAAAGAAAGAAGAACCAATAAAAAGACCCAGCAAGAGAAATTATGCAATCCCTTTTAGCCATTCCAAAATACAGCGCCACCAACAAATGAAACTTTATCATAAACAACCAGTCATATAATTGGGACCATGTAAAAAAGTAACAAAGTCCATAGCCCGTCTCCGTCTTTCCGTCCATTTTGCTGTACCTGGAGTCTAAAGGGGTCGAGTCGCCGTAGATGATACATATTACAGTTAATACAACTAACGATGTCGCTCTCGTCTATGCCAGTGAGAGGGATCACCGTATACTTATGATCAGATCGTGGGTATAGATTGAATAGGTGAGGAGGTAACGATGTCATGCAATCTATGTATTGTTCAACTGTGCCTTTGTCGCAAGTTTGAAACAAAATCGGACCGTGGTCACTATGTTCTGTGGAAATAATATTGGGTTGGACTATAAAACATTTAAGTAACAAAATGCATGCCAGTAGCCAATCTTAGGATATAATCGGAAAAAAAAATGACATGCTTAGTACAGCTCTCTCAATCTATGTAGTGCCAACGTTATGAACAAGCATCGGCGAAATGCCATCTCTGAGAATGGGTCGAACGGACGGTGTTCAAACATTGGGGTTTTATTTTAGCTCATATAGCTTAGGAATCATTATATGCACACAGTCGGGGCATCCATATGGCTCGTTGGATATGCTCGAGAGTGAAAACCGAATAATAACGTGCATACCATGTATACGCCGCAATATCATACTCATACTGTGTCGCCAAGTTGGAACATACATCAGGAATGCATGCTCTGAGAAACTGGGCTCGAGACGTGTTCAAACATTGTGGTTTTTTAACCAACTCTAACAAGACACCAGTCGGTCATTCTTGGTTATCTGCTCTCGCGGTGATAAGATAGATTGAGCGGCATATGTAAGCTATACCGCAATATCATTATCTGTGGTAGCGCATAGAATTGGGATGACTACGCACATCAGGGCGAAAATGCCATTGTTCTGAGAAATATGGTCAGGCACGATGTCTCAACATTGGGTTTTTTTTACACTAACATGACTAACGTCAGAGTTCGGCCCATCTTGCTCTAGATCTCGAAAACAATGATTGAGTGGCATATGTAAGGCGGGCAAGTTGCATATCTGTGTGCCCAAGTTTGTGGAATAGACAGATAATCGTAGAAATGTCAATAGCCCGCGAGAAAAATGGTTGAGTGACGTGTTTGACCAGCCATTTTTTTTTTACAACTAATGCCCTGCGGCAGTCGGGCCATCTTGGATCTGATAAGATCCGAAAAAATATGACATGCACATGTACAACAGCATCAACGTGTTTTTTGTGGCAAAGTAATGCAATACCAAATCAGTTCCATAGATAGTCCAGGATATGGTTGCGGGGTGTATACACAGCTAGCCTAGACGCACGACCGCGCACACAACGAAAATAGAGACAAATTCCATCAAGCCGGGGACTAATAATTTCTGTTCGTGCTATCGTTTTATCGGGCCTAGAACCAATGGGGGGCTAATAATCGACACAAACCAGGGGAGCTCAACCTGAGAACAACATTACCGACACATTCACCACCACCCTTTATGAAAGAAGGAACTGCACTGATTGGTTTAGATTCAAAGTTGATAAGACAGTTATACAGGGTGTTTTTAAAAGAAACAACACATGCATAAACGGCATTTTGCAAACATGCTGCACTTTCTTTCAAACACCCTGTAACATACTGCCTTGAGACAGTGGATAGAAGCTGCATAAGAGAAAATTAATTGCGAGGGAACTGTCAAGTGTGTGCTGGTTGTAACAATAACATCTGGGATGATATAGCAATGAAACAATAATAAAAAGGCAAGGTATATTTAATTTTATTAGTGATTACCAACAATAGCACTAAATGTACAAAATGACAGAAAGTGGGTGGATGCTCACTGTTTGCACCAGCCTGACCGTTGGGATGCACTACCAAGTGGTCAATAAAAAGTTGGACTGGGGCAAGATCCAAGCACAGAATAGGGCAGACTGCAGAGCAGATTGAGCCGATTGGCTGAAGCTGAGCCGCTTGTTTGAAATGACAACAGAGCAAGGTGGACATGGTATAACCATGTCCATCAAGCATTTTCAGAGTTATCTGCATATAATACCAATGTGGTCCATCATGTTCAGCTTGCCATCCCTGCCAGCAATATCATTTTTCGGTTGTTATGTTATTATCTGTTTATGTTCATGTGATTGAGCGCTTGGTGTTGTGAATAAAAACTACCTGCACATCATTACAATATATTAAATGAATGGGAAAAAATCTCATCTTGGAGAAAATAAATATGCACGACACTCTCATATAATATGGAGCTCTCAAGTAACCGCAAGCTTAAACCTTGTAAAATAAAATGAGCAATTACAAAGGCCCAAGGTCTAGCATCATTTTAAATTTTTTGTGGGGGAGAAGGGGCGGCCGGGGGATGCAAGGAACGGAAAGCCACTGGCTGAGGCCTGCCAGTGATACTGCATGGCAACATGTTTCATTCTCTGTCCATCTCATCGGGTTTCTCCTTTCCCACACCTCACACACACACTGTACCCATCAACAAGCCCCATGAATCCGTCTCCATTGATTGCCCGAACCTCCGCTACCGGACGGCAGGACTCACAACCAATTTTTTGCTTGGTTCTGTTTGTTTAAAAAAAATAAGAAACGCACCAACCGCACACAACAAACACAACCCAGCAAATCACCACAAAAAAAGAAAACACAATCAGATAAATAAAAAATAAAAACGAAGTTTAAAAAAACCCGACAACACAACATAAAACAAGACAATTACAGCTAAGCTGCTGCTGAAGTACATAAGTACAATTGCAGATGAACTATGTAAGCACATCTCTTGTCTTTTATGAACACAAGTGTAAACCTGGCACAGTACCATCGTTTCTTATTCTACATCGTGTGCAGTGACTGCCCATTTATCGTTATCACCTTCTGGCTCATATGGTCACTGCAGTCATCTTCCGTAGTGTGCGATGTGTGTGTTTTTTGAAATGTTGGAAAACTGCTCTCCTTAGGGGCTTATCAAATCTTAGTTCGTGTGCATTTTTCCCAATTGAACATTTAGAAGATATATGTGTCATTCTCAAGTGTGGCTACCCTTTGCACACCTATGCAACATTGTCCTACAAAAAAAAAAATCACGGGGAAGATGAACACTGGGAACTCATGTATTAGCATCAATGCTGCAAATCTTGTGTCCATCTTTGCCCCCCCGCATACAAGGGTCTTGCCACGTATCAAAAGAATATATCAAAGACGATGCCATGTTCGCATGCCAATATTTGGAAAAACTTTATGAACTGTCCATTATCTTACACGACAATCTATATGAATATAAATCAAAGTTTACAACACCACCCAAATACGCAACGTGGCCTTCACGCCACTGCAAACTACTGGAGATCCCCACTGCTCTCTCCATACATTGTAATCTAAACCTCAATTGGACACAATCAATGCACTGAACTATGACGACATGATTACCTTGCTGACAAGAACTATTGTTGAATGGTTGTCACTGCAGTCCGTGGATGTATAACAGGTACTTTCCCATTCTGCCTGGTGAAATAGAAGATTATAATCCAGATCAGTATATCTTACTAAAGACACACGTGGAGATCGCCCCTCAATGCCTTTCGAACTGTCCTTGGAAAGCTTTGCATAATCCAGTCTGCCCACAAGTCACAAGCATGTCAGGATCAAACCTATTGATGAGGTCATCTCTTGTATCCTTTAGCTGGAATTTCCATAAATTAAGTTTTTGGTGGGCTTCAATTATGTCCGATTGAGGCCATGCATCCACAGAAGTACTTTTTGGTTCATCACCAATAATTTGCATGTTCATCTGAATAAGTTCCAGTAGAACCAAAGGAAGAACACTCTCCCAACAACTATATGAAAAAGAACTAACACCCATGCTGGGTCCAAAAAGAAAATCTTGAGGCAGTAATAAAACTAAACTGACAACCAGCAGCATCACCTTTTAATGGAGATCACTGAGCTCAGCCAGACACAAAAAGCTAGAATGAGCATGAGGAGTTTTCCGGGACTTTTATTCCTTCCAGATAGCGGAGATAGCATGGGGATTTATTACCTCCAGCTGAAGGCTGGTAGTTCCCAGTTGAACAGCGAAAGAAGGAAGTCACCAGCTAATGTCGTGGCAACAACAATGCTGCTGAATTTAAGAGTATCAGGGAGACCAATTTACAATTAAGACTAATAGGTATGCTTCTGAAACTTTTCATATAAGAGTCTGTTATATTCCTAGTTCATCCCTCCGTGTTCACCTTTCACCTTCGAAGTAGAAATGCCCTTCAACTCGAAAAGACTAAACAATGCTCGGCAGGAGCATCTACCTGAATATTATTGAAGAATTTTGGGGCCGCTCTTTACTAGATCTCAACTTCAGAGTGCATTCTTGAAGCAATAGTATGAAAACTGATTGTATTCATTGCCCAAACCTGGAAGCTCACCAAGTAATCCCCCATCATTTTTCCAACCTACTTAACTAACCTACGTGTACAACAGTGTCATATAGAAAGTCCACACACTACCTTTCAAAATTTTCACCTTTTGTTGCCTTAAATCTACACTTAAATTACATTAAATGGAATTAAATTTACCATTAAATTCAGACTTTTTCCACCTGTATTTTAACACAGCCAGTAACCCACAACTTCCAGTGAAAAACAAATTATAACACAATTCCAGAAAATGAATTAACAAGCTCGAATGTAGCAAGTATCCTGTCCCTCTAATGATGACATAATAAAAACGAAATATGCACCGTCATTGTGAATGCATCAGCGCTTTCGCGATAAAATATCTGTGCTAATGCCGGCTTTGATTCCGACGCAAACCAAATTCAATACAGCTTGCCTAGTTTCGGAGATAATGGTACGGGCGAATTTCCATATAGCCGGAGCGATATGTCAACTTTTTTCATAGGATGAATTCCAAAATCGGCAGATTGGTTACTGCCTGCTAGTGGCTTTCTGCATATACATGCTAAGTTTTCAAAGACGAAGATCGATGAAAGCTCTGGTTGTGAAACAAAAAATCGTCAAAAAATAGAAATGACGTCATAAAAATTGATATGACGTCATAGGATGTATCATATGTGTGGTAATTCATCGTATGCTTAATGCCCTTTCGAGTTCCCGCAAACAGGAATTCAAAAAGCTTGCTCCTAGTTTCGGAATAATTTTTTAGGGGCGATTTCCATTAGCGCGAGGATATTTTGACGTCATAACACTTTTTTTCTAGTGAGGAATTTTCAAAATCGGAGATGGTGTACTAGTCTGCGCGGCATTTTTTACAATATATATGCCTAATTTCAGAAGTTTCGATGAAACTTGTCGGCTGTGAAACAAAAAAGTCCACAAGAACAAACAACATGAGTAAGACTTAGAGATCCTATACGATGGATCGCTATAAATTACAAAACCAGAATATCTTGGTTGAATCAGTTGTCCACCCTCCTTATAATAGTAATTGTAATTTAGCTCAAGTGGTAACCAATCACTTCAAATACACACAACTTAATTGACCTCGCACACCTGTGCCTAAATTTGTAGTGATCACCTGATTATTTCAGAAATGAAATCAGCCTGTTTCTGTAGGTTTCCTCTGCTGGGTCTACGCACGTCAGCTGTAAAGACTCAATGACATGGCGACTAAGGAGCTTTCCAAAAGACCTCTGGGATCAAGTTTGTGAAAGGCACGGATCAGGGGGATGGGTATAAAAACATTTCAAAGGCTTGATATAATTGCTTGGAGAAAGTCAAGACACTCATTAATAAGATATGGTATAAATGAGATAATAGGCCTGGTCCATTCAAATGGATGAGCAAGCAAAGGAAGGAGATATGATCAGTAGAGGCCACCAAGAGGCCAATGACAACTTAGAAAAGGAGCTACAGGCATTCACTATGGCAAAGACTGGTCACTGGTAGTGCCATGTGGACAACAATATCCAAGCACTCCAAATATAAACGGTGGGGTGGCAAGAAAGGAAGCAGTTACTCAAAAATTCCCACCTCGAGTCCGTTTGAGGGATGCAAAAAACTACTACCAGATATATACCCATGTGGCTCAAAGTTTTGTGGGTCTGACGAAAACCAAGATGGAAATTAATATATAGAACACATGCAAAACGTTGATGTTGGTTGCAAATCCAACACAGCAACATCCCCAAAAGAACACCAATCCCAAATTGAGAAGCAATGGTGTGTGGCAGCATCATGTTATGGGGTGTTTTCCTCTTCATCAGCAGGGAGAGTGGGGTCACTTGTCAGGATCAAATGGAGGAAAAAATACAGAACAAATCCGAGAGGACAAACCTGCTGCCCTCTGCAAAAAACTGAAATTGGGCGGAAATTCACCTTTCGCAATGACAAGATGACTTGAGCACACCAGCCAAGGCTTACAACTGGAGTAGGCTAGGATACAAAAACAAATGTCCCTGAGTATGTATATAACCGTAAATCAAATCGAAAATGCTGTGGGCATGACTTTTGAGATTGCTGCCACATCAACACCGCCCACGGTGAGTCAACCTGTGACTGGAGCTTGAATCAAAAGAATGGGAAAATATTGCCCATATCAAGGTGTGGCAAAGTTGGTAGACACTATCCCAACGACTCACAGCTGTATTGAGTCAAAGGTGTCTTCCACCAAGTATTTACTCAGGGAGGTAGAACACTTATCACAAACCAAGATCTTCTGTTTTGTATTTTTAATTAAATTTCTTATTTCTGAATCTTGTAAATAATTGTTTTTCAATTGAGTTGTGGCGTTTACGTGTGTAAGTTTAGTCTGATTTAATGTAATTTAATTTCGGCTATAAAGGCCCAACCAGGTGAAAAATTTGAAAAGGGGGTGTAGACTTTCGATAGGTCCTGGTGTCTTAACACCTTTAGGGCTGAAGCATGTGCTGGCTGAAAACTCTCAACCCATCAACCGGCCCGTCCTTCCGGATACCAATGATCCTCGAGCTTCTCACTCCTGCATGCTGTGACCTGAAACCTAGTCCTGTATAAGCACCTTCTGCAACAAAAGACTTCCATGCGACGAATGAAGATGACGTCTTCAATAAATTTGCTTGATCAGTCTTGGCTGAACGAATAACAAGAAAGTGCAGTAGCCTCCAGAGCCTACACTTTCACAAAAAGTTAAAACGAGAAAAAATAATAATATATATATCCTCATACAGCACAAGAACTGCCCCAGAACTACTGGCCACTTGTTTTGAGTTACACCTATCTAACCAGTGGATCGATGGAAGGCAAACATGTGGTTTGCATTTGATGGTAACATGTCAGGTCTAACAGAGGACCTATTTCAGAACTGTGTTCTGAAAAAATATCAAACCGGAGCGCTTTCACATCATGATTAGCAAAGTTAATGTTCTTCCTTTGTGTGAACTTAAGTTGTTTGTTTCTACGGTTAAAAAAACTTTAACTGTGTAAATTTTAGCGCCAGGGAGTCTAATGTATTCTGAAGAATGATTTTTACATATTCTTAGGCTTCTTTTCCTTTATCTATTTCACTCTTTATATATAATATTCTTTATCTATGCTGTCTCGGGCAGCATAGTAGAATTGTTTCAGAAATTTTTTCCTGTAAGCGCCACTTTGCGCTAAACTAAGCCTGGATGAGGTTTGAGGTTGGAGTAAGTAAGCGGCTGAATTCCCAAATCCTATACATGTTCCCTGATGACTCCATCTTTGCTCTTATATATTCGGGTTCCTTTCTAGAATGACTCCAATTGCAGTAGTAGATCATTAGCTCTTGATTCATTAGTGCGATTTAAATATATATGGAGACGCAGCTATCTTGCAACAGCCTGTATTTGCACGCACTGCTTGCCGAATTAAGTTGCGATAGATCGGGGGGGGAGCTGGGTTGAAAATCATGCCATTACTTTGGGTTAGGAGTTCTATCTGTGTTGGTCTGCTGCCATTGTGCCCACGAGATTTGACTTTGCTATGAGATTTTACGAGGAGAGAGGTTTTTTTTTTTTTTTAGTCATCATCGGTGCCTGTCATTGCTAAGTTGACTCTCTGTTGCTTACTGGTATTTATTCAATCTTTCTTGTTTTCACGCGCTCCACAGAATCATCAGTAAGTGAATAATTAACCATGTTCAGTACTACACCGGTTCCATGATGTAACTGCGGTTTCCATTCTTTTGTGATGTGAAATTATGTCTTTTCCTTGTTTCTGGATTGTGATTGTGGCTTGGCCAACATCCCATGGTGTGTTTGTTTTGTTTTGTGCAGTCATGTGGGTGTTGAAAGGAAGCAGTTTACAAGATCAGTCTCTCGTGCCAGTTATGTGACATCTCTCTTAATATACTGGTTGCCAGACTTGGCTCGGTGAAATTAACGAGCTTACCTTGATTCTCGTCGGGCTGTGCAGCAACTATAGGGAATCGGAAACCAACAGAAACCACGTACAGCACTGAATAACCACTCGATCGTGATTTTTTTTTTTAACCGGTATCCGTGTACATGTGAACAATTCTAAGACGAGGTATTGAGAAACGGCATACATCGAGTCGAACTAAAGTCTGATGTTTGACGTCAGTGTGACAACTTCATTTACTTTTCAGATCCCCTTTAAAGTAATCGTTTTTTGACTAACGCATCAATAAAAGACTGTTGCCAAACATTCCTTCATTTATATTGCAATGGCTCACAAGATATGACAACTCCTCCCCACACACGCCCTTCATCATTTTCTATCTTCGGCTAATACTACTTTTTATAATTTGACTAATTATAAGATCAAAAAGATGGGAAAAATGTCTGTGGACAAAACATATCACTAGAAAAATTCCACAAATCTTGAACAAAAACCATTCTTCTCCTTTTCTCCCCCCCACCCCTCCGCCTGCAGAAAAACTCTCTTTAGACTCTACCTTTCTGTTCCCTCTCTGATGCCTATTCGCTGTTTATCTTCTTCACGCCAATATTTTTCAGTCGCATCTCTATTGGTGCAAACACACACTCCATCTTCCAGACAAATTCTTTGTCACTCCAACAACCCTAACCAACCCTACCCCATTCTCTCTTTTCCGAATAACAGAAGTCATTTTCACAGCAACCGCCCAACCTTCTTCCCCCATTAGTCCTACTTATCCTCCCCCCTCACTCCACCTCCCACTCTCACATTCTCTTTCAGTGTGTTTCCTGCAGAGACTAGTCTGCACATATGCCTGCTGTCATCGCTATGTAGAATACAAACGAAAAGCACAGGATCAAAAATTAATACATCTGCCCAATGGTTTCAGCACATCATGCTTTGTTTGTTTTTAGTCTTTTCGTTGGATACTTTCGGACCCATTTGAGGGGATTAGTTTCGACCTATCCTTTTAGTCAAACTTGTAATGGTACAGTCAACAATGCAATGCTGAAAATTTATAAGAGATTACAAGCTGGAATGGAAGGCCGCAGTGAACAGCAGTGCTATTTGGAGATAATAATTGGTAGTTTTTCATATGAATTTGGAGAAGGCAGATAAGAGTGAGGAGAAAGGATGAGTTGCAGATCAGAAGGTTGGGATGTAACAGGATAAAGGAGCAGGAAGAAGATGGCAGGGTGGGGGAAACGGAAGATGGGGGTATTCACTCTTCAGTTATAATCTGTGTAGTGACTAAGGTGGAGAAGAATTGGGTTGAAGGAAAAAAAATGCGAATGAGCAACATAGTAAAACAGAGCCAATTTTTATGGGCTAACCGACAATACAAATGGAGCACAAGCAAAGGCGCTATGTTTGAAGCTTTGGCAAACAGCGACTCACACTATACATTGGTCACACCGTCCCACTGGCGGATGACACCTTTGAGAAGTACTGGAGATGGGGAGGGGGGGGGGAGAGGCGGCCGGAAACCGCTCCACAAACTACGAGCCAGATATTTTGCTGGTCACAGGCACTAGCACAGATATATTGCTGCACAACACTAGCAACAGTATAACCTTTTGCTGCCAAGCAACACTAGGCACAGTATATTGTGGGCGGCATTTATTTTTGGCCTGGCACAACCTAGCATAGATAATTTAGCTGGGCACAACACTAAAGCATAGATATTTTTGCTGCACTCACACTAAGCACAAGATATTTTGCTGACAACACTAGCACAGATATTTTGCTGGCACAAGCATACTATCAACAGATATTTTGCTGCACAACCCCTACGCACCATATATTTTTGCTGCACAACACCCAGCACACCTCATTTTGTTGGCAACAACACTAGCACAGATATTTTGACTGCACCAATTTAGCACAAGATATTTTGCTGGACTCAATGCATTTAACTCCTACCCACAACTGTAACAGCTTGCACGGTTTCTTCTTTCTGGATCTTGCCTTTTGTCGTAGATTAAGAACGTTAGCCAAGAAAAGACAAGAGGCAAAATTTAAAGGCGTCAGTTCTTTTTCCTTTTAACTTCAGAACCGAAACTTCAATGTGTTCCAATACAATGGTACAATGAATAGGAGGTACCTTTTCTCTACAATTATTCAGTTTCCCTTCAACAATTTTTATCTTTTTTTTCACAAAATCACCTCCCATGGTCTGCCTTTGGTCAAGAGCCATTAAATCCTTGCACTCATGGGTACGAAAATGTCAGCCAGCATAAAATAACAATTGCACAAAAAAAAACCTCCAGGTTACAGTTCTTCAACCAGAATAACGATAAATGACTTTTCAAAACTTGAGGCCCAATCCTAACAACTATAATTTGACCCGTACAATATTGACACAACATCACACTCGATTTCTCATCTGTCGTCTCGGTCATACAGGCCCCTCTTTGGTGAGATATAGGATGAAAAAAACGTGAGGAATGGAGCAGGAAAGGATAGACAGTGGAAAGGGGGGGGTGGGAGTTATGTTGGTACTCACGTGATGGTAGACCCGGGAGCATCATGGGTTTTGATATATTTCAGTAAAAGAAGCAACTTTAAGGCAAGCCTTAAGATCGGCACACAACCATGAGGAAGCCCATCACCACTTCCACACATTCTCTTCTACTGAACATGTATTAGATTTTAGGCCTATCTCGCTGTATTTTCAAGCGTCAACTATGGGTAGGCCTCCAAACAAGTAACCTTACCTGATGATTTCTTTCACTAACCAAGCTGCATTCAACCGTAGTGTACTCAACCTATGGTCCCTGCCGCTGGTTCCACACTCCAAATGTTAAAATTTCCAGAATAGGGGGAACAGATGTATGTCATATTCCTCTTGAGTGCATTTACAGTAATACTATATCCTCGCACCAATCTTATACTCACCAT
>CM068953.1:164516072-164526520 GCA_035128595.1 Eptatretus atami | reverse complement strand
ATTCACCGTCTGTCTGTTCCCAGGTACCGCAAAAACAGCTGAACCGATTGCAACCATATTTTGGGTGTGTAATCCTGGGACGCCTTGGAGTAAATTAGACATAAATATAATAACATGACCCCCTTGACGGCTCCCGTAGGGAGCGGGTGCTTCTAGTATATATTAAGGGCCTTTTCTTTGCCCCTGGCACTTTTTCCCAAGAATTACATTTCTTGATAATATTATATGTATATAATATATAATGTTTTGGATACCATGTCGAGGCTTGTGTAAGAGCTAATACACAGAAACATATAACAAGCAGGAGACAAGAGGGGCGGGAGAGGAAGCACAAAATAGTGGGGAACAAAGACAATAAGAGCTCTGTGGAAGGGAGAGGGATGGGGCAGGGTACACGGGGTAAACAAAATGATACTACAGGGACTTTCAGGAAGGAAAACAGGGAATTTGAAGGAGCTAGGTTTGGGTGGATTAACGGGGATAGAAAGATCAAGATTTGGATGGGGGAAGAAATGAGATGGTGGTAAACAGCTGTTTTGAAGATCTGGATGGAGGAGTGGATTGAAGAGAGTGTGGGAGTTTATTCCAGAGGCTGGAATAAAGAGGAATGAAAAATGAAGGTGAGCAGTGATTCTTGATTTGGCAGTTTCACCAGAAGGGGTTTTTTGGCAGACCATGTGTGCCGTGAGGAAATATAGGGGGATAGATCAGAGACAGGGGGGGGGGAAGGATGTAGAGGAGATGTAGAAGACAAGAAAAGATCACCGACCTGCCTCTGGTGAGAGGGTGAGAGACCAGAGACTCAGTTTCATTGTGGAGATACCAATGATCGTAAAAGCCTTGGTTTCCACAGCGTGAAGTTGAGCGAGGTGTAAGGCAAGAGCACCACCCCAGAAGGGGGAGCAGTACTCCATCAGATGACAGATGAAACCTTTGTAAGCGGTTAGAAGCTCAGGTGTGCCAAGGAAGGACTTTGCACGATGTAGGATACCCACTCGGCAACTGGCTATGGAGGCCAGTTTGGAGATGTGGCTTTCCCAGGAAAGATTGTGCAGATAGTGAAACCCAAAAGCTTGAATGAAAGGATTTCTTCAAGGGCATTGTTGAGAAAGTAGATGGGGGGGGCTTGTTCCAGACAGTCCTTTCGGAGAGAGATGGTGAGGGTGTGAGATTCGTCAATGTTGAAAGACATATTCCAAGTGTTTGACCAGCTTGTGATTTTATCCATGTCTGCAGAGAGTGAAGAGGCTGCTGCCTGCCGATTAGAGGGATGAGAGATGGTACGGCAGAGGGTGAAGTCATCAGCAAAGAGATAAAGAGGATTTTCTAGAGAATATGATAGATCATTGATGAAAACCAGAAAAAGCACAGGCCAAGAGCACTGCCTTGAAGAACTCCAGCTTGGGTGGGAAGAGGGGCTGAGAGGATTCCATTAGGGACAGGAGAGGAAGTCCGCGAGCCATGAGTGGAAATACATTGATACCATAACAAGAGAGTTTGGTTAGCAGTGGGATGCCAAACCATATTGAAAGCTCGCGATATGTCGAGGTAGATGGCTCTGATCTCATGTTTGGCATTTCGGACCTCCATCCATTGTTGGGAGCAGAATCATCATGTCCACGGTTGAGTGACCTGGTCTAAATCCAAATTGATGTTGGAAATCAAGTCACTGAAGAAGAAGAAGGATTTGATGTCGGAAGCGAAGATGGATTCCATGACCTTGCTGATGATTGGGAGCTGGCTGATTGGTCTGTAGTTGCAGGGATCTGTTTTTGCACTTTCTTATGCAGAGCGGTAATGTTTGCTGATTTCCAAGCAGATGGCAGATGACCTTGAGTAAATGAGTGGGTGAATAGAACAAAGAGAGGGTGAGCAAGAGCAGCAGAGCAGGTTTTAAGACACATGGGCTGATGCCATCTGGACCGGTTGCAGAATCAGAGTGGAGCATTGATGGGAAGCTCTCCAACTTGTCAGGAGAAAAGGACACAGAGTCCAGCTGGGTGTGACTGGGTAAGGTGGGTATAGAGATGATGGGTTTGGGACACAACATTTAGATGCAAACACAGAATTTAGGCATTCAGCCTTTCACGTGCAGTGTCAGCTGTGCAGCCATTTGAAGTAAGGGAGGGAATGGAGGGGAACATACACCAGAAACAGACTTAACGAGATGTCACCAGGATTTGGAGGAGGATTGCAGGTTTGAGAGTTAGACTTGAGATGAGAGAGATTGTTTGCTGTCACTCCTCAGGGTAGACACACACTTTTTCGAGCTTTCTGGAAGAACTGAGATTGCCTTCAGTAAGATTTGCTGTCCATGAGGCAAAGGCAAGTTGTTTCAGGAGAACAGCCTCGCCATAAGCTTCAGTGTACCATGGGCAGGAGGAAGGGAAGGACAACTGAAGATGAGAGGGATAAATCTGCGCATGAGAGAGAGCAAATTTATTTGAAATAATTCTCAGGATGAATTGTTGTTGGTGAGAGTAAAATGGTAGACTCGTCGGCGCTGAGGTGGTTCTCTAATAACAGCGAGAGAGATATGACCGCTTTAAACAGCATATGGTCAGATGAACCGATTGGAGCAGAAGAAGAACAGCAGGCATTTTCTGGGAAATTGGTCAAAATCAAATCCAGAAGAGATGGAGCAGCGTTTGTCTTTAAATATCAGTTTGGATTTCACACTAATTATTCCACAGCTGTGGCTTTAATTTGTCTTGCAAATAAAGTTGGAGATGCATTTGAAAATATATTTTTTTCATTGGTATTTTTGTTGATCTGTCAAAGGCATATGACAGTATTAACCATACTAATGTCAAAGACCTGTCAAAGGCATGTGATCTAAATTGCAGAATTACAGCATTCGTAGAGATTACCCATGACTAGTTGGTTAGTTATTTGAACGACGGCTCATAGTGTACTAAATACAAATCATGCACATCTCAATATAGGAGAATAGAATGTGGAGCCAATTCAAAGGTCTCTTTTGGGCCACCTGCTTTTCATTCTATACATAAATGATATGTTGCGAATTCGCGCCCGTCGGCGTGCGATCGGCCACGCGACTCGAACCGCGACCGCCTCGCCCACCGGACGGACAATTCAGTCGTGACCCTCCCGGCCAACGCCGGGATCCAGTCACGGGTGGCCTTTCGACCTCACCACAATCGTGCCAATCGGCCACCCGCGTAGGATAGGGTTGTTCGCCAAACTCGACCTACCTAAGTACCCACGCGGATGGTAAACCGGGCGATCGTACCTCGCCGCAGGTCGACTCCGGACACGAGCCGCTTGGGCGGGCCGTTCCGTACTATCGGATAACCGAGCGGTGTTATCGTCGACCTCGACGGTTCAGATTATTTACCGGGTGTTTTGCACCCACTACGAACCCTTTACGTGAAGCAGGATGGAGGTTCAATTAAAGAAAAGACGAAGCGAAACGGGAAAACAGTTCACACAATGCACATTTATTCCGCGCACGCGGAGCACACATATAGCACACGTATTTACAGTCACAATTAACGATTGCACATATATCACATTGAACAAAAGAAATGCACATATAAAAGGAGTTAAAACCGACTACACGACACACGGACCACTTATACAGTTACTACCTTACAAGACACGGCGCCACAACACGCATTCACACCGAAGCAAAGAAAAGACCCCTCACAGGCAAGGGAGTCAGACTGGGCCCGTGGCCTAATGCGCGTGGAACCTGGATGAGCGGCCAGGCCCACGAGACCGAAGGTCCTACCCGCGCCCTCGTGGCGAGCCGCAGAATGTCGCTGCACGGCGGTTCCCCGGGCACCTGCTGGTGTAAGTGGGAACGGGGCCCCTTGTCGCACTCTCTCAGCGCGGGGGAAAAGGGGAATTGTTGATGCTCTGGGGAGGGAGTATGGCTGGCTTGCTCGAATCCCGCGACGCGAGCCTCCAGGTCCACCTCAGCCGTTCGCCTCCGCAGCCGTCTGCCCCACCGATCTCGCCTCACCGATCTCCTCGAGCTCCGTCTCCAACGACCCAGCCCAACTGACTTCCTCACCGATCTGCTGCTCCACCGACACTGCTCGAGCTCCGTCTCCAACGACCCAGCCCAACTGACTTCCTCACCATCTCTCCAACTCGACTCACTCCACGATACTGCTCAACTCCACCGACCCTGCTGCTCCACCTACACTCCTCAACTGACCTCTCACCGATCTGCTGCTCCACCTACACTCCTCAACTCTTTTCTGCGCTCGCCTTTTTATCGGCTTCGGGAACCCACCATATGCAAATTATCGGATCCAAACGACCTCAGGGGCGGAGCCACGCTCGCCGATTGGACGGAGAAAAAGGGGCGTGATCATTCCTGATCCTCAAATTTGCATATGCCGATTTTCGTCAGGCGCGTCTGGAGGCGGGGCCAAGCCGCCCGCGCTTCCTGATTGGGTGGATCAGATTGGGCGTGCATCATTCCTGATCCGAATTCTCCTCAGAAAACCCCGCCATCTGCACTCGCGTCTCGCGTGTCTCGCTGAAGACAGCTCGACGCTCGGCGTCCACAGGTGGTGCGGGAATGGCCGTAGGAGAAGGTGGTGGAGGGTCTTCGGCGGTGTCCGATGGCCATGGCGCTGTTTGGAATGGCGGTGATGTGAGGTTTGCGGTAGCGAGTGTGAAGGTAGGTTTTTGCTGCTGGCGTTGTTGTGTTGTTGTATCAAAACAAAGGTAGAACAGAAAAACGCCTAACTCAAAGGATCGCAGCCCGAATGAATCACATTAATTCCCTCTATACAATGGGTTTGGGCTAACTACACTGTACTTAATTCTTAAGAAATATATCTCACCTACGGGACCTTTATGGTGTTTGCGAATTTCCAGAGCCGTAACACTATTTATAAAGCATCTGATTTATTGTCTTTCATCTTGTATGCTGATGACACAAATGTTTTTTTATTGCGCCAACAATTTGAATTCTCTCTGTAATGTAATTTATAATTTGATTAAAGTAAGTAAATGGTTTCAGGTTAATAGGTTCTCATTGCATTTCAAGCGAGAAGGGCATTCAGTGGAGCGCATACCTCTGCCACGTAATGCCTGATCCACGAGAACATTTCGGGCCCAATACATTTTTGAAATATCTTGCTGTTGGTTCACGAGTCAGAAAGTGACCACTATATTCGTTATGGGTGTGTGTCTGTCTGTCTGTCTGTCCCGAGCATAGCTCCGTGGGTTTTTATCCGATCTTGATAAAATTAGGGTGCGAGGTTTGTATCATGATCTAGTTGTGTTTTCCGGAGAATGGGCGTGCTGTGCCCATTATGGGCGGAGCCACGCCCAAAAAACATGTGTTTTTAGGGGGTAGCCGGTTTCAAGTTACATCTTCTCCGAGGGGGTTTGTCGAATCTGGCAGGGGTTTCGGTATTTGGTTAGCCCAACGGCACCTGCATAGCCCCACGGAGCTCGATTTTTCATTTTCGTCCCAAGGTCAAGGTCATGAACTTAGAAAATGTCAAAAAAATCAATAAATTGGGCATCGAGCTCCTAGGGTTTTCAACTGTTTCGAATGAAAGTTGGTATGCAAGTAGTGCTCTTCGAGTACTACAACTTTCATCATTTACGTTTTTCCCGATTCCCGCCAGTTTGCCCGTGGCGTCCCCTCGAAGGTCAAAAAATAAAAAAAAGGCGAACCGTGTACATTGCTCGTGAACCATCGCCGTCTCCAGACTTGTTCAGTACTACATCATTTTTGGCCCTATCTCTCAATGGTGTAGAATCACGTAAGAAATTAAATAATTCTCGTGTCCAGATCCAGATCTTCACCAATATCGAATCAATTTGTCCTTGCAAGACATCCAACCTGTCCACCAAGTTTCATCCGAATCCGTCCACAACTTTTTGAGACATCGTGCTACATATCATTTTTAGCCTGAGCTCTCAATGGTAAAGAATCATTAAAAAAATTCTCGTAGTCAGATCCGGATCTTCACCAAAATCGAATCATTTCTTCCTTGTCACAGCCCCAACGTGTCCACCAAGATTCATCCAAATCCGTCCACAACTTTTTGAGATATTGTGCTATATATGTCGTTTTGACCCTATCTCTCAATGGTGAAGAATCACTTCAAAAATTCAAGTAGTCGGATCCGGATCCGGATCTTCACCAAAATCTAATCAGTTCGCACTTGTCCCACACCCAACCTGTCCACACCCAACCTGTCCACACCCAACCTGTCCACAAAATTTCATCCGGATCCGTCCCCAACTTTTTGAGACACAATGTTGTGACACAAAACGTTTGCATTAAAAGTCACCAGATGCATTTCCACAAAAATAATTGTAAGATGATCCTTGAAAGGTTTCAACATTTGTGCCGCCTTCTGTTCCTTGGAGAGGTATGTCCAGTTACCAATTTGCTTGCAGTAAAGCCTTGTTTCGTCAACGTTGAATACCTGTTCAGGGGCATAGCCTTTTTCTGTTATAAACTCCAGGAAGTGGGGCTTGAATGAATGGTGCATATGTGGACTCTTTCCTGTGATACTCATGGCTGACTGACGCTACACTCATCCGGCCAAACATCTTGTCTCAAATGACAATTTTCTCTGCTGTCATAACCATACGGGATTTCTTCACTCCACTACTGCTTGGAGAGGCTTGATGTTTTGGTGTCATCCTGTATTTAAGGGTACAGTAATATATGCAGCTAAGTAATGCAGAGTTAAAGAAATATCCTGGGCACAGGCTCACTACACTGTGGGCTATGCAAACTTGAGAACAGCGTGGGTGGTAGAAGATGGCGGGAGACGTCACCTCTGCGCAAGACGTGATCACAGCATCACATTCAAATCTGCGTATAATCAAATTGTGTCTGTTCAGGAAATAAGAATCACATTTATTCCCATGCATGTAAACAAATCTGCATTGTGAAGACCTGCATTGGATGAGGGTTTAATGTAAACTGCTCATTTCTTAACAAACTACAATCCGCTGATCATGCATTTTCCATATTCGAAAGTGATACCCATAAGAATGGCCGTGTGCACTAGCAGAGCCGCCATTGTAACACTGGTACAACACTAGTGCAGACTGCAAAGTGGGGCAACATAACAATATCAAGTTGAGCATCATGCTCCCAGTTTTTTGTTAGCTGCTCCGGCATATTCCAACCCAATATTTAACAATCATGCAATGGCATGTTGATTTGTCTGTCATCTACCAATTAAGGTATGCAGACATGTCCAATCTTCCCTGTCCAACATATTTCATGTACAAACTCCTTCACGTACAGAACATTAAGTCACTGTAAGAACGAGAAGGGCATTCAGGAGAGCACATACCTCCACCCGGATCCGTATCTTCACCAAAATCGAAGCAATTCGTCCTTGTCAAACACCCAACCTGTACACCAAGTTTTGTCCGATTCCATCCACAACTTTTTGAGATATCGTGCTATATACATCGTTTTTAGCCCCATCTCTCAATGGTGAAATCACTTAAAAATTATCGGATCCAGATCCGGATTCAGATCTTTACCAAAATTGAATCAATTCGTCCTTGACACACACCTAACGTGCCCACAAAGTTTCATCCAAATCCATCTATAACTTTTTGAGATATCGTGCTACATATCATTTTTTGCCCTATGTCGTAATGGTGAAGAATCACCTAAAAATTCTAGTCGCTGGATCTGGATTCGGAACTTCACCAAAATCTAATCATTTCGTCCTTGTCACATAGCCAACCTGCTCACCAAATTTCACCCGATTCCGTCCACAACTTTTTGAGATATACTGCACACAAACAAACAAGACAAAGACGTTCTGCAGAGCACAAAACTTGCAAAATCCACCTCCTTCTCCAAAGGTTTCCATGGATATATCAAATGGTCCATTTCATTAAGATTAAAATTGACAATCTAAATCAAAGCTCAAGTCAATCGGATGAAAATTGATTTAAAAAATTCAGACTGAAATTTATGATTTTAGAAGTTTGACCTTGAGTTGACCTTTGACCTTTTGACCTCAAAAATAGTTGGTTTTCCAATTCAGTGACGCAATATGCAAATCCTGTTCAACTTTCAAGTCAATCGGATGAAAAATGATTTTTGAAATTTGTCCTCAAGATGACCTTTGACCTTTGAAGTCAAAATCAATGGGCTTCTCAGTTGAGACTACCTCTGCAACTTCGTAAAGTTTCATGACGATCAGTTTAGAATTGTGACCTGTAGGCGATTGACAAACAAACAGACAGAATAACAAAATCGACTTACAAATATACTTGAAAAATCTTCGATTTTGCAAATAACAAACAGACAGACAGGGGTGAAAACACAACCTCCATCCATCGCATATGGCGAAGGTAATAGGAAATAAATCACAGGAATCAGACCTAGACTGCGCCTGGCACAAGGTGGACAAGATCACAGACTTTCCTCCGCCTGTAGGACCCACAATCATGGTGGTATGCCGCGTCATCATTGTTTCATACAGCTGGATCACTTTGTCCACCTATGTAAACAAAAGATACAATAAACCACAAGTATCAAACGATTTCCTTATAATCACTTGAGTACTGAAGCAGCACATGTACGGACTAACTGTTATGCAAGTGTCGAGAGTACTTACCTGGTTGGGCAGCACCAAATACCCACCATCTGTGATCACCTGCTCCACCATATCATTAAAGGTAGGATAGCAAACACGTTGACAAGTCAGCCCAGGGAAAAGGTCAGCGATGAGACCCAAGAAAAGTGGAACATCTTCATAAACAAACTTGGGGAGATTCATGTCCCGGAGAGCACGCATCAGCACCACGTCCTGAAAACGTCCATGGATGGCCATGTCAGTCTCAAATAGGCTAGAGTAGAAAACAAATCACCCATGCCCCGATGATGCAAGTAAAACTAGAAGGGCACTCAGTAGAGAGCATACCTCCGCCACTTAATGCCTGATCCATGAGAACATATCGGGCCCAATACATTTTTGTAATATCATGCAGTGCTATATCGTTTTTGGCCCTATCTCTCAATGGTGAAATATCACTTTAAAAATGAAATAATTCTCGAATAATGATCTCGATCCGGATCTTCACCAAAATTGAATCAATTCATCCTTGCCACACACCCAACCTGTCCACAAAATTTCATCCGGATCCGTCCACAACTTTTTGAGATATCCTGCACACAAACAAACAAATGAAATTGCTCATTGAGCAAGGAATTGCCGGAATAACTTTGTCATATCTCTATGATCTCTGAAAAAACAAAAACCTGGAAATCAATTTGGTTCTAATAAGTCGATAGTGCTACTGTTTAATGAGTTATAGCACTTAGTTTGGTCATGATCATAACTTGGAAATCAATCGGACTTGAAATGGCGTTTTTATCGCAATTTGAAAGTTTTGACCCGACCCCCCTGACATTCGACCCCCGACCGCTAAGAAGGGTGTTGGTGTGACACCCCAATGAGACATATGGTTGGATGCAGTATTGGAAGATGCACATTTTGGATTTGGTTTGAAGTCGATATGACCATTTTAGCGGACGTTATTGCGAAAATAAGAATTTCGGTTTTTCGGTGACCTTGACCTTGACCTTTGACCTAGATTCACCAAAAACGACGTGTCTAAGTTGGACCATAGCCGACGTCTGTACCCAGTTTGGTCATGATCGCTGAAACGGTGTGGCTGCTACAGGGTAAACAAACACACAAACAAACAAGCCGGTAGGCAGACATGGGTAGGCGACTACCCAATATAACCTGATGCGATGGGCCCGTTCGATGGGGAATGACCTGAGGATTAAGCACAAGAAAATTCATGATTCTAGCTTCAAGGGTTAATGCTGCAGATTGTTTTTCGTTAAAATACCCCACATTTAGAGGTTTTTCGGCCGTTGCTTGGCAACGGAGGGGTCCATAGCAACGGTTCTTTCTCACACATAACTAGGACATACCCTGAACCTATCATACCAGTTTCATGTATATCTGACTCATAGTCTCTGAGATATAACGAACTTCGTTTTTTTATTGTTTTCGACCAGGGTTCATTCAAAGTCTATCTTCTCCGACAGTTTTCATAGGATCCGGCTGGAAATTTTTGACAATATGGCTGAATGTACTGCCCACAGTTGCTCGTGGCCCGATTTTTGATTTTCGAAAAAATAATTTTTTTATTGATTTTTCAAAAATTTCAAAGTCCCGTTGCTAGGCAACGGTGGTGCCCATAGCAACGGTCTCATTTGCACACAACTAGGTCATGGTATGAACCTACCAACCAAGTTTCATCGAAATCGCCATTGTATTAACGGAGCACTGGACCGAAACAGACAGACAGACAGACAGACAGACAAACATATCGACGGAAAAACTGATAATAAGGGTAGAACAAATTCCCAAATTTTTATTTATTTAATTTTTTTTTCGACTGGATCGACTACCCAACAGACACAGAATGACACACACAACCGACCAACA